>CM060353.1:130559108-131081737 GCA_030545235.1 Helianthus tuberosus | reverse complement strand
GTTGCACGTACTCCAACACCTTCGGACCTTCCATCATTAGACTCCGCAATTCATCTTCCCACTTCTGGGTTTCCGTTTGGGGGCAAAACTTTTTATGCATCATTCCTTTCAACTCATCCCAAGTTAACGCGTATGCTGTAGTTAGGCCCATTATTCGAACCTGAAGATTCCACCATAATCGAGCTCCATCTTGAAACAACTCAGAAACGTATGGGACCTGTTGTTCTGGCGTACAGCCACTCATTCGAAAGATGGATTCCATACTTTCAATCCATTTTACAAAAGTTATGGCACCCCCAGTGCCGTCGAACTTCGGAGGCTTGTAGTTGAGGAAGTGCCAGTAGGAACAACCGTTATTTTCTGAGGTACCTTTGATTGGTTCGGAGCGTAGGGCCTCGTGCTGTGCTATAGCTGCAGCAATTATCTCTTTAAGTTCTGCCTCAGAGGTGGGCATGCGCATTTTGCGTCTTGGCGGCATCTTCTAAAAGATGTTTCGCATAGGTTAGGTCATAGCAAGTGAAGCGTACGTATGCATTCAATAATACCAACACATAACATCTCATGCTATCAATAAAACAATCACATAACATCTTATGTTATAGGACATAAACAATAGATTGAATCATCACAAGTGATGAGAACACTGCGATTGTATTGCCACAATTCGAGACCGCAAAATAAAGCTTACAAGTACACCACTATATCATACAACATCAATGACTTAGTAGGGGACGACCCTAGACAAGTCGTGCGATCGCTGGACATGTTCAGGAGTCTCTGGTTCGTCCATTCTCAAATTTCAGGACTCCACGTCAAGTTTCTGAATTTCTGTCCTAAAACAACATTTCTTCTCAATCGTTTCCTTGAGCTCGTCCCAGCTCAGTGTATAAGCAGCGTCTGTGCCAAGGGTCTGAACCTGGAGGTTCCATTAAGAGAGTGTGCCGTCTAGAAATATTCCTGAGATGTAGGTAACACTCTGTTGGGGCGAACAGTTACTCATTCTTAGAGTGGAGTCGATCTTTTTGGACCAACGAACAAATGCAACGGTGCCTCCGGTTCTGACAAAGTTCAAAGGCTTGCAGTTCAGGAACTGTTTATAGGTGCAGCCAGTTGGAGGGTTATCTCCAGTAATGCCATCGTTGTACTTAGAGTGGAGGGCTTCATGTCGTGCATTTATCTGTGAGATGCGTTCTTGCAGCTCGGCTTCTGTCCTTGGCAATGTACTGGTGTTTGTGTCACGCCTGGGTGACGTTCCCTTTTTGTCGAAATAGTGTGAAGCGGGGTTGGACAATGTTTCAATTGTCTATGAGATACATAGCACCATAAGCCATCATGAAATCACCCAATTTTACACGTAAATATACTCACTGTATGAGTGGGGAAGTAAATTCCCGAGCCTTCACATAGGCTGGCCAATTTGGCTTGCTGCTTGTAATAGAATGAACTCGAGGCTACATCGCCTAGGTCATTTGTGTTTAGGTTATTTCCTGCTGCATTGGTTATCATTAGCTTGGCCTGCAGAGTCCACCAGGATTCCTGTGCACTACAAATCGTTATTACGTGGGCCCCCGTAATAATAAATTGTCTTGCACAGTTACCCCAAATTTTCTCTCATCCAAGCAGATGATCAATCAAGGAGCAACAGCCGGTGCATTGGCATGGACAGGGTCATACTCCAATGCGGGGTCAGGAGCAACGCCTGGCTCAGGGGCCACGGCTAGCTTCGAATCAAAAACTCCATCTCAAAATCAGCTGGATCAACAATCACAGGGGTTACAGGATCCCCCAAGGGCTGGTCTAAGTGCATGAACTCAATGTCATGGTCTGGATCAACACCAGGCGGAAAAATAGAATTGTCCTCATAATCGCGATCAAACTCAAAGCTGTGTGTGGGATCCGGTTCAGCTGATGATGCCATATCAGGGTCGGCGTCGTGTAAGTGGTGCTGCATTCCCTGTATGTGCGAAGACGCGGATGTCAGAGACTCAAATGAGTCTGGGATAGGGAAATGAGTTTCCCCTACAAGAGCGTCCGCATGCAGTAGTCTAATGCTAGCAGCGAGAGGGCCTTGCCCTCAAGTGGGTCCTCCTCTTAATAGTTCGACATCGCCTTTAGAGGCAATGTCGGGGGCATATCAACAACGAGATAAGCGGCAAGGGGGCACAGGAGCAGGGATCACCGCCAGTGGCAAATTCCCAACAAGATGGCCATCAGTAGGCTCTGCTACGACTTCAGGCAGTGCACAAAGGGCTGAAAGTCGTCATTGTCTGTGCCGGTAGTATCAGAAATGTACACCTCGTGCTTCGTTGAACTATGTCGTCTGATACTATGGTCATGGGGTTCGTAGTGCCCATCTTTCTAGTACTTGATGAAAGCATAACGTTTGTAACACATATACGTATAATAATCAATCATATAATCAGTTAATCACATAGTCACCAAGTAAGGCATCACACAATCCTCCTAGTCTTACTAGCCAATTTCATCCAGTCTACAAGACTGCTCTATCCTTCACTTAAACCAAACCTCGATCCTCCAGATCGATCCTCAGCCCTCCAAGCTGAGCCTTTTCTTCCTAGCCTTGCTAGCCCACTACCTTGGTCACCTAGACCAAGCCACGATCCTCCAGATCGAACCTATAATAAACCAATGTGCTTAACTACCTCGATCACCTCGGTCCTCCAGACCGATCCTCAGCCCTCCAAGCTGAGCCTATAAATAAATAAAATGTGCTCAACATTTGTTTGTAAAAAGTGTGGATCTGGACTTAAGTGGTATGCAGAAAAATGTTTTCGTGAGAGCCCTAGTGATCATAGTCTAGACTCGAGAAAGAATCCTAGTTCGCTATGATCAGAGCTCTGATACCAAGCTGTCACACCCTGGCTTTGCGGAAGCGTGGTTGATTTTGGTGTGACTTCTTAATACCATAGCTTAATCATAACAAGCTATATGAATTTAAAAACCATGCAAGTCATCCATTAAGTTTTGAAAATCAAAATACAGTACCATTGTTTTTTAACCAACAACCATGACCTTGTTCAACAACATTACAAACTGAAACATAACATAAACGTGATTTAGAGACTGTGTCTTGTCCAGGTAAGAGACACATCCCCTAAACCCTGATGACTTCATGACAATATGCAGCGGAAAACGTTCCATACCGTGCCAGATCCGTTTAATTTCCTGAAATACATGTGAGTTGAAAAATCAACAATAATGTTGAGCGAGTTCATGTGCAAGTGAGTAAGTAAAACACTTGTAAGTATAAAAGTTTCCTGGTATGTAGCAGTGTAAGAGGACTTGTGATCACTAATGGTTTGCAAGGCCATTAGCATGTCGTGAAATGCAAGTAGGAAAGACACACCCTAGCCGATTTTGCGTTGGGTACCAAGTCACTCCAGGTCCGTTCTGTTAGTCCTCCGAGAGGCCTGTTCTGTTGGGCCGGGAGCTGGGCTCGCTACACCCAGATAGATCTACCGCTCGAGTCCCTCGGTGTTCTAACTACCCATTCACATGATCTAAACCTCCTTACGTTATTCATACCGTGTATAAAGTACTTGTAAACAAAATAACATGTATTTCACCCCCGCAGTTAAGAAAACTGAAAACAGTTAGAGAAAAGGGGGACATGAACTCACAGTGAATGCGCGTCTCTACCAAGTGTCTCCAATACAGTAAGCTGTGCAACGACCTACAAGTGCTAATTCTATTAGACGGACGGCCGTGCTTTAGCTTTATAGTTTAAGTTTTTTGGGGAAATAGTTAGACAACTATTTCGTGTTTATTTTCCGTATACACTTGGTAGTTATTCTTCCCAAGGATGGGGGATACAGTACATGTGCGTAAGTTACGTTTTATCAATCTTGTGGTAATGTAATTACCGGTGTAACTTATATGTTTGTGGAAGCGTTCGCAAAGTTTTGGAATCATTAACACTTGTAAATATTATTTTCACTCTAAAATAATATTTATGTATTTCACAAAATAATCATAAACAGTGTTGTGACAAATATATTTATCACGTTAATCTTTGTGAAAACCCCACCTCCGAATATTTAGTAAAATATAGTGCTGGCGAAATTTATGTTTTGAAAATATATCCAAAGATAGTTCTAACACTTGTTGTGAAAAAAAGTCTAAGTGTTAGGTTTTTAGAAAATTTCGCCAGAGTTTCCTCTGTAACTGGAGGTGGCCACGCTTTCAAGCGTATCATTTTCTTTTAACAAATCAATTCAACAATCTTCTTTTATTCAATCAAACAATTTCCGACGCATCAAACTAGTCGACAAGTATGTAAATTTGCATAATCGCATGAACTTGTAGTTTTTTCCGAATCTATAGTGTAAACACCCTTTATATGTGTAGATCTTTATTTAAAGTAACTTTAATCTCATAAAAACCTTGTGTTTAGAGAACTCCGTCTTTACAACTTCTAGTAACAAGTGACAAATTTACTTCTTTGTCGGATCTTTTTGTTTCACAAGTGTTTACACACTTGTGGTTTATAAAACTATATTTATTAGTGTAAGATCCTTTCTTTAAAATACATGGTTTCTTAAATGTGTGGTTCTTTGAAGATACCACTTGCGGATACGTAGATCCGCTAGTTTTAAACACCATTTTACCGGTTAAACCACTTTTACACAAGTAAAATATTTTCACACAAGTTCATGTATCTTGTGTGGTAGAGTTTCGCCTTTAACCCTTGTATCTAGTAAAAAACGAGCTTATGTGAAGATACATGATCTTACAAAGTCGGGTTAAACGGAGATCCGAGCTACCACATCATAGATCGGGTCTCAATAAACACATATTTCAAGTCCTACGACTTTTACACAAGTTATATGTTATTATCCACCATTTTTGTGATTTTACTAGACTTTAATGCATCAAAACTTATGTTTTCGATATTTAACCGACAATATTCCTTTTAACCACTTTAGATGAGTGTAAAAACAAGTTTTAAATGATATACCTCTAGCTCAAGGCTAGGGAAGAATCTTGGCGAAAAGTGGGTGGATAAAAGCTAACGGTAGAGGTCCTTCGTGTTCCGAGTGCACCAAGACTCCTAATATGTAACCCGTGAAGCTTGAATGATCTTGGAATGGAGTGAACTAGAACCGAAAGTATGATGTATGTGTGTGGTGGGTTCGGCCGTGAGCCACAAAGAAAGAGGGAGAGAGTTTTAGTGTGGGTTTGATTGTGATAATGTTCAAGGGTGTTTAGTGTTTACTTATAGGCAATTATGAGATGGTTATCCAATGGTTACAATGTTCTCTAGATACTATACAATAAGCAATAAAATAATCAAGAGTGTACCATGGTGTTTCCCCATGGTTATGGGGCCGGTTAGGGACTTGGGGGGGGGGGGGGGGTTGGTTCGATCTTAAATGGTTAGTTAGGGGGTTTAGTTTAGTTAATTAGGTTAACTAAGTATCTAACCTCGTTAGTTATATAAAGCGCGTTATGACGGGTGTTAGGGTAATCAGGGACCCTAACTGGCTCAGAAAAATATAATTAGTGAAAATATTAATATTTTCATGTTCCGGGTAAAGTCCGGGTGTCCGGTTGGATAGTAATCCGTTAAAGTCTTTTGTAACGCTTTAAAGTGTCGTTATTACATTTTTAGTGACACAATTTGTTTTCCCGACACTTTAGAAAGTGTCTAGTAATATTTTCTCATTTTCTGGCACTTTACTAGTCAGCTAGAAGCTGGATTAATCATTAAAGTGCTGTGTTTGGTACTTTAAAGTACGTTTTGGCACATCCGAATCAGTGTATCTTATCCCTAGAGACGCGGTACCACAACCCTTATATTCCTACACTCACTACCAGTGTAGCCAAAATATATGAGGCTCTTAACAGGCCTTAGAGGCAGTATTTGCTTGATGCTGGTTATATCAGCATGTTCACTGTGTATCCGTTTAGTGCTACTGTGCTTTTTGTGCATCATGTTTGTCACTAGGGTCCAGTATGTAAATAATGTAGTGACAGCAAATAAAGTATGATGCAAGTAAGTGCATGTATCAGTATGCAGGTAGCAGTTTATCAGCTAGTTCAATCAAGCACAGTAATTTAGCAGTAATTAATCAGTAATTAAGTTGTACGGATACCTGGTTTAGTGCGGGTTGTCACATTCTCCCCCCGTTAAATAAATTTCGTCCCAAAATTTAAGTTCTGCTTGTAGATGCAGAGTTCTTAGGAAATAAGTGGGGGTATTTCTCTTTCATCCGGTCCTCACGTTCCCAGGTAAATTCAGGACCATGTCTGGCATTCCAACGTACTTTGACGAGTTTGACACTGCTCCGGCGGGTCTTGTTAACTTTCCAATCCGTGACCTCAACAGGTTCTTCAACGAAGTGGAGCGTGTCGTCAATATGAATCTCGTCGATAGGAATGGCAACGTCAACTTGAGTTGGACTTTTCTTTAAATTGGATACATGAAATGTATCGTGAACACCATTTAGTTCAGCAGGTAGGTCCAACTTGTATGCTACTGTCCCAATTCTTTCCAGAATTCTAAAAGGACCAATGTAGCGCGGATTTAACTTCCCACGCTTTCCAAAGCGCGCCACCCCTTTCCAGGGTGATACCTTCAGTAAAACCATTTCTCCAACTTGAAAATCCACATGTTTTCGGTTTGGATCCGCGTAGGCCTTTTGTCTGTGGCGAGCTGCTTCGATGCGTTTAAGTATTTGCGCGATCTTGTCTGTCGTCTCTTGGACGATCTCGGGACCAGCAAGCTGCCTATCACCTGCGTCAGACCAACATAGTGGTGATCGGCACTTGCGTCCGTATAGGGCCTCAAATGGCGCGACACCAATACTGGTGTGGTAGCTGTTGTTGTATGAAAATTCGACCAAGGGTAAGTGTTTATCCCAGCTACCTCCCAAATCCATAACACATGCCCTCAGCATGTCTTCCAAAGTTTGTATTGTTCGCTCGCTCTGGCCGTCTGTTTGCGGATGGAACGCAGTGCTCAGATTCAATTGTGAGCCGAAAGATTCTTGGAAAGATTGCCATATCCTTGACACAAACCTTCCGTCTCTATCAGAGATGATCGAGAGTGGTACTCCATGACGTGCTATGATCTCTCTCATGTAAATTTCCGCAAGTTTGCTAGTACTGTCTTTCTCCTTGATTGGCAGAAAGTGTGCGGACTTTGTTAGGCGGTCAACAATCACCCAAATCATATCATGGCCTCTTGGCGTTCTTGGCAGTTTTGTAACAAAATCCATTGAGATCTGTTCCCACTTCCACTTGGGAATTTCAGGTTGTTGCAGAAGTCCCGAAGGCTTCTGGTATTCCGCCTTGACCTTAGCGCACGTTAAACATTTGCTCACGTAAACAGCAATGTCGCCTTTCATCCTAGGCCACAAATAGTAATCTTTGAGATCCTGATACATCTTATCCGATCCAGGGTGGATAGAGTACCGTGACTTGTGCGCTTCGTCGAAAATAACTTCCCTTAATCCACCAAACAGAGGAACCCAAATCCTTTTCTCAAAACATAGCGTCCCTTCCTCGTTTGGTACCAAAAGCTTCTCCATTCCACGGAGATATTCTTCCTCAAGGTTTCCCTCCTTGAGAGCCTCCCTTTGTGCAGCACGAATGCGCAAGGAAAGATCGGTTCGTATGATCATTTCCAAAGCTCTAACCCTTATGGGCTTGATTCTTTCTTTACGACTTAGGGCATCGGCAACTACATTCGCCTTCCCTGGGTGATACTTTATCTCGCAGTCGTAGTCGTTTAACAATTCAACCCATCGTCTTTGCCTCATATTTAACTCCTTCTGGTTAAATATATGTTGTAGGCTTTTGTGGTCTGTGAAGATTGTGCACCTCGTACCATACAGGTAGTGTCTCCAGATCTTTAAAGCGAAAACCACTGCGCCAAGCTCTAAATCGTGTGTGGTATAATTCTTTTCGTGCACTTTCAGTTGGCGTGATGCGTAAGCAATGACCTTTTGGCGTTGCATCAACACACAACCCAATCCTTGACGCGATGCGTCGCAGTATACCACAAAGTCATCAGTACCTTCTGGTAGAGCTAAGATTGGCGCGTTACAAAGCTTACCTTTTAATATCTGAAACGCTTCGTCCTGTTTGATTCCCCAATCAAACGTCTTGTCCTTCTGCGTGAGGAGCGTCAAAGGTTGAGCGATTTTCGAGAAATCCTCGATGAACCTTCGATAGTAGCCAGCCAGACCCAAGAATTGCCGAATCTCGGTTGGCGTTGTAGGCGTTTCCCAATTCTTGATTGCCTCGATCTTTGTGGGATCAACATGAATTCCATCCCCATTAACCACATGTCCAAGAAACCGGACTTCGCGTAGCCAAAACTCGCACTTGGAGAATTTGGCGTACAGTTGTTCTTTCTTTAGCAGCTCCAATAAGGTTCTAAGATGCTGCTCGTGTTCAGCCTTCGTCTTTGAGTAAATCAGGATGTCGTCGATGAATACAATCACGAACTTGTCTAAGTATGGCTTGCAAACCCTATTCATTAGATCCATGAATACCGCAGGCGCGTTTGTCAAACCAAATGGCATAACGAGGAACTCGTAGTGTCCATAACGAGTTCGGAAGGCTGTCTTCGGGATACTTTCCCCCTGTATCCTTAATTGATGGTATCCAGATCGAAGATCGATCTTTGAATAATAGTTCGAGCCTTGCAGTTGATCAAACAGATCGTCGATTCTTGGCAGAGGATACCTGTTCTTGATCGCCAGCTTGTTCAATTCTCTGTAGTTGATGTTTATTTGAAAATCATCATCCTCCTTTTTGATGGGTAACAATGGGATTACCCCACAAAGGAATTTTTGGTCTGTTATCTTCCTTCTCCATCCGTTACCAACACTTCTCTGTCAATCCTTGCATCTCCGAAAATGTAAGTTGCTATGATGTATCGACTACGGGTGCAGTGCCCGGAATTAAGTCGATGCGGGATTCGACTAATCGGGGGGAAGATGATTCCGGCAAGTCTTCGAGGAAGACTTCGGGGTATTCTCCAATCACAAGGATATCTTCGAGTTTTGGTTCTTTGACTTCCTTTTCCACAACATGAGCCAAGAATGCAACACATCCTCTGTGCGAGAATTTTCGGGTCTTCTTAGTCTGATAATCCGTAGGAGCGTATCCTGCTCCATGAGTCACGATAATTTCTTCGTTCGTTTTCGGGGCGCGGATGACAATCTCCGCATGGTTGTTCGTCAACCAGTCCATCCCAATCATCACGTCGAAGCTTTCAAGCTCAACTGGCAATAGATCTTGCGTAAACTTACGCTCTCCGGGTTCTATCGTGCCGATTCCAGTTACTTCGTTGACTTCCACTAGCTTCCCCCAAGCTAGTTCTAATGGGTACTGGAATAATTACTCACTCGCTACGTAAACCAATTATGTCCTTGAATACTAGAATTGTGAATCGTAAAATTTGCAACAGTAGTTGGCAATACAGATGCATAATATTGAGTAATGTGGGACGTACCGCTATCCATGCTTGGATCTCTGGCGTGCCTCCCTAGCTCCGACGGGGAGCTTTCATCCTTGCGCCTGATTGTTTTCGGGCAATATCTTCTGAAATGCTTTTTGCTTCCACAGTTTAAACATCCTCGAGCACGCTTCTGTTTATCACTCATTCTTCCTTGACAATTATCATTGTCGTGGTCCCCTTCGTGATTCTTACTACCGTCTTGGCCCCCATTACTAAGTTCAGTATTTTGCCAACAAGTTTCCTTGACATGTCCCACCTTGCCACAGTTACCACAATTTCCATATTTGCATCGCCCGACATGATAACGTAAACAATTGTCGCACTTAGGTAGGATACCCTTGTAATCTTTTCCCTTTTTGGCCTTCTTCTTGTTACTTACCCGAGTAACCATCTTGAAATTCGCGAGCTTCCTCTTGTTCTTTCCGGACGACTCTACCTGAGTCTCCTTAGGGTTTGCAAGTTTTTCTAGTCTAATTGCTTCCGCAACGAGTGCCAAACCCATCTTACTTGCAGCAATAGTTGCTGGTGGCGCAGATGCTGTCATCAAGCTCAAGACTTGAGGCGCCAGTTCCCAAATGAATTGTTCCAATTTCTTCAGTTCTGGTTTTACCAGGTACGGAACAATTCGTGACAGATCATGAAGTCGTTGCACGTACTCCAACACCTTCGGACCTTCCATCATTAGACTCCGCAATTCATCTTCCCACTTCTGGGTTTCCGTTTGGGGGCAAAACTTTTTATGCATCATTCCTTTCAACTCATCCCAAGTTAACGCGTATGCTGTAGTTAGGCCCATTATTCGAACCTGAAGATTCCACCATAATCGAGCTCCATCTTGAAACAACTCAGAAACGTATGGGACCTGTTGTTCTGGCGTACAGCCACTCATTCGAAAGATGGATTCCATACTTTCAATCCATTTTACAAAAGTTATGGCACCCCCAGTGCCGTCGAACTTCGGAGGCTTGTAGTTGAGGAAGTGCCAGTAGGAACAACCGTTATTTTCTGAGGTACCTTTGATTGGTTCGGAGCGTAGGGCCTCGTGCTGTGCTATAGCTGCAGCAATTATCTCTTTAAGTTCTGCCTCAGAGGTGGGCATGCGCATTTTGCGTCTTGGCGGCATCTTCTAAAAGATGTTTCGCATAGGTTAGGTCATAGCAAGTGAAGCGTACGTATGCATTCAATAATACCAACACATAACATCTCATGCTATCAATAAAACAATCACATAACATCTTATGTTATAGGACATAAACAATAGATTGAATCATCACAAGTGATGAGAACACTGCGATTGTATTGCCACAATTCGAGACCGCAAAATAAAGCTTACAAGTACACCACTATATCATACAACATCAATGACTTAGTAGGGGACGACCCTAGACAAGTCGTGCGATCGCTGGACATGTTCAGGAGTCTCTGGTTCGTCCATTCTCAAATTTCAGGACTCCACGTCAAGTTTCTGAATTTCTGTCCTAAAACAACATTTCTTCTCAATCGTTTCCTTGAGCTCGTCCCAGCTCAGTGTATAAGCAGCGTCTGTGCCAAGGGTCTGAACCTGGAGGTTCCATTAAGAGAGTGTGCCGTCTAGAAATATTCCTGAGATGTAGGTAACACTCTGTTGGGGCGAACAGTTACTCATTCTTAGAGTGGAGTCGATCTTTTTGGACCAACGAACAAATGCAACGGTGCCTCCGGTTCTGACAAAGTTCAAAGGCTTGCAGTTCAGGAACTGTTTATAGGTGCAGCCAGTTGGAGGGTTATCTCCAGTAATGCCATCGTTGTACTTAGAGTGGAGGGCTTCATGTCGTGCATTTATCTGTGAGATGCGTTCTTGCAGCTCGGCTTCTGTCCTTGGCAATGTACTGGTGTTTGTGTCACGCCTGGGTGACGTTCCCTTTTTGTCGAAATAGTGTGAAGCGGGTTGGACAATGTTTCAATTGTCTATGAGATACATAGCACCATAAGCCATCATGAAATCACCCAATTTTACACGTAAATATACTCACTGTATGAGTGGGGAAGTAAATTCCCGAGCCTTCACATAGGCTGGCCAATTTGGCTTGCTGCTTGTAATAGAATGAACTCGAGGCTACATCGCCTAGGTCATTTGTGTTTAGGTTATTTCCTGCTGCATTGGTTATCATTAGCTTGGCCTGCAGAGTCCACCAGGATTCCTGTGCACTACAAATCGTTATTACGTGGGCCCCCGTAATAATAAATTGTCTTGCACAGTTACCCCAAATTTTCTCTCATCCAAGCAGATGATCAATCAAGGAGCAACAGCCGGTGCATTGGCATGGACAGGGTCATACTCCAATGCGGGGTCAGGAGCAACGCCTGGCTCAGGGGCCACGGCTAGCTTCGAATCAAAAACTCCATCTCAAAATCAGCTGGATCAACAATCACAGGGGTTACAGGATCCCCCAAGGGCTGGTCTAAGTGCATGAACTCAATGTCATGGTCTGGATCAACACCAGGCGGAAAAATAGAATTGTCCTCATAATCGCGATCAAACTCAAAGCTGTGTGTGGGATCCGGTTCAGCTGATGATGCCATATCAGGGTCGGCGTCGTGTAAGTGGTGCTGCATTCCCTGTATGTGCGAAGACGCGGATGTCAGAGACTCAAATGAGTCTGGGATAGGGAAATGAGTTTCCCCTACAAGAGCGTCCGCATGCAGTAGTCTAATGCTAGCAGCGAGAGGGCCTTGCCCTCAAGTGGGTCCTCCTCTTAATAGTTCGACATCGCCTTTAGAGGCAATGTCGGGGGCATATCAACAACGAGATAAGCGGCAAGGGGCACAGGAGCAGGGATCACCGCCAGTGGCAAATTCCCAACAAGATGGCCATCAGTAGGCTCTGCTACGACTTCAGGCAGTGCACAAAGGGCTGAAAGTCGTCATTGTCTGTGCCGGTAGTATCATAAATGTACACCTCATGCTTCGTTGAACTATGTCGTCTGATACTATGGTCATGGGGTTCGTAGTGCCCATCTTTCTAGTACTTGATGAAAGCATAACGTTTGTAACACATATACGTATAATAATCAATCATATAATCAGTTAATCACATAGTCACCAAGTAAGGCATCACACAATCCTCCTAGTCTTACTAGCCAATTTCATCCAGTCTACAAGACTGCTCTATCCTTCACTTAAACCAAACCTCGATCCTCCAGATCGATCCTCAGCCCTCCAAGCTGAGCCTTTTCTTCCTAGCCTTGCTAGCCCACTACCTTGGTCACCTAGACCAAGCCACGATCCTCCAGATCGAACCTATAATAAACCAATGTGCTTAACTACCTCGATCACCTCGGTCCTCCAGACCGATCCTCAGCCCTCCAAGCTGAGCCTATAAATAAATAAAATGTGCTCAACATTTGTTTGTAAAAAGTGTGGATCTGGACTTAAGTGGTATGCAGAAAAATGTTTTCGTGAGAGCCCTAGTGATCATAGTCTAGACTCGAGAAAGAATCCTAGTTCGCTATGATCAGAGCTCTGATACCAAGCTGTCACACCCTGGCTTTGCGGAAGCGTGGTTGATTTTGGTGTGACTTCTTAATACCATAGCTTAATCATAACAAGCTATATGAATTTAAAAACCATGCAAGTCATCCATTAAGTTTTGAAAATCAAAATACAGTACCATTGTTTTTAACCAACAACCATGACCTTGTTCAACAACATTACAAACTGAAACATAACATAAACGTGATTTAGAGACTGTGTCTTGTCCAGGTAAGAGACACATCCCCTAAACCCTGATGACTTCATGACAATATGCAGCGGAAAACGTTCCATACCGTGCCAGATCCGTTTAATTTCCTGAAATACATGTGAGTTGAAAAATCAACAATAATGTTGAGCGAGTTCATGTGCAAGTGAGTAAGTAAAACACTTGTAAGTATAAAAGTTTCCTGGTATGTAGCAGTGTAAGAGGACTTGTGATCACTAATGGTTTGCAAGGCCATTAGCATGTCGTGAAATGCAAGTAGGAAAGACACACCCTAGCCGATTTTGCGTTGGGTACCAAGTCACTCCAGGTCCGTTCTGTTAGTCCTCCGAGAGGCCTGTTCTGTTGGGCCGGGAGCTGGGCTCGCTACACCCAGATAGATCTACCGCTCGAGTCCCTCGGTGTTCTAACTACCCATTCACATGATCTAAACCTCCTTACGTTATTCATACCGTGTATAAAGTACTTGTAAACAAAATAACATGTATTTCACCCCCGCAGTTAAGAAAACTGAAAACAGTTAGAGAAAAGGGGGACATGAACTCACAGTGAATGCGCGTCTCTACCAAGTGTCTCCAATACAGTAAGCTGTGCAACGACCTACAAGTGCTAATTCTATTAGACGGACGGCCGTGCTTTAGCTTTATAGTTTAAGTTTTTTGGGGAAATAGTTAGACAACTATTTCGTGTTTATTTTCCGTATACACTTGGTAGTTATTCTTCCCAAGGATGGGGGATACAGTACATGTGCGTAAGTTACGTTTTATCAATCTTGTGGTAATGTAATTACCGGTGTAACTTATATGTTTGTGGAAGCGTTCGCAAAGTTTTGGAATCATTAACACTTGTAAATATTATTTTCACTCTAAAATAATATTTATGTATTTCACAAAATAATCATAAACAGTGTTGTGACAAATATATTTATCACGTTAATCTTTGTGAAAACCCCACCTCCGAATATTTAGTAAAATATAGTGCTGGCGAAATTTATGTTTTGAAAATATATCCAAAGATAGTTCTAACACTTGTTGTGAAAAAAAGTCTAAGTGTTAGGTTTTTAGAAAATTTCGCCAGAGTTTCCTCTGTAACTGGAGGTGGCCACGCTTTCAAGCGTATCATTTTCTTTTAACAAATCAATTCAACAATCTTCTTTTATTCAATCAAACAATTTCCGACGCATCAAACTAGTCGACAAGTATGTAAATTTGCATAATCGCATGAACTTGTAGTTTTTTCCGAATCTATAGTGTAAACACCCTTTATATGTGTAGATCTTTATTTAAAGTAACTTTAATCTCATAAAAACCTTGTGTTTAGAGAACTCCGTCTTTACAACTTCTAGTAACAAGTGACAAATTTACTTCTTTGTCGGATCTTTTTGTTTCACAAGTGTTTACACACTTGTGGTTTATAAAACTATATTTATTAGTGTAAGATCCTTTCTTTAAAATACATGGTTTCTTAAATGTGTGGTTCTTTGAAGATACCACTTGCGGATACGTAGATCCGCTAGTTTTAAACACCATTTTACCGGTTAAACCACTTTTACACAAGTAAAATATTTTCACACAAGTTCATGTATCTTGTGTGGTAGAGTTTCGCCTTTAACCCTTGTATCTAGTAAAAAACGAGCTTATGTGAAGATACATGATCTTACAAAGTCGGGTTAAACGGAGATCCGAGCTACCACATCATAGATCGGGTCTCAATAAACACATATTTCAAGTCCTACGACTTTTACACAAGTTATATGTTATTATCCACCATTTTTGTGATTTTACTAGACTTTAATGCATCAAAACTTATGTTTTCGATATTTAACCGACAATATTCCTTTTAACCACTTTAGATGAGTGTAAAAACAAGTTTTAAATGATATACCTCTAGCTCAAGGCTAGGGAAGAATCTTGGCGAAAAGTGGGTGGATAAAAGCTAACGGTAGAGGTCCTTCGTGTTCCGAGTGCACCAAGACTCCTAATATGTAACCCGTGAAGCTTGAATGATCTTGGAATGGAGTGAACTAGAACCGAAAGTATGATGTATGTGTGTGGTGGGTTCGGCCGTGAGCCACAAAGAAAGAGGGAGAGAGTTTTAGTGTGGGTTTGATTGTGATAATGTTCAAGGGTGTTTAGTGTTTACTTATAGGCAATTATGAGATGGTTATCCAATGGTTACAATGTTCTCTAGATACTATACAATAAGCAATAAAATAATCAAGAGTGTACCATGGTGTTTCCCCATGGTTATGGGGCCGGTTAGGGACTTGGGGGGGGGGGGGGGTTGGTTCGATCTTAAATGGTTAGTTAGGGGGTTTAGTTTAGTTAATTAGGTTAACTAAGTATCTAACCTCGTTAGTTATATAAAACGCGTTATGACGGGTGTTAGGGTAATCAGGGACCCTAACTGGCTCAGAAAAATATAATTAGTGAAAATATTAATATTTTCATGTTCCGGGTAAAGTCCGGGTGTCCGGTTGGATAGTAATCCGTTAAAGTATTTTGTAACGCTTTAAAGTGTCGTTATTACATTTTTAGTGACACAATTTGTTTTCCCGACACTTTAGAAAGTGTCTAGTAATATTTTCTCATTTTCTGGCACTTTACTAGTCAGCTAGAAGCTGGATTAATCATTAAAGTGCTGTGTTTGGTACTTTAAAGTACGTTTTGGCACATCCGAATCAGTGTATCTTATCCCTAGAGACGCGGTACCACAACCCTTATATTCCTACACTCACTACCAGTGTAGCCAAAATATATGAGGCTCTTAACAGGCCTTAGAGGCAGTATTTGCCTGATGCTGGTTATATCAGCATGTTCACTGTGTATCCGTTTAGTGCTACTGTGCTTTTTGTGCATCATGTTTGTCACTAGGGTCCAGTATGTAAATAATGTAGTGACAGCAAATAAAGTATGATGCAAGTAAGTGCATGTATCAGTATGCAGGTAGCAGTTTATCAGCTAGTTCAATCAAGCACAGTAATTTAGCAGTAATTAATCAGTAATTAAGTTGTACGGATACCTGGTTTAGTGCGGGTTGTCACACGTTTGGTGCAAAGAATACAAAATCGATCAGGTTTTTAGCTCAGTGGCTTACCCGCAATCAAACGGTCAGGTTGAAAGAACAAATAGAAGCATAGTAGAAGGCATCAAGACAAGATTGGGAAGATACGAAAGCAACTGGCTTGAAGAATTGCCTAGTGTCCTATGGGCAATTAGAACAACCGAAAAAACAAGCCATAAGAAAACACCTTATAGCCTGGTATTCGGATCCGAAGTTGTGATCCCCGCTGAGATAGGAGTTGTAACCCAAAGAATTGTCAACATGGATCCCGAAACAAACCAAAAAGAGACCATGTTGAATTTATAACTTCTAGAGGAAGCAAGAGATCAAGCCGCAATTCAAGAGGCAAAATACAAGCAACAAATGGAGGCTTACTACAACAAAAAAGTCAAGCACGAACATTTCAAGCCAGGGGACCTGGTCCTCAGAAACAACGAAGCCAGCAAGAAAGAAAATCAAGGAAAGCTTGGCCCAAAATGGGAGGGTCCGTACACCATCCTTGAAGCACACAAGGGTGGATCCTACAAGTTGGCAGATTCAGAAGGCAAAAGGCCGCCAAGGCATTGGAACGGCAAAACCCTAAAAAGGTTCCATGTTTAAAAAAAGTTTGGTTTGTAGCAAGATGTATTTTGAACAACACTATGAATACCTTTTGTAAAAAGCAAGTATTGCTTGAATGAATGAAGTTGTTTTATCAAACTTGTCTTTCTATCCTAAGACCAGGTTGAGAACCTAGCAAAAAACTCCATGGCAAGGGCCATGTAAGGGGATGAGCTCCCAGGCCACATCGCTCAATAGGTTCAAGGGTTAAAAAGAACCTATATAAGGGGTGAGTTCCTAAATCAATACAACTCCATGAGACTTGTTAAGAAAACATAAAATTGTCTCATAGACGGGTGTGAACAGCCCACACCAAATGTTCCCTAAGCCTTAAAAATATAATCCGCAAACAGGCTTGAAAAAGTCAAGTGAAAACCAAAGAAATAATAAAAAGGATAGGTGCTATCTCTTCTTGTTAAAAATGCCAAGGCTAAGTGTCTGTAGCACTGAACCCTTTTAGGTATAAAAAACATAAGGGCAGCACAAACCCAACAAAGACAAAGTTACAAAAGAACAAAGCAAATCTAAAAGAACAAGGTCACTTGGACAAAAATCACAAAGATACAAACCAAGTCAGGGCACAAGACCAAGAAGCCTTCAAGGCTTCAAGCCACCCGAATAACAACTCGAAACCCTAAAGGCTTCAACCTATTAACAAACAGCCAAAAGGCTTGGAAGGTTAAAGCCAAACAGACTACCTTAACAAAAGCAGGCACAAGTCTAAAAACATAACATAAAGTAGAAAGTTAAAACATCGTACCATGTCAAAGAAAGTCCTAAAAGACTTCCAAACATAAGTTAAGGCAAGTCCTAGCAACTTGCAAGTCTAATCATTGTCCAAACGGCCGTACAGGCCTTCAACATAACCAAAAGGAACCTTAAGGGTCCCTGAAAACCTAATATTGTTTAAGGGTTACAAACCATGAATTGTTTTAACAAAGTGCTAAGAAAGCTACGAATTTTAGGCATCAACAGAAGGCTTAGTAGCCCCAGAAATGCTACCCTTGGCCTTCTTAGTCTTCTTAACCTTCTTAGCCTTCGGACCTTGATCATCAACAGCCGAAACTTCCAAACTAGCATCCTTCGGAACATCGGCTTCCCCAGGAAAAGTATCCTCACTATCCCCGGAAAAGGAACGTTTCCTCGAAGGGGAGCCAAGCAGTTCAGCACATAACTTTTCATTCAAACCATCCGGCTTCAGTTCCTGTAAAGCAGAGAGAGGCTTACCATAACAAGAGGCAACTTGACTTACATACGGGTAGGATAACCTCTCCATTTGCTCCACGGAACTCTTAAAGACGTCAGAAGCTTCGGGACGGTACAGAGGAGATTTCTCCAAAGGGTTGCCAGACTCGTGAAGCTTATAACCCGCAATAAGGCCTTGGTGTTTTCCCAGATTGAGCAGCTTAGTGTAGACATCACCAAGAGCGGAGTTAAATTCCTTAGAGTGCAAGAGATAGGTAACCACCTGATGAAAACCATGTTCAATGAGCCATTGGTTATCCCCGGTAATTTGGGCAACCAAAGCTTTCAAACCATCCTTCTCCTTATCAAAGGCTTTCTTTTGCACAGCCAAGGTCTCCCGGTCAGCCTTCAGTTTCAATAAGTTAGCTTTAAAGCTTTTCCTAAGATCACCCATCTCAATATCGTGCCTCTTAGTTAACTCCTCAATCTTCTTGTTCCAAGCCAACTCCTTCTCAGAAAAGCTCTCAATTTCTTTCTTCATGGCAGCAATGGAAGCTTTCATTTTCTCCTTCTTCTTGGAAGTTTCTTCATATTCCCGCATCCCTTTAGCAAAGCGGGTGACACCTTTAGCCAAAAGGGCAGAAAGGTTGCAGAAACTGAGCATCATCCTAGAGATAAGATGATCACCCTCCATCTCAGATATGGCATCTCGAACACCGGGAGGAGCAAAATGAGCCAAAGCTTCAGCACACATAGTAGGATCCATAAAATTGTCACCAACCTTAACCTTCCAATTGGGCACATAAATGTCCTCTGAACCCTCGAAGCTTTCAACACTTTTGGCCGACGAACCTTCAATAGCAGAAATAGTACCCCTCTTAACCAATTTCTTCTTCTTGCTCGAAACAATCAACTCCTTTTCCTTGCCTTTACCAACATCCACAGCTTGATCCTCTGATGCCTCAATATCATCACTATCGTCAATAGGCTCTGAGCCAGAAGGCTGCTCAACACCCTTCAGATGACGTTGAGAACGACGAGTAGAACCTTTGGACACAGTAACCTTGGTGAACCCTTTGACATTCGGAACATTGACATAACCAGAACCCTCAAACCTATAGTCAGCACCCTTAACAACCGCATTCTCACCAGGGGTAGCAGCAGCATCATCAAAAACAACGTCAGAGGTATCATCACTCTTAATAAAATCCAAGGCAGACATAACTACAATATAAAATATAAAAGGACATAAGCAGACAAATAAAAAGAAATAAAAAGCAAGAAAGGAATAAAGGCATACCCTTCCCATCTCTAATAAGCACCGGGTCCCGGTTAGCATTTTCCCACAGTTTACTTATACCCAATAACACCAACAGATGCTCAGGGAAGGGACGAAGCCTCGAAGGGCACTCCCTAAGAATTTCTAAAAAACGGGTATTTATCTCAGAATCAGAGGGCTCCGGCTCGTTCAGAACAGCATCCGGGTGTCTCCAAACAAGTTTGAAAGGAACAATTTCCTCCAACACCCAGAAAAACCGATCTTTCCAAACCCCAAGTGTAGAAACCATGGACGAAATCAAACAAGTATCAACTTGACTGGTTTCAAAGGTGAACCAATCACCATTTTTAGCAAGTCGGAAAAAACGACGGAATGCTAAAAGAGTGGGATCATACCCACAAGCCTGGCAGAGAATTTCGAAATGCAAAACCCTAGCCATACCTAGGGGATGAACTTGACCAAAAGACACTCGATAATATTCCAACACATTCAACACAAAGTTTGAAAACGGATAACGGAGATTTGAGAACTCAAAATGACGACAATACAAGGCAATCATACCAGAAGGACAAGCATTGACAGATTTATCGCAAGCCGGTGCAACCGGTCTATACTTTGTCCCTATTCCCCATTCCACACAAAATAAATCGACTTCCTATTGGGTCAGTCAAGAAAAGGATTTTGCCATATCCTTCCAAGCACCCATAACTATGAACAATTAAAGAGAGAATAAGAGAAATGGAACTGACCTGATTTTCGAATGAAAAGGGGAAAACTTGAGAGAAAAAGGGAAGGAAAGTGATGTTTATCCAAAGCAAATTGTGTAAATAAATGAAATATGAAAATATAAAATAACCTACAATAGGGGTAATAATGGCAAATAGTGACTGCCACCCTACGAACCGCCATACATCAATCACATCAACTGTCAGTTATTTAAAATTCAAATATTAACTGATCACAACCCTTCAAGCCTTCAAGCATCGAACCCTTGAAACTTTTAGGCAGTAAAACACGCGTATAAAAGTCAGACGTCTTTGAGCTCATCCCCCAAAAACCACTGACTTGGGGGGCTGATGACGGGGGTAGCCCAAGATGGAATAAAATGGCTAATTGCGTAAATGCAAGAAGGATCACTAGTCAAATGAATTCTACTTCGGGAAATGTCTTCTCCTATAAATTGACACTTCATTTACTTCAAGAAACATCTCCTGGCCAGCTCTGATTCTCCAATCTCTGGTCATTCACATTGAGTACTTGCTTACCAGCGAGTCACTCCTTTTCACACATACCACACACATTCTATTTTCTCCCACATCCGAATCTGGATACAATTCAGAGAAGGATCTCCAGCAAATAACAAAAACAAGCTAGTGAACCTCCTTCCGCGTTTTGCAAACGTGGGGGGACCCCACGACCTGCGTTAGGCAAAGTTGAACCCTTCAACCCTTTTGCCTAACCAGCCCAGCTACTACCGTTGGTCTTGTATTTGTTGCATCAACACAACCCATTAACAATCTTGATACATACAGGAATACTTGAGTTATACAAATTACATACCATGTTTTCATACAAAGTATACAAACGTTCAATACAAAAACTGCATGAATTCACACCAACATTATGTTGACGTTTTTCCAAAAATTCACATGTATTTCAGGTAACTAAAGTGGAAGTGGGCGCGGTCTTACTCATGCTCTTGAATGTTGTTTATGTTTATCTTTGAATAAAGTTGTAAACTTTTCAGACAATATGTTGTCTTGTGATGTAAACACTTAAACCATGTTTTCAGTTATGAAATGTTTGGCATTTGGAGTTATTTTTACAAGCATGTAGTATGTTTACTTTTTGTATGCAATGAGATCCTTTCATGATCACACCTCGTGCTTCCGCCTTAGAATGGGGTGTGACAAAATCAATTTCTACATAGGATGTGTAGATGTGAAGGTGGGGCTGACCGGTGATATTGGTAGACGACGATGATGATGGTGGTGGTGGTGGTTGGGTTTAATTAATTTTAAGTTTTTTTATATTTATGTAAATTACAAATGTAGTCCCTTCCATTAAATTAGCCTTAATTACAAAAGTAGCCCCTCTAGTTGGTCACGGGTAGATTAGTCATTTTACTTAAATTTAACAGAAAAAGCCTTAATTACAAAAGTAGCCCCTCTAGTTGGTCATGGGTAGATTAGTCATTTTACTTAAATTTAACTGTAAAATCCTTAATTACAAAAGTAGCCCCTCTAGTTGGTCATGGGTAGATTAGTTATTTTACTTAAATTAAACAGAAAATTTAATGGAGGTTGGTCTTAGTACCCCAACTAGTTACAAATCGAAACCATAAAACCTTAACCTGTTACAAAAAAAGTTAGTACTCAAAGATGTTAGTTTCAATAAACTATAGGGACTATCTGTGTAATTAACTGTTATAAGATACATACTTAGGTTACTGATATTTACTTATGTGGCATGTTAATGTCACACCCGGACTTTTGCGTAAGCGTATACGTGTGACTTGATCAGTTTTCATTGCATACGATTATAATAAACAACTACATGACTAAAATAGCGACGTTCGTCCATTCATAAGTTTAACACATTACAAAACATAAGTTGTTTAAGTTTTCAACCAACACAAGTATTAAGTTTAAGTTACAAACCATTATCAGATTCAAGTTCCACAAAAATGACTTGTTTAACAAAAGACTAATTTCACGAGGCTTTGCATTCTATATCACATCAAGGATGGGATATAAGAATCAAACGTTTCAAAAGTGGATGACATCTAAACTTGAAATTTATAGCTTGAAAACAACACCAGCGCCAAAGATCCATCTAGTTTCCTGAAATACATGTAAGTTTGAAAACAATCAACAAAAGTTGAGCGAGTTCATGCGTTTTGTATGAGCTCCAAATAAACTTGTAAACATTTGAGAGATTCTTTTGATAACAGGTATGTAAAGCGTCTATTAACAGATCATTAATGTTTTGCAAGGACATTAATATGTGTGGGTGTGTAGGAAGTGCTCAAATCTAGCGAATTTCCTCCGGTCCACCCGTCTGGAACGACACAGTCACTACATGCGGCCACACAAGGACCCATGAGTGGGGCTCGCTACACTCGATAGATCTACCACTCCTGCCCCTCGGTCTTAACAAGATTAATTGCCTTAAGAGTGCGCCTACCCATCCACACGATCTAACAGTTCATTCCTTAGCTAAACCATACCATTGAAACATGTATTTCACTCCCGGGAGTTATAAATACGAAAACAGTTAAGAGAAAAGGGGGACATGAACTCACTTTGCATAACTTGCGTCGTAAACTTCACCGGCTTGTTTTGTAGGCCTCGTAACCTATATGTGTACTATGTACGTTAATTCCTAGACTTGTAACACAGGAGTACAAGTCACCATCTTAAGTTTATGCATTCGTCGTTTGCATGTTCAACATTTGTGAGGGTCGTGCCCTTGTTTATTGGGTCTTGCCCGTTTGTCGTGTAATCGTACTTTGAATTTGGTGTCGTCTGCTTGTGAATATATATTTTACTCCCAAAAATATATTTGTTTATGTAATGTTTGACAAACGATAGGTGTTAAAAATAATCTGTATTTTTAACTTGTTCCAAGTATGTTACTTATATTATTTTCCTAAAAATAAGTATAATTAATTTGTTAAATAATATTTTCAATATTATTTTGTGTAAGTATACTTAGGTAAGTATACTTGTATTTTGAGTATGTTATTCTGTATTCTCATATTTATGCATAATATTTGTTTATGGGCATTTTACCAAGTGTTGGTAGTGTATGTTGGCATGTATTTATATGTATAGGAATACATATTTTCTTGTATATATTAAGTATTTCATACTTAATTTATGTGTAATTTTCTGGAATATTGTTTTTGCATTATTAAAATCACCATTTTATATGCTTAAAATAGATATATATTTTAAGAAAATCTTATAGAAAACTATCTATAATTTGACTTGGTAAAATATGTATGTATCCATATATCTTAAAAATAATCTATTTTTAAGGTCAAAGTTAGAAAATATACATTTTTAATTTCCACCAAAATAATATATTTTTGAGTTGTTTATGAATATATATATTTCCTTACACTCCAAAATAATATATTTCAAGTTGACAAAATATGATATATTTTCATAATAATTGTAAAAATACATACTTTGTCGTTTGTTCAGTTTTGAAAGTATCGTTTACCAAATTTGTCAAGATACGAGTTAAATTTCCAGAATACTTATATATTTGTCCAAGATGTCCATTGTCCGAATCGTCCAATATATTTATGCAAATATATTTTCTGTGTTTGTTCATATACCCTTTCATAAGTTATTTTGTAAGAGTAATATAGGGTATTCGTCATGTATTTTTATGTGTATTTTATTGGTGATACTCCTTGGGAGTATTTAGTGTTTTTTCATCATCCTAATACACTACTACATATAATACACATAATATACACTTAGCACAAAATGTGGTGATCACTAAATACATATATTTTTCCTAAAAATATACATACTTAATATTGATTTTAACTTGAAGAAATTCTTATTTCTTAGCTTGTAATTTATACAAAAATTAGGAAACCTTGGTAAATATTTTTAAATGAATTTTTGGGGAATAAGTTTTATCAAAACTTATATTTTTCTAAGTGTCAAAATTTTATAAAAATTTTGACATAGTTTCCCCTAAAAATGGAGGTTTCCCATGTTTTCAAAACTTGTGTTTATTTTCTTTTCAACACCAAAAACAATTTCCAACAATTTTCACCAATAACATACACTAATTTCTTCATGTGAAACATTATGGTGAACTTGTTTTTTTGTTAAAAATGTGTAGTCTTTTAGGATTACACTTTACATACAATGATCTTTCAGAATAAAATATTCTTGTAAATTTTAAACAAACTTTTTAAGAAACTTTAATCTACTAATCAATCCATCCATAAGTTTTATGGTTTCAAAGTCTTGAAAATCATGTTCAAAAACCATTTTTATGTTCATTAGAAAGATCTTTATGGTTAAAACCTTGTTTCATCAAGGATCCTCCAAGATCCATACTTAACATCTTTAAATCTTACATTAACAAGCTTCTTGATGAATCTCTAACAAACTTTTTGTAACACCCTTGCTATTATTTTAAAGGTTTTCGTATATATAACAAAAATAAACATGTAATTAAGATTAAGGATTCGTAGAAAATACGAGTAATTAAAAAGTTTTACAACTTAAAAGTTTACAACATAATATAATTAAGTTCGTCGTTTAAAATGACAACGAAACGGCGTGCGGAAGCTTGTATTCTGCTTGTGTTCGGTTCTTCGGTGGGCTTGATCATCATTCGGCATCCAAGATGTACCTATATTTCATAAACATGAAATGATTTTATTTATGTTACATTTATAACATATATATAAGCTCGTCCGAATATCAAAACGAACAATCAAACAACAATTTGCTAGCTTACCACGCCCTCGCAGGGCGCGACGGATGAGGGAATCCTCATCCGCGGGCCGCGACCTTCGTTGCGTGACGCGACCGTAATACCGGGTCGCTGTCGCGTAGCGCGACAGCTTGTTTTCGACAACATGTTTGTTGTTCTGTGCTGCATTTTTCCCAGCTATGTTTCTAAGAAATAATCAACTTCAAACTAGCGTAACTTTTAATCTAGACCTCCGTTTTGTATGATTCTTTTTCCTACGCGTCCGTAATTAAATTATGAACCCGTTTATCACCTTGGTTTGCATAAAAATCTGATTTATCCACCAATGGCTCATAAATCCTTTAGGTGATTATTCGACCCGTTTGGCATTATCATCTCACTACATGCTCTAGAAAAATAGTTAATTCCTATCATTTTTACCCATCAAACCTTAACATTTTCGCTCCCATCATAGAGTTTACGTAGGCGTTTACATTCACCGATTCATTTATATCTATCTAAGCATTTAACCACAATTTACTTCTTAGTCCATTTTGACCCGTTTAGGGGACTTTTAGGCATCTAAGCATCAAACTCGTTATTTTCTTTTCGCACCTCGTCTTTTCTTGCTAAATAACTACTTATCTTCCACCACAACAATTTTTTGTGATAGATTTAACATAAGGAACCTAAAATCCCAATTTTACCCTTCAGCAAGTCCTTTTTCGCAATTGACTATTTCTAGGCATTCGACCCACAAATGATTTTGCTTAGAACTTTATACACATCTAAGGGTTACAAAGTCATAATATAAGTTTATAACGACCTCTATGTAACACCTCGTAAAATCACGACCAATATTATGAAGACACGTGTCATGGACCTTAAATGTGTTATAAACCCGGATCATGATAAAAGATAACCAGAGGAATTAAAAGTGTCAACATGTTAATTTATACCTCTGAGTGACCTTTTAATGTTTCCAATTCTTGGTAAAACAATATTATCCTTTCAAGAAATGTCTGTTAAAGAATTCCAAGGTATCTGAATTAAACCTTGTGAGAAATAATTCAATTGTCAAGTAAATGATCATGTGCCAATAACGACAATTCTACATTCATTATCCTTTCCAAAAGACTCCAAGGCAACACCATTGCGTGGCAATACCTTCAAGATTGATCAGACCTGATCAAGTGGACCCATTGTGTTGATAATGACTAAAGATACGAGTTATAAAAGGTTGCATGGTCAAATGTTAGAAGTTCACAAGATTTTTGTCTTCTGACAAGGCTTACGGACCGCAAAGTGTATGCCTTACGGACCGTAAGGCAGCATATCTGGGCGATAAAAATTTAAATTATGGATACGGACCGCAAAGCCTAAGGCTTACGGTCCGTAAGACCTATAACTAGGAAGAAACTTGGACAGCTGCCTGTTCAGCCGGTTCCACCGCCTTAGAAGCATGGTTTTCGAATTCAGGGGCTGCACCAGTGGTATTTCATGCATAGGGGACACCTGGGATGATCAGGAAACATGTGTAGACCTTGTTGGAATGATCTTGTGTAATTGAAATCACTATATAAAGAACTTGAGTTGCAACATTTTTCTTGCTCATTTGAAATCATTTCAAAACCCTTCTCTGGAGCTCCCTGGACTTCAAGCAAGATTCCCTAAGCTTCATTTTCGTGCTAAGTGCTTTTGTAAGTAATCTTAGCCTCTCTAATTCAAGTTTTGATAGCTTAATGACCAAAAGTCAAACTTATTGTAATTAAGCTTTGACTTAGTGATTAATCGCTAATGGTCCAGTCATTAGTCGAATTGAAAGCAGCTATAAGTTGGTAATTATGTGGATATTAACCCTTAAAAGGGCACCCTCTGATTTCCACTCTAACTAGGTCAATTGTCGGGTCAAACTTAATTATAAAAAGTCAACAGAAAGCTATTTTGCAAATAAATTCATAATTAGCAATGTAGAAGCTATGAAACCTGTTTTAACACTTATATAACTTGGTAATTAATGTAAGAACATGTCTAAGCATGTTCAACCTGACAATTTTGAGTTTAGGCTCTGTTAGGAACCGAAAGTCGCAAAAGTGGACTTTTGCTTTGACTTTCAGTTCTGACCCAATTTAGCTTGGTTTAGACATGCCTTTGAGTTCCATTAAGACCAGGTTATAGGTTAGTATAACCCTATGAGATTATACAACTTGGTTCCTAATTAATCCGATTCATTTGCATGTTTCCGTTAATTGCTTAAATGTTGACCATTATGCCCTTTTGACCTTAAACCGAGATTATTGAAAATGTGAGAGGACAAAAACCTTTATTACTGATTTATAAACATGTCCTAAAAATTTGACATCAGTTTGAGGTCTAAATTAGGAGTTATGCTCAATATCGTAATTCGAAAGCTTTTTATTAATTAAACGGCATAATTAGCATAAAGCATATCTAAACCCAAATTTTTACACCAAATCTTTTATTCACTGATGTAATATAATATTTTAGGATTTTTGAATATTTTTATTTATTTTTAAACTGATCATGGCATAGGGTTCTTGCTTTGATTCGGTAATTGACGGTTATACCCTTTTTTGCTAATAAAGTGAGTCTTACATAATATTTTGATACCAAACTTTTTGCTACTGATTTTATATGATAAATAAAATATTTTGAACTTTATAAACTGATCAAACTCTCAGATTTCCTATTATAACCCGTAAATCGCTTAAAACCGACTTTTACGCGTTTTAAACGAATAGTATGGGTTAAAACTATTTTTGGCATATAAAACTTAATACCTACTAATGTTTTAAGTAAATTTTTATACTTTAACAGTAAGATAAAGTTGTAAACTCAGATTTCCCATTTTGACCTTTAAAGCTTATGTGAAATTACCAAAATGCCCATACGGTGCATAGTTTGGTTATAAATGATAAATTTCACATATATGCAATACCCTACTGATATAACTTATTAAATTAAATATTTTTACTGATAATTTTAGACCAGAACCTCAATTTAATATTTAACCACTTTTATAATCCTTAAAATGACCAGAATACCCCTACGGGGCTTAAATTGATTTTAAATTCATTTTGAGCATAATGGAAGGTATCCTACTGATATCATAACATATTTAAGGAATATTAACTTAGGAAACCTGTTCATGACTCTTTTGGTTACCCGTTATGCATTTATCGCGTTCGGTACGGTTTATGCAACTAGTTTGCATAAATTAACCGAAACAGGTCAAACCTTATCATTTTTACTTCAAAATCCAGAATGTGTTTAGTTTACCCATATTATACAAGTCTTCATAGCAATGTGAGTTTATCCTCTTTTTGTTAACCTTTTTGTAATGTTTTACCAAACCTTAAATGTTTTACAATGCGATTAAGCGGTGATTGAGTCTTTGTAGTTCTTCAATTACTGCCGGTATGTTGGGGTTTTGTATACAAAAATTTACCACCGTGAGTAGTAAGTCAGGGATGAAAATATTACCATTGGACAATGAGTTAGCCAATCTGTAATATGACCCATAAGTCAGGATTGACAGTACTGAATGAGTAATTGTGTAGAAATAAACAATGTGATCGCTCTCAATACTGTTTCAATTGATAAAATGTTTCTTGATTAAACTGGGATTCACTGACCAGTATTTCCCGCTGACAAATGTTTTTAAAACACGTTTCAGGTAACACAATGTGACAGCCAATTAGTAAAAAGCCAGCTGGAGAGCACTGAAGGCTTGGGAAAAATGTGGCTATAAAAGTTACCTAAAGGACGATGTTTTAAATTCAATAAAATAGGGTTTATCCCTATAAACGTATTGTAATAACAAACTTGGGTTTTGCCCATGTGATTATAAATATTAAGTATGGTGGTTTTACTCTGATAAACATTTCCTAACTACGGTCTTGATGTAATTCCGCTGCCAAATTAACAAGCTGATACCATCGAAACTCTGAGTTCGCGTCTGCCCGTTCCTGGGACAGATAAGGGACCGGGGGTTGCGACAGAAGGTGGTATCAGAGCCTAACCACTGGTCTAAGCCAAAGAAGTGTTCTGCTGATACTTAAATTCTAAACTTTGTGTTAGGAAATAAATTACAGAAATACGTGTATAACTGTATTTATTTGTTATGTGTTATTTGACTATTTGTTAGATTACAGTATGAGTGATCAAGGACCCTCAGACATGTGTCGTCAGTTGTCTGATTCACCTAGGAGTGAAGATACCTCTTCACAGCCTACCCTTTCTGGGTATTCTACTGATCAGGAAGAAGGGATGTATGCTTTTAAAGCTCAATCGGAAGAGCCATTCCCTCATAAAAAGAGAGGATGGTTCCGTAAGGAAGCCTTTGCACGTAGGAAAAGAATGCGAAAGTTGCAACAGCAAATATATGCTTAATAGAAGCCTAGCCAATTTCCATATCCTAGCCACAACTGCTGCTGACCCAAGTCTGGAGCAAACAATAGCAACCCAACCACAATTGCAAATCCCTGATCAACCGATGGAGATAGAAAACCCTGAAAACCAAGTAGAGATGCATGACTTCAATCTGGAAGAAATCCCTAGAGTACCAGCA
Source organism: Helianthus tuberosus (assembly GCA_030545235.1). NCBI lineage: Eukaryota > Viridiplantae > Streptophyta > Magnoliopsida > Asterales > Asteraceae > Helianthus > Helianthus tuberosus. The sequence goes on along the minus strand of CM060353.1, from coordinate 131,052,339 downwards.
CCAAATCCCCTAGACCCAAATTACGATCCCTGGTGGGATGACATTAGGGACTATGTGCAACGTTACCCGATCCATGAAGACACACCTACGTAGAACATAGGAGCCTACCCAGGTATGGACCCTTTAGATCCCTATTACCACGATGAATATATTAGGGAGATCTTAGAAGATCCTTAACGATTTCAGGAACTTTCACCCCATACCAGGATCCCGCACCCCAGATTCCGAACCTAGTCCTAGAACCTGCACCCCCAATGAGTGCAGAAAACGTGCAAGAACTTAGGACTTTTGGTGTGGAAATTTTAGAAAGCAGTGAGAGAATGCGACAGGTAGGAGAGCGACTCATATGGAAATACGATGAGCGCAATATGGATTTTTGGATGAATCCATATCCTTGAATGTGTTGGTGAGACGGTAATAGTAATAAAATAAAATATGTGTGTACGGATGCCTATTACTATTAGTGTAATTCTATTCTGTTGGTATTGTAAAAATTTTTTCAGTACTAGTGTGTAATAGATGCATAATAGTATATGGAAATAGAGTAAAAGTCGCAATGATCGACGTTTTTGGCTAGATTGCGTGTCATGTGATTAACTATATTAAATATTATCTTGTGATATTAATATGAAGTAAATGTTTAAAATTCACATGGCCGATGAAGGAAATCAAGGAAATCTGAATAATGATAACCAGAGTAACATTAACATGGTTAATGAGAATCCAAGCATCAATAACAATGGAAACCAAATGGATAATAGTGTCGTTCAACATATAGTGGCACAAGGAATCATAGATGCAATGCCATTTATTATTCAAACGATTCAAGAAGCGAATAATAAAACTAAGCATAGCAGTAAGCGACCCATCGAACCCGAAAACAGTGTAAAAAATGGACCCGTACTTCAAATGTCCATTCCCAAAAGGAGAAGAACCGTGTCTTACGGTTGTTCTTATAAAGAATTCTGGTCTTGTAAACTAATGGAATTCTCTGGCAACGAAGGGGCCATTGCAACCCTACGCTGGATAGAGAAGACTGAGGCAGTCTTAAGAATAAGCAAGTGTGCTGAAGAAGATAAGATACTGTTTGCTTCTAATCTGTTTAAGAATTCAGCACTAGAATGGTGGAACACTATCCTCCAATCAAGAGGAAGTGATAGAACTTATAATATGGAATGGGAGGAATTTAAGAACAAGGTAGAAAAGAAATTCTGCCCACCCAATGAGAAGGAACAGATAGCAAACAAATTCTTAAACCTTAGGATGACTGGTGTGGATAGTAAGGGATACACTAAATTATTCTTTGAATATGCTAGAATAGTGCCAACTCTTGCTTCACCAGAACCAGTGTTAATCTCCCGTTATATCTGGGGATTAATCGGAGAGATAAGACACGTAGTCAAGGCAGCTAGACCTCAAACCATAGAAGAAGCCGAAGAACTAGCAAATACCTTGACAGATGAATTACTCCGTACCCGAGAAGAAGATCAAAGGAGGAACCTAACCCAGAAGCTCACACAAGAATTTCATTCTGGAAATTCTAACCGTGGGAAAAATATAGGTTCTACCTCTACACCTTGCTGTAGGTATTGCAAAAGAAAGCATTCAGGAAGATGCTCCATATACTGTAACTTTTGCAAAATATCGGGACACAAGGAGGAAAATTGCAGGAAGAAAGCTAATAACAGGATATGTTACAACTGCGGAGAACAAGGTCATATCAAGTTTAATTGCCCGAAATTAGCTCCAGCTACAAACAACAGGAATACTCAAAATGTTAGAGCATTTGTTCTAACTGCAGATGAAGCCAAGATGATTCCAGATGTCATAGCTGGTACGTTTTTAGTTAATGATATTTTTGCTAAAGTATTATTTGACTCTGGTGCAAACCAAAGTTTTATTAATACATCATTTTGCAAATTTCTAAATCAGTCATTAACTAAACTACCACAAGAATGTCTAGTAGAGACAGCTAATGGAGAAACCGTTAGGATTTCTGAAATCTTGCAGGGAGCAAGAATAGAAATTTTAAATCAGAAGTTTATTGCAAACCTTTATCCCATGAATCTGGCAGGATTTGATGTTGTTTTAGGAATAGATTGGTTAATAGCCAATAAAGCCAGTATTTTATGTGATCAAAAGTCAATCCAAGTAAATTCATCAAAAGGTAAAACGATCACAATTAAAGGAGATAAACCATCTAGATCCACAAAATTCATCTCTGCAATGAAAATTGCAAGTTATATAAGAAAAGGTTCTATAGTGTATTTGATTTCCATAATCACTAACACTAAAGGAAAAGAACTAAAAGATATTCCAGTAGTATCTCAGTTTTTAGACGTATTTCCAGAAGAATTGCCAGGGCAACCTCCAAATAGAGAAGTTAAATTCAGAATCCATTTAATACCAGGAACAGCACCGATTGCCAAAGCACCTTACCGTTTGGCACCCGCAGAAATGCAAGAATTAAAGAAACAATTAGACAAATTGCTAGAAAAAGGATTCATACAGCCAAGTTCGCGCCATGGGGAACGCCAATACTGTTTGTTAAAAAGAATGACGGATCAATGCGTATGTGCATTGACTACCGTGAATTGAACAAAGTCACGATTAAGAATCGGTACCCATTACCAAGAATCGATGATCTGTTTGATCAGTTGCAAGGAGCTCGATTTTTCTCTAAAATCGATTTAAGGTCAGGATATCATCAATTAAAGGTACAGGAAGAAGATATTCCTAAGACCGCATTCAGAACAAGGTATGGCCATATGAATTTACTGTCATGCCATTTGGTTTAACCAATGCCCCAGCTGCATTTATGGACATGATGAACTGAATATGTAAACCATATTTGGATAAATTCATAATTGTTTTTATAGATGATATTCTCATTTACTCTAAAAATAAGGAAGATCATGCAAAGCTTTTGCACGCACTTTTAAGTCTATTAAGAAAGGAAAAGTTTTATGCTAAATTTTCAAAGTGTGAGTTTTGGTTAGAACATGTACAATTTCTTAGACATTTAGTTAATCATGAAGGAATTCATGTGGATCCAACAAAGATCGAGGCGATTACTAAATGGAAAACCCCTGAGTCACCAATTGAGGTTAGAAATTTCTTAGGATTGGCCTGTTATTATAGAAGATTTATTCAAGATTTTTCTAGAATAGCCATTCCTTTAACTAAGCTAACATGTAAATCTGTTAAGTTTGAATGGGGATTAAAACACTAAGAAGCATTTAGAATTCTTAAGCATAAATTAACCCATACACCCATACTAGCGTTACCAGAAGGAACTGAAGACTTTGTAGTCTATTGTGACGCTTCTAAATTAGGTTATGGATGTGTATTGATGCAACAACAAAAGGTTATAGCTTATGCATCTAGACAACTTAAGAATCATGAAGAGAATTATTCAACCCATGATTTGGAATTAGGAGCTATAATTTTTGCTCTTAAGATTTGGAGACATTACCTTTATGGTAGTAAGTTTACCATATTCACTGATCATAAGAGTTTAAGGTATGTTTTCAAGAAAAAAGAGTTGAATATGAGACAAAGACGCCGGATGGAGATGCTTAGTGACTATGATTATGATATCCAGTATCATGAAGGAAAAGCAAATGTAGTGGCAGATGCTTTAAGCCGAAAGTAACATGAAAAGCTAAAAAGCTAAAAAGGGCACGTTCTCTTAAATTAAATCTACAAGTAGATTTAAATGATCAGATAAAAGAAGCACAAAAATCAGTAATCAAGGAGGATACTGAAAATTTAAAAGGTATGCTAAAAGAATTAGAACAAGGAACATATGGAATTTGGAGATTCCATGAAAAGAGAATGTGGATACCTAAATTAGGAAACCTACGTCATCGTATATTAGAAGAAGCCTATAAGTCTAAGTATACAATGCATCCAGGAAGTGATAAAATGTATCATGATTTAAGGAAAAATTTCTGGTGGATAGGAATGAAAAAGGACATAGCAGCCTATGTTTCTAAATGTTTAACTTGTTCACAAGTCAAAGCTGAACACCAGAAACCCTCAGGATTTCTACAACAATTAGAAATGCCAGTGTGGAAATGGGAATTAATAACAATGGATTTTGTTACTAAATTACCCAAAACAAAGAAAGGTAATGATACAATCTGGGTGATTGTAGATAGGTTAACCAAGTCAGCTCATTTCCTACCAACGAAGGAAACTTTTAGTATGGAACAACTAGCTAAATTGTATGTAAATGAAATTGTTTCTTTACATGGAATTCCTTTATCAATTGTTTCTGATAGGGATAGTCGATTTACCTCTAATTTTTGGTCAAGTTTCCAAAGGGCAATGGGAACCAAGTTAAATCTAAGCACCACTTACCACCCTCAAACGGATGGACAAAGCGAAAGAACAATTCAGACAATGGAGGACATGCTTAGAGCTTGTGTAATTGATTTTGGAGGTAATTGGGACGATCACTTACCTTTAGTAGAATTTTCTTATAATAACAGTTATCACACAATTATCAATGCTGCACCTTTCGAAGCACTTTATGGACGAAAGTACCGAACCCCGGTCTGTTGGGCCGAAATTGGGGAAAAGCAACTATCTGGACCTGAGATAGTGCAAGAAACAACCGACAAGATTATTCAAGTCAAGGAACGACTGAAAGCAGCACGTGATCGACAAAAGAGTTATGCTGATAACAGACGCAAACCATTGGAATTTCAAGTAGGAGATAAAGTATTGTTGAAAGTCTCTCCTTGGAAATGAGTAGTAAGATTCATCAAAAGGGGAAAGCTAGGTCCCAGATATATTGGACCTTTTGAGATTATTAGAATAATAGGACCTGTAGCCTATCAGCTACAACTGCCAGAGGAAATGGCAGGAATACATGATGTATTTCATGTATCTAATCTCAAAAAGTGTTTAGCTGATGAATCACTAATAGTACCTCTTAAGGATATAAAAGTGAATGAACAACTCAAGTTTGTAGAAAGGCCTCTCCAGATTGAAGACATGAAAGTCAAGAATCTCAAGCATAAGAGATTAGTTCTGGTTAAAGTGAAGTGGGACTCCAAAAAAGGACCTGAGTATACATGGGAGCTTGAATCTGAAATGCAAAGGAAATATCCGCATTTGTTCCAGTAGATCTCGAGGACGAGCTCTAAAACAAGGTGGGGAGGATGTAACAACCCTCAATAAAACCGACACCCTCATAATATTTCCGATACCCTAGTATATTTTAAAATATCCCAATATGTCTTTAAAAACACCCCGTATGCGAAAACCGAGCCCGAAATACGTTATATTATTTAAAATAAATTAAAAACAATAAATATTAAGCTGAGGCGGGCCGCGTAGGACCCACCCCAACCTTTACGTGGGCGGTATAAAGACTAGAACCTGAATTCGTTGACCTTTAAGCTTAGGCGGGCCGCGTAAGCCTTAGCTTACATTTACGCGGGCCGCGTAAGATCAAGGTAGTGGCGCAGCCCAGTGTTGACACGTGTCGTGCAACATGTTGAACCTAGTCATGACCCGAATCAACTACGCCTAGACCCCTAAGCCATGCGGGCCGCGTAGGCCCTTCTCTTGTTTTACGTGGGCCGCGAGAATGACAGAATCAGCACCTATAAATAGAACGCATCGGATCTCAGTTGAACTCGCTCATTTCTTTTCTTTCTAAACGAATTCTGAAGTAGTAGAAGTAATACGCGGGTATTATATCCCCCTAATTAGCGAGGTTCTGCTCCGTTGTAAGTATTATAACCCCAGTTTCGTAATAGATATGCTGCCCGATTGATTTAGGGTTCCGTGATAACTGTCGTGGTTCTGCCCGACGTAGTTGTTGGAATGCCGTCTCAGGGAGGGTATCATTAATATTTTTAAAGGGTTATGATACTAACCTATGTACATTTGTGTAAATTATAGATTATTCCCAGGAAACCCCTACGCGAAATCTAAGATAGCAATGTGAGTTTATCCTCATTTTGTTAACCTTTTTGTAATATTTTACCAAACCTTAAATGTTTTACAATGCGATTAAGCGGTGATTGAGTATTTGTAGTTCTTCAATATTATTAATATTACTTTGATCCGCCTGTGGATCCCTTACAACCATTTTTGTAATAATTAATATTACTTTTATTCGGTTTGTAATATTATTATCTTTCGACTTCCGCTGTGTATTAAACTATGATAAATTGTCTATAATGATGTCAACTATGTCACGATACTCCCCACCGGGCCCACCGGTAATACGTGGAAATATCGGGGTGTGACATGTTGGTATCAGAGCCAACATTAAGTGAATTAAACACTAGCCTTTTGTGTTTAATCTCAATGACACAGTTTGCACATTCCTCGACTTCCGAGTCTAGACAAAGAACTTAGGACTAATCCTAATTTATTTTATTTTGTCCTTTATTGTTTTCCTTTGTTGTTTCTTTTGTTTGATTTGACATATTTGGAGGACATATTTGGAGCCCGCGAGGCGATCTGTCTCGCTAAGTTCATCACCCTCTTACCATCATTCTTTTGGGCCACAATCGGAGAACGAGCCCAACGATTCGCACCACTCTTACCTACCACTGCAGCGGTCGGGGTCACACCGCGCGTTTCAAGACCCGACCCCATATTTCCAGAGCCGGTTTAACCCGGCAAATCATATTGAAGAACCAATGGGTCATAACCCATTGGGCCCCGAAGACCATTTCCCTGACATGGAGATGGATGATGACCCGGATCCCGCAGAACCACCATCTGGGACACCTACTCACCCCATCGAGATTTCGGATGGGTCGTCTTTTCATGGATCACCTTATCGTGGTCCAGACAGCTATGAGGCAAGGTTTGCCCAATACGACTGGGTGTTTACTCCCAGCTACAACCCGTCTCAGCAGCAGCAGGATCCCTCGGAGGATTCATGTTTTGTAGCGGTCACTCCACCGCCACCACCACCAGTGCAGCAACCGCCTCTGGAGCCACCGAGGCGTAGGAGATCAAGAGCACGGATGTCCGTGCGAGGAGGGGATTTCCATTTCAGCACCCCTCAGCATTCAAGTGGCAGTCATTACCCGCCATTATATCAAGACCCACAGATGGGTGGGCCTTCGAACCCTGTTTCCGAGGTGGACTCTGCACCAGTCGCACCGCCACCAGTGGGTTATGATAACCCAATTCCTTCATACGCCGGTGCAGCGGCGTATAACCCTTTTGAGCAGCCAGCCCATACTAACTACAACTACGTTGAAGTTGACCCGTACCTTGTAGCGGCGAACTACAATGCTCTTCATCCCGAGGGGCCCTATGGAGTCCCATATCAGACTGGGTACCCGACCTATGGGTACCAATACCCGCCACCTCCTTAACCTCTGCAGCATCAGCAGCCGCCACTAATACCGCCACCGCAATAACAGGAGATTCTACAAAGGTTGAGTCAGGTGGAACGGGAGGTTCAAGAAGAGCGCAGGAACCACCGGGGTTTTCTCAAGGGTCTGGCGAATCTAATCAAGGGAAAGAAGAAAAGGGATTTTTGAAGATTCCTTATTTATTTGTATTGTAATTTCCTTATTTCAATCAAGTCCCTGTGTGGACATCTATTTATGTATTCAGTCCCTGCGAGGACTTGTATTTTCAGTTTAGCCCCTGTGTGGGCATGTCATTTCTGTTAAAGTCCCGTTTAGGGAAAATATGTACTCTTTTAATTTTAGTGGAAAGTTTAATTAAAAATTTCATTTTTTTCATTATATGCCTAAATATAAAATATGAAATAAATTAAAATGTCATTCCTTTTAAAAAATTAATCTGCCATTAAAAATAAAGGAAAATCTTAAAGGCAAAACCTAGCCATGTGTCATTTTAAGATCGGGCCATGATGGTAGTTCCTTGTAAGATTCAAAATCCTTGTTAACATCTGAAAACATGTTAACACTCCTGGAAAATGTGATTCGATAAAATCACATAAGTCATCCTTATATTGGATCCTTCCAATTCCTTTGTTTTATTAAACATCCATTAGTGATGTAATGCCTACGGGCCATAATCATTGTCATATAAGACAAAAGACAGTTGTAGTCTATAAACTCCCTGTCAAGAAAGGTAATGAACTATGATTCAATGACTTAAAGCCTCGATCATATAAGATCATGGCTTATCGTTTGAATTGTCCCTCTGACCTGGCCTTATGTGCCAATATAATATATTAATAAATTAAGACTGAGGATAATTACAATCCTGAATGATCATGCTTAATTAAATTAACCAATATGAATTATGGTTACCATGATTAATGAATTGCCATAAAAGACAATTCCATGATGGACTTTTGAATAAATCTTGACAATATTTTATGTAGCAATCAAGCTACATGGCTGGGTCAGACGAAGTCAACAGTCACCCAAGGGAGAATCATGACACTTCCAGAGTTAATGTAGCAGGCGCAGAATTGCAGGCATTAATAGATAATGCCGTTACCCGAGCTCTTAACAGACAATTTAATGAATCGAGTGAAACTCGCGTTAGAACTCAGTCTGTACCTCATTCAAAACCACCCTCCAGGACTCATATAGCTCGCAAGAGTGATTCTCATCACTCATCGAATCAGAGGAGTGTTCCATCTAGGAAAGTTGTGCTCAATCAAGAACCACGTGTTAAGGGATGTTCTTATAAGTATTTTGTCTCCTGCAAGCCTAGGGATTTCACAGGGAAGAAAGGAGCCATCGATTGTATGACGTGGCTCGATGAGATGGACATTGTGGTTGATATTAGTGGTTGTGCAGAACAAGACGTCGTGAAGTTTGTGTCATAATCGTTTAAAGGAGAAGCTCTAGCTTGGTGGAGGCCATTGATCCAAGCTACTGGTAAGATCCCACTGTATAACCTGACATGGGATCAGTTTGTTGCTTTAATAAAAGAGAATTTATGTCCTCAACATGAAGTTGAGAAGATCGAGACCGACTTTCTGACATTGGTTATGAAGAATTTAGACTGTCAGGTGTATCTCATGAGCTTTAATACTATGTCACGATTGGTTCCTTACTTGGTGACACTGGAACCAAAGCGCATAGCCCGTTTCATTGGGGGTTTAGCCCCGGAGATCAAAGCTAGTGTGAAGGTATCAAGACCTACAACATTTAGGTCAGTAGCTAATTTGTCATTATCTCTGACCCTTGATGCGGTCTGGCAGAGATCGCTTAGGAATTCTGATGCTGGGAAGAGAAAACGTGAGGATGATAACTCACACCGTTCAGACAAGAAGCACAAAGGGAACTCTGATCACAAGAAGAGTTCAGGGTTCAGGAAGGATGACCAACGGTCGGGTGAGAAACCCAAATGTAAGACTTGCAAGAAGCGTCATCTGGGAAAGTGCAGGTATGAATCAAAATCCCAATCGCAGCCTAGGGCTTGTGGGATCTGTAAGTCTTCTGAGCATAAGACGTTGGATTGTAAGAAAATTAAGGATGCGACTTGTTACAAATGTAACGAGAAGGGGTATATCAAGTCCAACTGCCCAAAGTATGCGAAGAAACCTGAAGAAGGCAAGAAGACCAATGCTCGGGTCTTCCAAATGAATGCTCAAGAAGCGATCCAAAATGACAACGTGATAACAGGTACCTTCCTTATCAATGATGTTTATGCAAGGGTATTATTTGATTCGGGTGCAGATAAGTCGTTTGTAGATAATAAGTTTTGTAAATTGTTAAATCTGCCTGTTAAAACCCTAAGCATAAAGTACGAAGTAGAATTGGCCGATGGTACCATAGAAACCGCTTCAACCGTATTAGATGGATGTTTCATATCCATTAGGAACCACTCTTTTCCATTGTCTTTGCTTCCTTTGAAACTAGCTGGATTCGACATAGTAATAGGCATGGATTGGTTATCTCATAACCAAGCTCAGATCGTATGTGACAAGAAACAAGTGGTTATCAAGACTCCGTATGGTGAGCCACTTACCATACAAGGAGACACTCAGCATGGGTTGCCTAAGCAAATGTCTATACTTAAAGCATCAAGGTGCATGAAGAAAGGTTGTGTCATCTATATGGCATAAGTGACAATTGATGAACCAAAACCAAAACCCAAGATTGAAGACATCCCTATCATTTCTGAATACCCTGATGTATTCCCTGAAGAACTACCTGGTTTACCCCCAGATAGGCAAGTGGAGTTCAGAATCGACATTATACCTGGAGCAGCACATGTTGCAAGAGCACCTTACCGGTTAGCCCCAACTAAGATGAAAGAGTTGAGAACTCAGTTGGATGATTTGTTAGCAAAAGGATTTATTAGGCCTAGCTCATCTCCTTGGGGAGCACCGATCATGTTTGTGAAGAAAAAGGATGGATCAATGCGTTTATGCATTGATTATCGAGAGCTGAACAAGGTTACAATAAAGAATAGATATCCATTGCCTAGGATCGACGATCTGTTCGATCAACTGCAAGGGGCAAGTTACTTCTCCAAGATCGATTTAAGGTCAGGCTACCATCAGCTGAAGGTCAGAGATGAAGATGTGCATAAGACCGCATTCAGGACTCGTTATGGTCACTACGAGTTCTTGGTGATGCCTTTCGGGCTCACTAATGCACCAGCAGCATTCATGGATCTCATGAATCGCGTTTGCAAACCCTACTTGGATAAGTTTGTCATCGTCTTCATTGATGACATCCTCATTTATTCAAAGAACTAGAATGATCATGAAAAGCACCTTCGATGTATTCTGAAACTTCTTCAGCAAGAGAGGCTCTACGCCAAGTTTTCAAAATGCGAGTTTTGGCTTCGCGAAGTCCAATTTCGTGGACATGTGGTTAGCGAGCGTGGTATCCAGGTGGATCCCACTAAGATTGAAGCCATCATGAATTGGCAAGAGTCGAAGACGCCCACAGAGATTCGTAGCTTCTTGGGTCTGGCAGGATACTATAGGCGTTTCATTGAAAATTTCTCAAGGATTGCTGCACCCCTAACTTCATTGACTCGCAAGAATATCAAGTTTGATTGGGGTACTAAGCAACAAGAATCCTTTGATATTCTTAAACAAAAGTTGAGCAATGCTCTTGTGTTGACATTGCCAGAAGGTATTGAAGAATTTGTGGTTTATTGCGAGGCATCGCACACAGGCATGGGATGTGTGCTTATGCAGAAGGGCAAAGTTATCGCTTATGCTTCCTGTCAATTAAAGGTGCACGAGAAGAATTAAACCACCCACGATTTGGAGTTGGGTGCCGTTGTGTTTGCACTAAAACTTTGGAGGCATTATTTATATGGGACTAAATGTGTGATATACTCTGATCATAAAAGCCATCAACACTTGTTCAATCAGAAGGATCTGAACATGAGACAACGTCGATGGATAGAGACCTTAAATGATTATGATTGTGAAATTCACTACTATCCAGGCAAAGCGAATGTTGTAGCTGACGCTCTCAGCAGGAAGGAAAGGATTAAGCCCATTAGAATCAATGCCAAGAGCATTGAATTGAAGAACAGCTTGAATGAAAAATTGCTAGCCGCTCAGAAGGAACCTGTATTAGAAGCCAACTATCCGAATGAAAAGTTGGGAATAACTGCTGAACAGTTAACGTATGGCAAGGATGGAATCCTAAGATTGAATGGACGAATATGGGTTCCAATTTATGGAGGACTTAGGGATGTGATTCTTCAAGAAGCCCATAGCTCCAAGTATTCTGTTCATCCTGGCTGTGATAAGATGTACCAGGATTTAAAGGCAAATTATTGGTGGTTAGGCTTGAAGAAGTCTATAGCCACTTATGTGGCTAAATGTCTGACATGTGCTCAGGTTAAAGCCGAACACCAGAAACCGTCAGGTTTGCTGCAACAGCCCGAACTTCCCATCTGGAAGTGGGAAATGGTAACTATGGATTTCATTACTAAGTTACCAAAGACGAAGCGAGGAAATGACACTATTTGGGTTATAGTTGACAGATTGACCAAATCAGCCCACTTCTTACCCATTAAGGAAATACACAGCTCAGATAAGTTAGCTCAGCTGTACATGGACGAGATTGTCTCTCTTCACGGAGTACCCGTGTCTATTATCTCGGATAGAGATACGAGATATACATCGCACTTTTGGAAAAGCTTTCATCAATCCTTGGGAACTCGATTAAACTTCAGCACTGCATATCATCCTCAGACGGATGGTCAGAGTGAGCGTACAATTCAAACACTGGAAGATATGCTAAGGGCTTATGTTATTGATCTAGGTGGAAGTTGGGATGATCATCTTCCACTGATCGAATTTTCGTATACTAATAGCTATCATTCGAGTATTCAAGCTGCACCTTTTGAAGCTTTGTATAGAAGAAAATGCAGGACTCCAGTTTACTGGGCGGAAGTTGGAGATGTCCAACTAACAGGACCTGATATAGTCCTGGAGACGACAGATAAGATTGTACAGATACGTGATCGTCTCAAAGCTGCCAGGGATAGGTAGAAAAGCTACACAGATAAAAGGCTTAAACCTCTAAAATTTGAGGTAGGTGACAAAGTGCTACTTAAGGTATCACCCTGGAAAGGGGAAATGCGATTTGGCAAGAAAGGCAAGTTAAGCCCAAGATACATAGGACCATTCGAGAACATCAAATGTCTCAGAACCGTAGCTTACAAGTTAAACCTGCCTAAAGAGCTCAGTGGGATTCATAATGTGTTCCACATCTGCAACCAGAAGAAGTGTCTAGCTGATGAATCGCTACCCATGTCACATAAGGATGTGCATATAGACGAGAGCTTAAAGTTTGTTGAAAAACCCTTGTCGATTGAGGATCGACAGGGTTAAGAAACTTCGAAAGAAGCACGTACCGATTGTGAAGGTTAAATGGGATGCCTGAAGAGGCCCAGAGTATATGTGGGAGGTTGAATCCACAATGAAACAGAAGTACCCTCATTTATTTCAGTAAATCTCGAGGTCGAGATTTCTTTTAAGGGGGTGAGGATGTAACACCTCGTAAAATCACGACCAATATTATGAAGACACGTGTCATGGACCTTAAACGTGTTATAAACCCGAATCATGATAAAAGATAACCGGAGGAATTAAAAGTGTCAACATGTTAATTTATACCTCTGAGTGACCTTTTAATGTTTCCAATTCTTGGTAAAACAATATTATCCTTTCAAGAAATGTCTGTTAAAGAATTCCAAGGTATCTGAATTAAACCTTGTGAGAAATAATTCAATTGTCAAGTAAATGATCATGTGCCAATAACAACAATTCTACATTCATTATCCTTTCCAAAAGACTCCAAGGCAACACCATTGCATGGCAACACTTTCAAGATTGATCAGACCTGATCAAGTGGACCCATTGTGTTGATAATGACTAAAGATAAGAGTTATAAAAGGTTGCATGGTCAAATGTTAGAAGTTCACAAGAATTTTGTCTTCTGACAAGGCTTACGGACAGCAAAGTGTATGCCTTACGGACCGTAAGGCAGCATATCTGGGCGATAAAAATTTAAATTACGGATACGGACCGCAAAGCCTAAGGCTTACGGTCTGTAAGACCTGCAACTGGGTAGAAACTTGGACAGCTGCCAGTTCAGCCAGTTCCACCGCCTTAGAAGCATGGTTTTCGAATTCAGGGGCTGCACCAGTGGTATTTCATGCATAGGGGACACCTGGGATGATCAGGAAACATGTGTAGACCTTTTTGGAATGATCTTGTGTAATTGAAATCACTATATAAAGAACTTGAGTTGCAACATTTTTCTTGCTCATTGGAAATCATTTCAAAACCCTTCTCTGGAGCTCCCTGGACTTCAAGCAAGATTCCCTAAGCTTCATTTTCGTGCTAAGTGCTTTTGTAAGTAATCTTAGCCTCTCTAATTCAAGTTTTGATAGCTTAATGACCAAAAGTCAAACTTATCGTAATTAAGCTTTGACTTAGTGATTAATCGCTAATGGTCCAGTCATTAGTCAAATTGAAAGTGGCTATGAGTTGGTAATTATGTGGGTAATAAACCCTTAAAAGGGCACCCTCTGATTTCCACTCTAACAAGGTCAATTGTCGGGTCAAACTTAATTATAAAAAGTCAACAGAAAGCTATTTTGCAAATAAATTCATAATTAGCAATGTAGAAGCTATGAAAAATGTTTTAACACTTATATAACTTGGTAATTAATGTAAGAACATGTCTAAGCATGTTCAACCCGACAATTTTGAGTTTAGGCTCGGTTCGGAACCGAAAGTCGCTTGCTTTGACTTTCAGTTCTGACCCGATTTAGCTTGGTTTAGACATGCCTTAGAGTTCCATTAGGACCAGGTTATAGGTTAGTATAACCCTCTGAGATTATACAACTTGGTTCCTAATTAATTCGATTCATTTGCATGTTTCCGTTAATTGCTTAAATGTTGACCATTATGCCCTTTTGACCTTAAAATGAGATTATTGAAAATGTGAGAGGACAAAAACCTTTATTACTGATTTATAAACATGTCCTAAAAATTTGACATCATTTTGAAGTCTAAATTAGGAGTTATGCTCAATATCGTAATTCGAAAGCTTTTTATTAATTAAACGGCATAATTAGCATAAAGCATATCTAAACCCAAATTTTTACCCCAAATCTTTTATTCACTGATGTAATATAATATTTTGGGATTTTTGAATATTTTTATTTATTTTTAAACTGATCATGGCATAGGGTTCTTGCTTTGATTCGGTAATTGACGGTTATACCCATTTTTGCTAATAAAGTGAGTCTTACATAACATTTTGATACCAAACTTTTTGCTACTGATTTTATATGATAAATAAAATATTTTTAACTTTATAAACTGATCAAACACTCAGATTTCCTATTATAACCCGAAAATCGCTTAAAACCGACTTTTACGCGTTTTAAACGCATAGTATGGGTTAAAACTATTTTTGGCATATAAAACTTAATACCTACTAATGTTTTAAGTAAATTTTTATACTTTAACAGTAAGATAAAGTTTTAAACTCAGATTTCCCATTTTGACCTTTAAAGCTTATGTGAAATTACCAAAATGCCCCTACGGTGCATAGTTTGGTTATAAATGATAAATTCACATATATGCAATACCCTACTGATATAACTTATTAAATTAAATATTTTTACTGATCATTTTAGACCAGAACCTCAATTTAATATTTAACCTCTTTTATAATCCTTAAAATGACCAGAATACCCCTACGGGGCTTAAATTGATTTTAAATTCGTTTTGGGCATAATGGAAGGTATCCTACTGATATCACAACATATTTAAGGCATATTAACTTAGGAAACCTGTTCATGACTTTTTTGGTTATCCGTTATGCATTTATCGCATTCGGTACGGTTTACGCAACTAGTTTGCATAAATTAACCGAAACGGGTCAAACCTTATCATTTTTTACTTCAAAATCCAGAATGTGTTTAGTTTACCCATATTATACAAGTCTTCATACTTGTTGGGTCTAAACCACATTCTAATCCGGTCTTCGCTTAATCTTGCGTTTTGAACCGTATACCTTTCTTTAAAACTAACCGGTCTAAGTTTAAACTTAAGTAAGACCCGTTAGGAATCTAATAGGTTATTAAAACCTTTGTTCCAGATTTAGGAGCCCAGTAAAAGATAACTGCATTTGCTGATTTGTACCTCTGGGATAAATTTGTACAATTTGCTCAGGTAAATACTTTTAACTTATTTTCCCTTATACGGGCTTGGGGTACGGTATATAAAATACCGCTTGGTCGGGTATTGAATTTTTAATCGTATGAAGGTTAAATTATTGAGATAACCCGTTTAATCTGTTTTGTTTATTCTAAGCCTTTGGGGGGTTAATGACCATGTCCTGGATATCCTCGGCTCATTCATTGAAATGGCCACGACTTAAGCACGGGGTGTAGGCATACACCTGCCAGTGCGTATGTAAAATAATATACCCACCTGTTCGAGAATAACTCGCCGTGGAATAAATTATGTCGTGTGTCTATTAATCTCTAACCCGGTTTTCAGCCCGGGCTACTGAACGTATAATAAACATGTAATTCTTTAACAAGTTTATTTTTAAATAATTATCCCAAGTTATAAAAGATATTTTGTGCCTTGTGCATTCAAATCAATTTTCTTAAACATTTTCAAAATGAGTCGGTTAATTGTATTTACCAGTGAAAACTGACCTATTTTTCCAAAAAGGCTAAGTGAAGGTACTAGGCGGAATAGGTTGGCTACTCCTAGCATCAATAAAGAGTCTTGCAAGCTTAGATGTTTATAAATCTGTTGAACAATGTTCCTTTTAACTTTGATCCGCCTGTGGATCCCTTACAACCTTTTTTGTAATAATTAATATTACTTTCATTCGGTTTGTAATATTATTATCTTTCGACTTCCGTTGTGTATTAAACTGTGATAAATTGTCTATGATGATGTCAACTACGTCACGATACTCCCCACCGGGCCCACCGGTAATACGTGGAAATATCGGGGTGTGACACTCTAAGGTTCGTTTGCCCGATTTACCTATCATGGGCGTTTTGGTCATTTTTAGTCCCTCATTTACGACGAAAGACTCTCACTAATTATTTGACAAAAATTTGCATGTTTAACTAACAACTTAACTATGCGTACCTGGCTCGGGTCATAGGATTGACCCATTTAAATACCTTTCGCTATTAATTTCTAGTTAATAGCAACGCGAACCATGTGTTAAATTCCTGTGATTACAAAACTCAACAAGCGATCATCAGATATTATTGTCAAATGATGTTAACAACACCATTTGACCCGTTTAGTCGAAATGAACAATTATAATTATGAGATGGTATTTAATTACCATTTCACCCCTTTAACCTATTCTAGGTCACTTTTTTGAATTCATCTTGCTTAAAAGTCGTTTTCTTGTTTTTGTTTGACCCATTATGACTTATGCCAAATGGTGTCCTTTCAAATCCCTTTATTTATTCGTTAACCCGTGTCCGGGTTACCATTTTTCCGTTTTTACCCTTTTTACCATAATTTATGGTTTCTTACCATTCTCACTTGTTCCGACTCGCATTATATCGTGCCGAAACATCATGTTTTATTTACTTAATATAATTCATATTCAATACTCGCATATAAGTATTTTGTTATAAAAATAAAAGGGCGTTAGCTTTACTTACCTCGCATCCAAACTATACTTCTCTTTTCCTTTTAAATTCGTTTGACCCGCTTCCTTCTCTAAGCTTCCACCTAGCTTGTTACGTGTCAAACTATCATCATTATTTTCAAGGTGGTTAGTTAAATCATAATTTAATATGATTATTCCACCTTACGCATTTTCTATCAAAATTTTCATTCGATCTTATTAATGGTCAGTTTGACTTTCAAAAGTCAACTGCCCCTTTTTAACATATATGAAATGCACAATTGAGTTCAACGAACTCACTTAGGCATTTCTTCAACTATTCGGTAGTCACTATTTTTAGGCCACTAATTCACCCAAGGTTCTAGCCGAGTTTATTATATTTTCAACACTTTATCTTGTTTATGTGATTATCAAGACTAATTTGTTCGTTCCTTTCACAAGGACTAAGGGTTCCTCGTATACGAGTGAAACGCGTTTCGTCATATCACTAGCATTCACCCGAACGCCCAATACAATCAAGTTCTACCTATCAATTTAGTAGTTAACATGATTTCAAACATCCAAATTCATGAAATAAATCACTAATTTCACTACAACCTTCAAAACCCTTTTTGAATCATGTATAATCAAATACTCAAATTTGCAATTTGTTTAAGTATTTTGCTTCAACTATCAATTATGATGATTTCTAGCACAAACATATCATCATCCTCAATATTTAGCTAAAACCCACTTAGCACATATAAGGGAATTCATCAAACCCCTAGTTTTTAACACTAATTCTTCAAGTTTTCAACTAGGGTTTGTTTCTAAACATGAATTTCATCACAACAACGCTCATAGATTCATTACTCATTCCAGAATTTCGATTATGATTTCTCATCATAGTTTCAAAGTATCACTAAATAACAAAATTCAACATACCTTGTAATCCCCATGACTAGGTGATCACGAGTTCGTGTTCATGCATCTGATTTGGGCTGGATTTGACCTTTAATTTGTTGATTGTGTTAGATCTTCACATATTCATCCTTTAAAGTTTAGCTACTTAGATGGTGTGACTTGTACATAACATAAACATGAACTAAAATAGTGATTAGGAGGCTTACAACTAGCTCTAATGGCTAGGGAAGTGGCACAAGAAGGATAAAGATGAAGAATGATGAAATCAAGTGGTTAAAAGCTCCTTAGAAAGGTCCTTCACCTTCCAATGTTTCACACCTTCCTTATACACCTTCTAGCACCCTTGTATCACCTTAGATGGCCTTGATTATGAGTGAAAATGGGTGTTGTATGGGTGGTGTGGGTGAGCCAAGAAGAAGGTGTTAGTGCATTATGTGTCTATCGCCTCCGTCAATCCGAGCAGTAGCGAGAAACCGAAGAAATCAAGCTTATATTGTAAAATTTAGATAGAATTAGCAAGGTGACATTTTGGTAATTAATGAGAAGTCTCATTAATTCCAAGGGGTATATATAGGAGAGTTATGTCATAGTTTAGAAGACTTTTGCTCATTTGGAGACTTAGGGAGATAATCTTAGAGAGAGAAAGTTCTCTCACGTGATTCTCGGCTTTGTACACGTCATCATAATCAATTGAATCACGTTATTAGTACGTTCTTGTGTGTTCGGTCACGCACGTTCACGGATTCCGCACGTCGAACGTTCGTTACGCAATCGTACGGTGTCAAAACCGATCCTACAAGTGGTATCAGAGCAGGAGCTCGATTGCGCTGATCAAACACATAGATTCGTACCAGATTACATTGATTTCAGATCTGAATTTCATAGATTTCTTCATCTTTTTCATTCTTATCACGGTTTTCACTGAAAATAGTCAAATTGAACAGGTTTTTACGGTCGAAAATTCATGATTTTTTGACATGTTGTGCGAAAACACTTGATTTACAACCCTACCAAATTTCAGATTCAAACTCCTAGCCGTTTAGGAGAAATCGAAAGTTTTAGGTCCGATTTCGTTGTTCGCTTGAAAGCACTACTAGAAAATTAGGCAATTGTCACCAAAGTTTTGCTACCGAAAAAAAAGAAGGTAGCAATCTAGCAAATTAAGCGTGGTTATAGGATATGGTAGCTAAGTGGTTGCAAATTTTGCCACCATTTATTTCACATCACAAATTCGTGGGAAACTTATTTATATTTGGCCTTAAAATCGTGCCTAACGAAATTGGTGGGCCAGATTTTTGTAATTGTGACCGGGAGAGCGGTAGCAACATTAAAATTTAATTTGAGGGTTGAATTGCCACCGTATTAGTGACCATGATATTTGAGCATGATTATTTTTAGTTTTAGGGCGCCATATATTATCCATAATTAACTCAACTCTCCACTAATTAGGGTTGTGCATAATACTATGTATGTACCCTTGTACATCATTCCATCAAACTCTGAATCGAAGAACTGGAACTTCTGCAGAAGGTATGATTCTTGTTCCTATGACTTATTCATATATCATATGCATTATCTAACAATTGATTATAATCATGGTCCACTCCAACAAGCTAATTTCCAATTGAGACCCTAGAACCCTAATTGAATGCAATTTCGTTTTCTCCTTGATGGAATTCTTTTCTTCAAAATATCAATTGATGTAGAATTAATCATGTACATAGTATTGGAATATCAATTATTTTAGAGTTTTGGTTTCTACGACCTTCTGCATGTGTAATTGAGTTTTTTTTCCTTTTCAATAGATGGTTAACGATCGTTTTATTTATTTTCCAGTTGCTGCTGCAGGATTGAGGTTCTGTTTGACAGGTAACTTTTATTTCATGATTTTGAGTGTTTGTTTTATGGATTATTGAATGTTCAGATGATGATAGGGTTTGTGATTGATCAGATAGGGGTTTTGATATTGTTAAGTTGATGTGTATTCATATGTCATGTACTCATGTCTTCATTGTTTAAAGAGATTATACATGGATGAGAGTTACTTTTGTCTAACGAGTGATTAAGTACGTGTGAAAGTTGTTTTTTTGTAAAAGAAAAGAAGTTCCACCAGAAATAAAGAAAAAACTGTTAACATCCTCAAAAATATTCCTATCAAGAATTAGCTAGGAAAAAGTGATATTATATATATGGAAAAAATACAGATAGAAAATATTTGGGTTGGAAATTGAATACAAGTATTTAGGTTGAATCTAATAAGGACCAAATCCAAATAAGGGATAAAATTCCGAATAATGGTCTTCTTTATCTTCCGATTGATTCAAATTCCGAAATGTGTGTTTTTTGGCTGCTGCTTCTAAGGGGTGTAAAAAGCTCGAACGAGCCGAGCTTAAACGAGCTCGACCCCGAACCTAAAAACAAGCTCGTTTAGTAAGCAAGCCCGAGCCCAAGCCCGAGCTTCACTTATCGAGCTCGAGCCGACTCGCGAGCCTAAACGCGCCGAATGTTTATTTAATTTTTCATTAATATATTACATATATATGTAAAATAACATTTTTTATTACAGAAACGCAGCGCGCTGCTGCAGAAACTACGCAGCAGCAGCGGCTGCAGAAACTACGCAGCAGCAGCGGCTGGCCATCTCCGAGATGTGTCTATGACATAAAAATTTCCATGGTAAACCCCCTTAAGTTAAATATGGTTTGTCTGTTTGTTGAGAGGTATAGAGAGAAAAAATATCTCTGTTTTTGCTGGTAAGGGGCGCCCGACTATAATGGAAACAAGTAATAACATCCTGCAGCTGTACGTGTCTTGACGTCGGATTTGAGAATAATCGGCCTTAAACCCACCAACATTCAAAGTCTTTTAAGATATAATTTTACTGTATATAAAATAAAGAACACCAGATGTGTGATAAAATTGTTTTGGGAATAATCAGACTTGGAAGGACTGAAAACTCAACTTAAAAGCAATAATAAGTTAAAAAAGAAACATACTTTAAACTAAATATTTTTAGTTTAGTTCGATTATAATCTTTTGGTTCAGTTATAAATAAGTTTTATACATAATGGATATTTTCTTTACCGTGATGAATAGAACAAACACCAAATGAACAAGATAGATACTTGTATCCTGCTTTTCAAAAAAAAAAAAAACAGATACTTGTATCCGCTTTATGCTTTTCTCG
Source organism: Helianthus tuberosus (assembly GCA_030545235.1). Classification (NCBI taxonomy): domain Eukaryota; kingdom Viridiplantae; phylum Streptophyta; class Magnoliopsida; order Asterales; family Asteraceae; genus Helianthus; species Helianthus tuberosus. Next base: position 131,031,162 of record CM060353.1, on the reverse strand, counting down.
ATGTGCTACGGGTTTCTTGACGAACAAATTTGGTTCCGACCGAATAACATCGGTACCAGTAAAACCGTTGCTGGTTTTTAGTATTCATAACCGGTATAAGTTTACAAATTTTGGCCTTCGCTAAAAACAGCAGACAAACAGCAGACAAACAGCATAACTGCCCAACCAATTAGTTTTGACGATCTTCATGAGACCAGCAGCATATTTTACCCTTTTACCCCTGCAGTTAGTAATCAAAAACTACAGATTAACACAACAGAATAACCTCAGCCTATTTTACCCTTTTACCCTTTTACCGAACAGCAGCAACAAACCTTAGCCTATTAAATCCCAGTTCTGGTTCTGCAACTGGGTCACGCATTCAGGGCCCAAACACAACTGAATAATCCGGTACGATTTAAAAAAACGGTTTTTGAAACTCAAAAAGCCACCACCAACAATAAAAAAGGGCCCAACAACAGGAAGCTGTAGACAAACAGAACCACAAAAAAACAACATAAAACCAACATCTGCAGACCCAATACAGACCACCTAACCCTCATCGCAATCCCAGGAAAAACTGGACCAGTTTAAGCTATATACCTGCAGCTTTGGACCTTGTGATAGCCCACCGGTATGTCGTTTTCAACGATTCTCTGAGAAGTGTTAACATTTTTAAATCTCTTGCCATTCCATATCCGCCACAGGGTCATCAAACCAGTATCTTTTTGGCAGCTTCTGCTGACGAAAGTGCTTGATGTACGGATTCGTATTGAGCCGACAATGGAATTTTGACCCAAACATCAAACTGATTTCGCCGCTACAAGCAAATGATCAGCTCAGCTGTCTCTAAATGGTAACCACAACCTGCACAAAGCCCATCCGCCATGCAAAACAGTTTACCTTTGGAACCGCTATTTAACTCCAGATAAACTCAACTCCCCCGATGTTGTAAATGTTCCAAGATTTCCGTCCTGACCACCTTGACCAAAACTACCCGACCACACTTCCTTTCCAGCCTTGACTTGTTGATGAGCAGCCCCCTAAGCTCACAAATTTCCACCTCCGTTGCTGGCAAAACTAATTTATATTTCTCAATACAACAAAAGGTAAACACTAGTGTCTAATTAATATGTAGATTTTAACGCATTGCTATAGTGGAGTTTAAAGTAGTGCTATAAAGTTAAGTTGGATGATTGATGAGTAAATCACAACCATTGCCATGATCAAATGCGAGCATATTAGACATGATTCAAATAAACCTTTTAACTGATGAAATGCATATGTCATCCCCCACAATAATTTCAATAGCCATCAAAAGATGTTGAATTTATTCCAATACAACCTTAATCATTCCTGTGATAGAGTTTTATTGTTTCCATAATCGTATTTAACACATTAGTTATTTATAAAATACAAAGTTTGTTGGTATGTCAACCCGACATGTATTGAGAAATTAGCCTTTTGACCCGTTACATAGCTGATAGCACGCTCGAACAATCTAAAACAATCATAAAGATTACTCCTCTGTAGCCAGAAGGTAAGAAGTGTAGTAACAAAGGCTCCTATGACACATTCTAATTAGCGAGTCGAACTTAAGGGTTAAGTTATTCTACAAAGGCCCCACCCCACCCCACCATCACCCAAAAACCTACCAACCCCCCCCCCCCCCCCCCCCCCCCCCCCCGCAAAAAAAAATATACCTCACCAGTAATTTTTTAAACGGATTCTAAGTATAAAATTAGTTGTCCAATGTTGCTTATAGGTAGAAAAAATTCTTATTAGTGCCGTCTAATTGAAGCGACTAATTAGATTTATTTTTATTGATTAGTAATGGCGTGGTTTACCGATCGACGGTGGATGTATGAAAAGACTGATACTGAGGGATTTCTTAGTCCTGAATATTGTGACAATGTGGAATTGTTTTTGGACTTTGCATTTTCTAATGATGTAGTTGTTGATAAGGTTAATAAGCATGGTGAGACAATATTTGAGATAAAATGTCCTTGTTATAAATGCCAAAATATGAGTTATAGAGACATAGCCACTATTAAAAAACACTTGTATAAGGAAGGTTTCATGCTTCGTTATGAAAAGTGGAGTGAACATGGTGAAAATTCGATGCGTGACATTGGACAATCTTCTACTACAATGGAAGTTGATGATAATGAAGATGGTTACAAACGCATGGTGTTAGATAACATGGAACATGCTATTTAGCTTCTAGCACTTGAATTGTAGTTCACAGTTGTATTTTGTTTTCTTTGCAACCAACTTGACCCATTATTAGTTTTCGGTAATTTTGATTTCTTGATTCTATTCATTGGTTATTTTGTAGATTGAAAAGTTGAACTTAGTTACCAAGGAGCTCGTTAAGGAAAAAGATGAAGAAAAAGAAAGGTTCAATGGAATTATTGCGGGGTTGTTGGCTGACAAAGAAAAAGATGAGGTGGATAAAGATGCGTTGCTTGATAGGATGTCACAAATTGAAGCTATGTTAACTGCTACGGTTCGAAAATAGGCTATAAACACTTGGTTTTGAATGTTTAGAACACTTGGTTTTGAATGTTTAGATGTTTCTCTTATTAGGATAATTTTAGTTAGTTTATATTTTAGTTGGTATTTTTTATATGCTTTTGAAAACAAGATGTTTTATATAATTTTGGGATTTTATTAGACTTTTTTCATATTATTTGTAGTTTTATTGATATGTAATTTTGATGAAAATAGCAGGGAGAAAAGAAATCTGAATTAAAAACCAATATTCCAGTAATCTGTATGGTAGCAAATAAATGGTAGCAAATGGTTGCAATTGTATAAAAAATGGTGGCAATATCAGTGGCTAAATGGTATCATAACTCGCAAATTGTGTGAAAAATGATGGCTAAATGGTGGCAATTTCGGTGCTAAATGGTGGCTAAATGGTATCAAAATGTGCAAAAACCGATGGCTAAATGGTAGCAATATTGGTGGCTGAATTGTGGCAATATTGGTGGCTAAATGGTATCAAAACGTGAAAAAACAGATGGTTAAATGGTGGCAAATCAGTGGCTAAATGGTATGAAAACGCGTCACAACTTGGTGACAAACTCGGTGGCAAACAAGGGGGAGCGTAGCAAACATGAAGCGGTGACAAATAATTTTGACCAATTTTGTGGTGGTAAAATAAGGTAGCAAAATATAAAGATGGTGGCAATTTGGTGGCATTAGGGCAATTGACACGGGTGTTTTTGTCACCGTATTTTCGGTGACAAACTGGTGACAATAAGGAAATTGCTACTATTTTGTAACCAAAAATTACATGACAAAAACCATGTTTTCTAGTAGTGAAGAACTTGTTTTGTTCGCTTGAAAAAGTGTGGTATTTTGAAGCGAATTGGTTCTGTTCGCTTGAAAAGTTGATAGCAGTGTCAAGCGAGAGGGTGAGTTCGCTTGAAAGTAATTAGTGTGTTCGCTTGAGTTGATCGCTTGAACTGATTTTGATTGAACGAGAACATAACAGTTGTTGTGTCGTTACTTTGATTGTATCAGTCCAATCATTTTAATGCTGTACTGACATTTGCATGCGTGATTAAAGATCATCGGCCCATGTGAAACATTAAAAGCACCAATTTAGTAGATCATAAATCAAGTCTTGATACAAGTGAGTAGTTCACGTGATACAATCAATTACACCAATTGAGTGGTCCAATCATAGTTCAAAATACATATCACATTTAAAGTGTTGTCGGCTATTAACAATTTTGCATGTGAATTGAATATAGGCCCAATGAGATTGTGTTGATAAACAAATTGTCGGCCAAGAGAATTTAATAGGTGTTAACAGCCCATGTGACTTCTTATTTTAGGCCCAATCAGTTTATTTGAACAATCAAAGTTGTCGGCAATTTATAACATCAAAATTGCATGTGACTTAAAGTTGTTGCCCAATCAAATTGTTGAGTGATTCTAAATTGTTGGATACATTTAAAAGAATTCATCACTTAACAAAGAAATTGTGATCAAAATGTTTGACGAAAAGGAAAATGTTAGTTTTGAAAGATTAAATAATTCATATTCTAAATATTGGGATATGGGTTATGATAATGTGAAAAAAGAAGATTGGGTTAAAAGATTTGAATATTTCTTGTGTAAGAAACATGAAAGGTTTAATGATTTGAGAGAGAGATATGATCAATTACTTGACAATTTAAGGAAAAAAGGAATATTGATATCAGATGCTAAAAAGATATCTAAATTTGCAGATGCCTTACCGTTAGAGTGGAATGAATTTTTAGGAAAATTGAAAAAGGATTCTAGGTTCTCAAGATTTGATCCATATGATTTATTCAGTGAGCTTAGAAGACACAATGATGAGATTGAAGAGAAAAAGAAAAAGTTAATAAAAGAGTTAGAAAAGGCTTTCGAATACATAAGTTTAGATGTGCTTCTTGAAATACTCAAAAGAATTAGAAAAGGTCAAAGCGCAAGAGATAGATTGAAATATGATTTAAAGAGAGGTTGTTTTTTAAATGAAGATTTGAATCTTGCTGATATGGTTAAAATTTTTCTTGCACGAACGTCAAAGATTGAAGAATCCAAGAAAGATGAAACTTCAAAATGTGAAGTTGTGTGTTCAAAATGCGAAAAATCCGAAGCAGAAAATGTCAATCTCTTGAAAAATGTGGAGAATTTGACATTGGAAAACAAAGCTTTGAAAGACGAGAAGAAAGCTGATGATGAACAGATTTTGGAGTTGCGCTTGAACTGCGAAAAACTAAAATCTGAAAATGACAAACTTTTGAAGAATATTGAGAGTTTGTCATTAGAAAACAAAAATTTTAAAGAAAAAGAAATGGATTTTGATAATGAAAAATTAAAGATTGAAAAAGATTTTCAAAGTCAAATAAAGATTCTTGAAGATGGGAGATCTGTTTTTAGCAAGAACAATATTGAAAAGCAAAAGGTAATAAATTCCCATCGTCAGACGATTATTCGACTTGAAAAAGAAGCTGAATGTGATAAAAAGAAAATCAAAGAGTTAGAGAAGAAATTGAAAGGTTTTGTGAAACCAGATTATCCATGTCCAAAACCGATCAATTCTGTTCCAATAAGTGACAATGTCACAAATTTTGACAAAGTCAAAATTGAAGATTGTGATGATAAATCTGATGATGAAAAAGAAAAAGAAGACAAAAGAAAAACATTTTTGAAATTAAATGAAATGTTTAAAAATACTGTTTTACATTCTACTGAGAAAGGTGAATACTCAACGCAAAAACCTGTAAAGAAGAATGTGGAACAGAAACAAAAAGATAAAAAATCGAAAAATTTTCAAAAAGAAAATAAAAGCTCATCAGATCAATCATCCAATCACAATAAAAAATTACAAAAATTTAAAATTCAAAACTCAAAAATAGTTGGTAATCAGTGGTGCAGGTTTGACCACAGTGCTCAAATGCCAAATCAAGGATACAAGAGGAGACATGAGTACCACAAGGCAAATCAATGCTATGATCTAAGTGTGTGGTATGAAGACGGTGTTTGGTATGAAGGTAGTGAGAGGTATGATAACAGAGTGTGTTACACTTGTGGCTATCAAGGACACATTGCTGTTAACTGCCAAAGTCAGAGATTCGAAACGAGAAGGTGCTATGAATGCCAAATCAGAGGTCATATTGCCAGAGATTGCCCAATGAGATCAAAGGGAAGATCGAGGGCTGATTTTCAGAAATTGGCAAAGAAATCAGTCAGTGTCAAGTCCAAAGAACAGAAAGTTCAAGAACCAAAAGTTCAAGAACAGAAAGTTCAAAAAAAGAAAATTAAGCTTTCACAAGGGCAGAAAGACAGACTGAGGAAGAAAAGGAAGAAGGCAAGAGAGTATCTGGAAAGGATTTTGTCCTCGGATACAACTGGTATTCCGAGAAAAAGTTCTGATGAATTGCTTTCCTCAACTGAAAAGGCAAGCAAAACGAATTCATCAGATGCAAATCTGAGGACAAAAGAGAAGAAAAAGAAAGTTGTTAGCCATGAATTTGTTTCTTCAAAAACAAAGGAGCAACATGTTGGCAATGAATTTGACTTGTCAAAGTCAAAAGAGCCACATTCAGGCAATGATTCTGACTTATCAAAGTTAGAGGAGCCACGATCAGGCAATGATTCTGGTTCGTCAAAACTAGAAGAGCCATCTGTTGAGGTAAAAACTGTCAAACCCAAGGCTGGTCAGGCTTGGGTGGATCTTTTCAAATGAAAAACCTGACTTGCCGGAACTCCCAGGTTGGTAAGTGTGGAGTAGGAATCGGCATCTTTCTTGAGAAATTCACAGGTTGGTAACTGTGATGTTTCGAATTACAAAAGACTAATCAAGGACATTAAGTTGTACTTGATTTCTCTTTCTGATAAGTGGATAAAGGTGAACAATGTGATGAAAGAACCCCGAATTTGTGAAATGACACATAAAACTAATTTTTCGGAAAAACCATTTGATTAAAACAAACTTAAGTGTTTTGAAATCATAATGGGAAAATAGTTTGTTGTGAGGGGGAGTTCTGATTGTTAAGCCGAGTGAATGGCAAATTGAAGCGATTCGATATTAGTTTGTCACTTTCCTTGTATAGTTTGTTTTCAAATTTTCCTTTGAAAATCAAAATTGAAACATATTTTGATTTTAGGGGGAGAAATTTTTTTTAAAAAAATTAGAAAATTTGAAAAAGCCAAAAACATTGAAAAAGCAAAAATGAGTTTTGTTGTGAAAAGAGGAAATGATAGTAAATCAGTGGACTATCGCAGCATGCTAAAGATATGGAAAGTTAAAAAGTGATAAACGGTCTCACTGATGATATGCCAGTAGGTTTTTGCACATTTAGTAGATTGTGACGAGATATAAACCTAAATTCAAACTTGCTTATATCGTGGGTAACATCTCTTGGATATATGGGTAACCCCCGAAATCTCGTTTGAAAGATTCCTTTTTCTGATATACTAGGTTTTTATACTCAGTGATGTCTGGGGTATTATTCCGGGACTTCTGCTGAATGGAAGTTCTGACCTAGTCCTCGAATAATACTTTCTGCAATGCTTGAAACATAGCATCACCCTCAGCATAAATGATAAGACAATAAAATTGCTTAGCAATGCTGTTGTAAAAAAGATACTCTAAAGGGGACACACCCAAGTTGAGTCATGATCTCTCTGCTGAACGGTAGTTCTGACCAGAGCTCTCATGATTCTTCATAATTTATAAATTAACCCCTTACAGATATCATTGGTGTTATAATTACCTGTAAGACTGAATATCGGGATCTGGATACAGGAGTATATTCTGAGGTGGGACACGCGATTAAGTTTAAGTATCTAAGACATTAAACTCGTATCTCGAAGCAGTTGAACTTTGTGTGAAAATTTAAGTGGACAAGTATACTGACAATCTATGTGAATCGTTTAGAACTTCAAATGTTTAAAGCTTAACGGTGCTAGTGATTGGTCTCATAAACTGTTATGATCCTCTTACACAAACTCACAAAAATATTGTTTGTATATACTTCTTTACTTCATTTCTTTAAACTCAAAATCCAAAAAGATTTTAGTGTGTTTTAGCATAAAGTTTTGAAAAATACAAAAAGATTTTCGACAACTGATGTTGAAGAGTTGATTTTCAAAATTCCAAGTGCTAAACATGATGAACTACATTGGGTTGGGAGAATATGTTGAAAAATTTGAATGTTATTGTTTTGGTCAAAAATTACCGAAGCAATTTAGTGATCAAATTAGTTACGTGAGGTAGTGTGCTAAAATTATGTGTGAAAAATATGTTAACCAAGTTAGTTATAAAAACAATTTCAGGATACGGCTCAAGATATAGAGCTGTATTTGTGATCAAACAATGAGCATAAAAGTAAAGGTTGACACGTGATGTACGAGGAAAGCCCTTGATCAATCTAGATCGCCGGCGCAAAACCTCGGGAGCTGACAATCGCAGCTGCCTTGTTCTTCTATTGCTTCCAATATTAGGATACAGTGCAGGATGTAGAGCGAATCAACTAGGTGTTACAATGTGATTTGAATACAAGTGCTTGTGTGTAGTGTTTGCAGAGAGCTAGAGAGAAAGTGTTTGAAAATGTGAAAGTTGCGTGCCTTAATCTGATCCGCCCCCATCTATTTATAGTAAAACAAATATAACAAACTATCCTATATAACCGGGATCCAGCGAATATTCCTCACTCGAACGTTGTAGACCTAGTCTTTCGGGTTCAACGTCTCTCCCATAACAAACATGCCCGAGTCTTGAGGAGATGAAGTCCATCTGACCGTTAGCAAACCCCAGCCTTTAACCTGCACGTGGTTAATTCAATCAACCTCAGGATATCGCCCAGGATGTTAGCAATATCCCCGTCCAGTATCCTGGTCACAAATAAACAATTAAAAGCATGATATTGATCAAGATATGTACGCTCAGAAAATGACCCATAACAATTGTCCCCAAATATATCTGTTGGTATACCAATCCAACGGATACATTTTAAAAGTTTTATCTCATCAATTAAGGCAATCAATATGATGAGACCCTTGAAATGACAATGTGCAACTTCCAAGGCTTTATTTACTCTTTACCCCCTACATTTAGCCTATATTAACTGGGGGTCGTCTCATTATGATTATCTTTATCTTCAACCAAATATCAGGTACTTTTCTCTCTCTCTTTTCTATTTTCCTTGTTTATATCTCATGTTCTCCGATTGTGATCCTTCATGGCGACCCGTACTAGATCGCAAATGGCGGATTCTGTTTCCTCCTTCCACAAACAAAATTTGCTTCAGAAACCTTCAAAAGAGGTGTGTTCTTTCGATAATTCTGACATCGCGGCCCTACGAGCTTCCGGTGCCTTTCCCGCAAGGACAATCTTCCGCCCATTCGACCGAGAGGTCCGATCGGATTTTTGTTCCGACGAATGCGTCAGCTTTTTTGCCTACCCTTTCTCCATAGGATTTCAATACCCGTTTTCACCTTTTATTTCTCGTTTCTTCGAACTTACTGGCCTTAGCTTTGCCCAAATCATGCCCATGGTTTGGCGCATATTAGTCACCTTGGAAGGAATTAAGGCTTGCCACATGCCCGACCTGTGCATCGAGGATTTGCCAATGGCTTATCGTTTAAGATCTCATGGTTCCAGCCGATTCCTTCTATTCTCTATTTCCAAAGATCCTCTCATCCTCAAAGCTACCAAGAACGAGGATAAGTGGACAAGAAAATTCTTCTTTGTGAAAAGAGACTCCATTGATAAGGGTTTTGACCTTCCTAAAACATGGTTGACTTCTGGTAGGACTTAGGGTTTTAGGAATATCCCCAATCATATCCCGAACCTCCATCCTGAACCAATATCCTGGTGTGTTTATTTCCTTTCTTGCAGCAAACTTTAAGGAACTAGCTCCCCCTAGTGCTGAATCAGAAGGAAGAATAAAAGAAATCTACAAGCTTCCAGAGGGTGAAAGAACCTTTAACCTGCTACTCACAAGCTCAAGTCAAAGATCAAGTTCCAACATGTCTGGTAAGCATATTTTCAGGAATTATCTTTATATTGAATCGATTATTATTTTTAGAGGTATAATAAGCCTAAAACATCTTCCCTTGTGTAGTGCCAGTTATTAACCTCGAAGGCTTCCAACTCGACGAGTTGGACAACTACTCTAGCCTCGCACCTGCCAAGCAAGAATCCAATCCAAAGTCATCCGTCACACCGAAGCCTGCCAGCTCGAAGACCACCACTGCTCCCAAAGCTCCCCCGGCATCCCGTACCCGGACCTCTAGTTCCTGAAAGAGAAAAGAAGTTGAACCTCCCGCTACACTTCACGTGTTCCCATTTGAGAATCACGGGTTTACGGAATCCAGCAAATTTATGACCGGCTTCCTTAACCAGGTTAGTATCCTGACCTGTATCCTGCACCATATGCTAAGTAGAAATGTTCATTTAGAATAATGCATGTTTCTTTACCTTGCAGGGCCTTGAACGCCTGGTATTCCTTTATGAGGACGCGTGTGGCTTAAACGTCATGCTAGAAAGCAAACTAAAGAAGGCTGAAGCTACCATCACGGATCAAGCAGTAATCGCCACCGCCAAATCTGAATACTACGAAGCTAAGTATAAGGCCATGACCCAAGATCACCAAGCTGCCATCCAAAAGATCACCCAAGAGGCTCAAGCTAAGTCTGACGCGGTCCAGGTTCAGCATGAACAAGATATGGCTTCATACCGGGAGAGCCTTAAGAATTCAGTCATCATCTCCCTCCTCCAGGCCAGACTGAAAATGGCTTACGAGGCTAGGGCTTTGGGCATCGAATGCCCCTCATGGAACATCAAAGCCTGGGAGATGAAATTGAAAGATCTTGGCGGCAATCCTGTGGAGCCCCCTCCAAAACCTGTCGCAGAGGAGCCCACCAAGGTAACCGAGAAGGTGGATGATGCTGGTGCTTCAAAGGATGCTGGTGGTGATTCTGGAGAAAATGCTGATGGAGAAGATGCTGCTGATGATGCTGAGAAGAATGTTGGAAAGGATACTGGTGGAGATGTCACGATGAAGGAGGGAGCTGACCCTTAAATGCAGCGACGTGGGCGATGATGGATATATGTGCTGAGGCCGGAGCCCACTTTTTAAAATTTCATGGTTATGGTCTGTAAAACAATTTACATTTCCTGTCTTTGAACAATTTATATTTCCTGCATTAGAACAATATGATGACCAAAGGTGGATGGGTCCTAGGTTTTAGGATGAAGCCCTTGGTCATCGGTTAGTATAATCTGTTTTGAATATCGTAACGGTTGAAGGTGGACAGGTTTCGTTTTGAGATAAAACCTTCAACCATTATGTAGGTATGGTAAAAACTAGACGTGCTTTTGGCGGATGGGCCTTGGTTTGAGGCGAAACCAAAAGCACAACTTTTGACTTGTTAATAATATAACTATCTCTTGACTTATTTGTTATCGCCTTTTAGATTTTTGCCATGCGTTACTTAGTGTAATTTTTAGCTTCGCAAAATTTTGTACTATTATCTTTTGAAAATATCCTGATCAACATACTCAGTGATATATTATGAAAACTTTTAAACAGAATTTCTAAAAATTCAATCACCTTTAGAGAAAATTAAAAGATAGTCCATTTTAAAACCTGTTTTGACGATACTTGCTTGATCAAAGTTTCAAACCAGTACCAGCTTCAAATATCTTAATCAAATATCCTGAAAAGTATTTCGAAAATATATTTTGAAAATATATTCCGACAATTTATCCTAATCAGGATGTTTAACCTTTTACCAAACATAGTACTGTTAAAAACTTAAACAACGTTTACAAAGGAAAGATCATACCAGGAATAGGGTATAACCCTATTCTCAAACTTCAATCCCCTTGCAACTCTTCCAATAAAGATGTCCCCTGTCTGAGACACTCAGTGTATTAGGTCCGAGCCTTACCCTTTGAGCTTTACACCATTGCCTTAGTAGGAATGTCCCCTGTGTACAATGTCTTCAAATACTTAGAAATCTTCTGGATATCAGTTCCCATTGTATAGACAATTTTTCGTGTTACAGGGGTAAAACCCAAAAAATGTATTGGGGATGAATCCCTCGTATCCTAGGGGAAATCCCAGATTTTCATGCGCTACAGGAGGGAGTGTATAAACTCCAAGACTTAGAAAGGTGAAAACCTTTAAACCTTAGAGAGTATGAAAATACCCTTTCGTGAGAGAGGGTGATCAATCCTCATATACCTTTAGGATTCAGGATATAGCCAATAGTAACGAAATTGTCAGCCACTTTTACATGGACTGGTCCCGCCACCTTGAACTATTCCCGAATAACTTGCGCTCCAGGCGGGGTGTTTAAACCCAATTCGGAAGAAATGTGAATACCTTTAAACCTGTGAAGGGATCAGGATCCCTTATACGTGAGAGAGGGGGCCAATCCTCTGATCTTCCGAGGTATCCTGAGTGAGCATCCTGGAGCTATATCCCGGAGCATATGCTGCAAAACATCCTTAAACTAAGGTGGGTGTTAGCTTGGCTAACACCCCTCTGATGCTTAAGTTAGTATTGGGTTTTAAAGAACAAATCAAATCAAATATATTTAAAAGAGATAGAATTCATACCATCTTGAGTTAGAAATTAAATTCTAAACTTAGTTGAAATAAAGTTTAAGGTGTATAGCATTCCAAGATCTCGGTAGCATATCCCCCTCCATATCCTTGAGTAGGTATGCACCTTTTCCTGATTCTGATTCAATCTCATATGGTCCTTCCCATTTCGGAGCCAGCTTTCCATCAGCAGGATTGGTAGTATTCTGAAAAGCTTTTCTTAACACCCAATCTCCAACTTTGAACCTTCTAATCCTTATCTTCTTGTTGTATGTTCTGCATATCCTTTGTTGATATGCCGCCATTCTTAGCCGTGCTGCATCTTTTGTCTCATCAATAGTATCCAGCTCCTGGCATAGGACTTCAGGATTCTGCTCAGGATTCCAGAGGTTGGATCTTGCTGTGGGTATCACCATTTCTGTCGGGATCACTGCTTCTGCTCCAAATACTAAGGAAAACGGGGTTTGACCAGTTGCATTTTTTACCGTCGTTCTATCAGCCCACAAAACAAAGGGTAATTCTTCTGCCCATCTTCCTTTCTTGGCCCCTAATCTTTTCTTCAAGTTGTTGACAATTATCTTGTTTGAGGATTCAGCTTGTCCATTTGCTTGAGGATGTACCGGAGTAGATGTAATCATTTTGATTCCCCAACTCTTGCAAAAGTCAGTAGTCCTCTTACTTATAAATTGAGAACCATTGTCACAGATTATCTCGGCTGGTACTCCGAATCTGGTCAGGATATTTCTCTTTATGAAGGATACCACTTCTTGATCCCTGACTTGGACAAATGCCTCGGCTTCAACCCATTTGGAGAAATAATCTGTCATTACCAACATAAAAACCTTCCCTCCTGGAGCCTTTGGAAGCTTTCCCACTATATCCATACCCCACTTCATAAATGGCCAAGGGGAAACAATAGGATATAATGGTTCAGCAGGCTGATGCAGTATGTTACTATGTATTTGACATGCATCACATCTTCGAACATATTCTGTGGCATCTTTCCTCATTGTCGGCCAATAATATCCTGTCCTTAATACTTTTGAGAATAATGACCTACCCCTAGTATGGTTACCACAATCCCCTTCATGTATATCCTGAAGTACTTCCTTGGTTTCAGGGTCCTCCAAGCACCTCAGATATGGTCCTGCAAGAGATTTCTTATACAAAACATCATTTATAATAGCGAATCATGATACCTTCATCCTAAAGGCTTTAGGATTCTCATTCTTTGGGATGTATCCTTGCTTTAGATATCTCATGATTGGAGCTATCCAGGACTTAGGATCCTCCTCAAGATAGCCATCATCAGGATCCTGAATACTTATTACTTCCTTATCCTGAGGATTCGTCACAGGATATAGGATATGTAATATTGGTATCCGGGTTCCTTCCGGTATCCTGACCGATGATCCTAGATTTGCCAAGGCATCAGCTTCAGCATTGTCTTCTCTTGGTACCTGTTCAAGTGTAAAAGTATCGAAATATCCTGCTAATTTTTTAAGAATTTCAAGATACCCGATTAACTTCTCTCCTTTAACTGCATAGCTTCCATTAAAATGATTAGTTATTAACAAGGAGTCAACATACACTTGCAAAATTTTGATATTCATATTCTTAGCCAACTCCAATCCTGCAATTAAAGCTTCATATTCTGCCTCATTATTAGTAGCAGGAAATTCACACCTAATAGCCTGGGGTAATATGTCCCCCTGTGGCGATTTTAGTAGTATACCTAAACCTACACCTCTTACATTGGATGCACCATCAGTATACAATGTCCAGCATTCTAAGTTTTCTCTTAGCTGCTGTACTTCTAAATCTACTTCTTTTGAATGTCACTACTGAAATCAGCCACAAAGTCAGCTAAAGCCTGAGACTTTATGGCATTTCTAGGTTCATATACTAAGTCATAAGCACTCAATTTCACTGACCACTTGGACATCCTACCTGACATCTCCGGTTTCCTAAGCACATTTTTAACAGGATAATTGGTTTTAACATGGATCCTATGTGTCTCAAAATAATGTCTAAGCTTTGTCGATGCCATAACTAGGGCTAATATCAATTTTTCTAAATGAGAATATCTAGTTTCAGCATCTAGTAGACTTTTACTAACATAATAGACAGGATATTGCTGACCTTCATGGTCTTTTATAAGAACGGCACTTACAGCATTCCCTGATACAGCGAGGTATAGGGATAGTGGTTCACCATTTTCAGGCTTCATCAATAGAGGTTCAGTCGAGAGATATCGCTTCAAATCCTGCAAGGCTGCTTCATGCTTTGCTCCCCATTCGAACTTCTTATTCTTCTTGAGGATATCATAGAATTCCTTGCATTTTTCCGAGGATCTTGAAATAAATCTGTTCAATGCTGCTACTTGGCCTGTTAACCGTTGAACATCCTTCATATTCGAAGGTGATTTTATATCCAGGATAGCTTTAATCTGCTCCGGGCTTGCCTCTATCCCCCTTTTCGTCACCATATATCCTAGAAACTTTCCTGCCCCCATTCCGAAATGGCACTTAGCAGGATTCAGCTTCATGTTATACTGATCCAGGATATCAAATGCTCCCTTGATATCCTGGAGGTGATCCTCAGCCTTTTTAGATTTCACCACCATATCGTCAATATATACCTCCATGGTGTCCCCCAGCTTATCTTTGAACATCATGTTCACCAATCTCTGGTATGTTGCACCTGTATTTTTCAAACCGAAAGGCATAGCAGTATAGAAATAAATACCTGTTGGTGTCATGAAAGCAGTATCCTCTTGGTCCGAAGGCTCCATTTGAATCTGCTGAAATCCTAAGGATGTGTCCATGAACGTTAACATCTCATGCCCAGCAGTAGCATCCACCATTGCATCGATATGAGGAAGGGGGAATGGGTCTTTAGGATAAGCCTTATTCAAGTCTATGTAATCTACACAGACTCTCCATTTTCCATTTTTCTTCTGCACTACGACCACATTTGCCAACCATCTTGGGAACTTGACTTCTCTGATCATTTTGGACTTTAACAATCTTTCAACTTCCTCTTGGATGATTATATTTCGCTCAGGAGCAAACTTCCTTCTTTTTTGCTGAACAGGCTTGAACGACCTGTCAATTCCAAGCTTGTGAGTAATAATGTCTTTGGATATACCTGTCATATCCTCATGCTTCCATGCAAACGTTGACATCCTGCACTTCAAAAAGTCAGTTAATTGTTCTTTAATATCCCGAGGGATATTGGTTCCGACGAGCACCGAGATATCAGTATTATCCTGATCCAAGATAACTTTTTTCACATCCTGCTCCGAAGCTTCCAAGGTATCCCGGGCCCGCATCTTTAATTGCTATGCTGGATTAGGCTTGGTCAAGGATTTCATCGAGGATGTGTAGCATTCCTTCGCCTCCTGCTGACCACTATCAACTTTGACGACCCCCCAAGGGGTTAGAATCTTGATGTATTGGTGATAAGTCGAAGGCACAGCCTTCATGTCATGGATCCACTGCCTGCCTAGTATGATGTTATAGCAGGATAAGGAGTCCATAACACAGAAGCGTTGTATCGAGTTGACCCCTTCAACATATACTGGTAACTTTATCTCTCCTACAGTATTTCTAGCTTCTCCACTGAAACCAACGAGCACAGTGGACTTCGAAGTAATGTCCATCGGAGATACATTCATCCTTTTCAATGTTTCCAGCTGAATTATATTGACAGAACTACCGTTGTCCACCAATATCCTGCGTACAAAATGGTTAGCCACATATAATGTTATTACCAAAGCATCATGGTGAGGATCCTGAATAGTATCCCTGTCATCACTATCGAAAGTGATCACTTTATCAGTTGTGAGGGTAGTCATCCTGACTGGTTTGTCTCCCCTTTCACTCTTAGCTTCCTTTGCATGTCTCTTAGCCGCCGAATACGAAGTCCCACAGATGTCGGATCCTCCTGAAATAAAGTTAATTATCTTGGCATCTGCTGGGGGTGATGCTGCTCGTTCAGGATCCATCTCGGGATCCTGCCCTTTATTCTTCTTTCTTCCCAGCAAGTCCTTCAGATACCCTTTGCTTAACAGGTAACTTATTTCTTTCCTTAAAGCAATGCAATCCTCGGTTATATGTCCGAAGTCTTCATGGAAGGCACACCATTTGGATTTATCCTTCCAATCAGCTTTCTGCTGGTTCTTTCGAGGCCACCTAGCTTTGTCCCCTAAACCCTGCATAGCATACATTAACTCAGGTATATTAACAGAAAAACAGTATTCAAATAAGTCAGGATATTCTCCAGGATCCTCGTCTTCAACAACATTCACTTTCTTGTTATCATTTCTGCCATATGGTTTAGAGCGATATGGCTTATATGAGGATTCTGATTTCCTGTTGGTTGATTCGTAGGTTGATGTAGAATTCATCCTCTCTTGCATCTTCTTGTCATCTTCCAAACGGATATATCTCAAAGCCCTGTTACGAGCTTCGTCGAGATTCCTACAGGGATTCATTACAAGTTTCTGATAAAACTGAGAATCCTTTTGTAACCCCATCTTAAAAGCTTGCACAACTGTTGCAACATCAAGATGTGGGATATCCAAGGATTCTCGACTGAACTTGTTCACGTAATCCCTCAAGGATTCCTGAGATCCTTGAGTTATCCTGTAAAGGTCACTGGTTAGTTTCTCAAAACTCCGACTACAAGAAAATTGACTGTTAAATAAATTAACCAAATGAGCAAACGAAGTAATTGAGTGAGGAGGGATGTTTAACAGCCATTTTAAGGCTGATCCTGTCAAGGTAGAACCGAATCCCTTGCATAAGCATGCTTCCTTGAGATCTGGAGGGATAGGATTGATCTCCATCCGTTCCCTATACTGGGCAATATGCTCTTCAGGATCCGTAGTCCCGTCATACAGTTTCATGTTGGGAGTCTGAAATCTTTTTGGGATTTCAGCATCACAGATAGGATACGCAAAGCGGGATATCCTGTGGCTGTCTTGGGATACTTCCGGAATTGGCTGGACCACTACAGGTACACTGGATATCATGTCCTTCAATTTCTGGAGCTCCCTGGTAAATGTTGACGTCATACCTGCATCCTGCAAAGACCCATTGTTGTTAGTAGCAAGAATATTATTATTTGACACATTACCGATCTGAGGATTTTGGCCATATCCTGAACTCCTCACAGTCGACATCCTGACCGAGGAGGGTATCTCAGGGGTATGATTCTGAGAATGGCTTGGGACGATATTCCCCCTGTTATCCTCAGTGTAAACTGCGGAACTGAAGTTCAAAGCCCTGGGCTGTATAGGAGTGACAGTTTCCTCAGCAGGTCTACTCGAGCTAGCTTTCAAGAGTTGTATTTCTCTTAACAGCATTTGGTTAGTTTCCTGTTGCTATCTCATTTGTTCCTGCACACTTCCAAATAAAGTTAGAATTTCATCATTAGAGGCTAAAACGGGAGCAGATCCCTGAACACTCCGAGTAGGGATAACATCCTGAAGTTGTGAAGAAACTGGCATCCTTGGAGGAGGTGGTGGAAGCACCGAACCGGTAGTAGCAGAAGTCGTAGCGGACATAGTGGAGGAGCTCATGTTTGATCTCGAAGCCATTGAAAATAAGTTAGAAAAAAATTTTGACAAAAGAAAACCGAATAATGATTTTACTAAAGTTTTTAGCAAAAATAGCACCACTTGCCCCACGGTGGGCGCCAAATTGTTTTGGTCAAAAATTACCGAAGCAATTTAGTGATCAAATTAGTTAAGTGAGGTAGTGTGCTAAAATTATGTGTGAAAAATATGTTAACCAAGTTAGTTATAAAAACAATTTCAGGATACGGCTCAAGATATAGAGCTGTATTTGTGATCAAACAATGAGCAGAAAAGTAAAGGTTGAGACGTGATGTACGAGGAAAGCTCTTGATCAATCTAGATCGCCGGCACAAAACCTCGGGAGCTGACAATCGCAGCTGCCTTGTTCTTCTATTGCTTCCAATATTAGGATACAGTGCAGGATGTAGAGCGAATCAACTAGGTGTTACAATGTGATTTGAATACAAGTGCTTGTGTGTAGTGTTTGCAGAGAGCTAGAGAGAAAGTGTTTGAAAATGTGAAAGTTGCGTGCCTTAATCTGATCCGCCCCCATCTATTTATAGTAAAACAAATATAACAAACTATCCTAAATAACCGGGATCCAGCGAATATTCCTCACTCGAACGTTGTAGACCTAGTCTTTCGGGTTCAACGTCTCTCCCATAACAAACATGCCCGAGTCTTGAGGAGATGAAGTCCATCTGACCGTTAGCAAACCCCAGCCTTTAACCTGCACGTGGTTAATTCAATCAACCTCAGGATATCGCCCAGGATGTTAGCAATATCCCCGTCCAGTATCCTGGTCACAAATAAACAATTAAAAGCAGGATATTGATCAAGATATGTACGCTCAGAAAATGACCCATAACACCCATAAACAAGTATTATGCATAAATATGAGAATACATAATAACATACTCAAAATACAAGCATACTTACCTAAGTATGCTTACACAAAATAATATTGAAAATATTATTTAACAAATTAATTATACTTATTTTTAGGAAAATAATATAAGTAACATACTTGGAACAAGTTAAAAATACAGATTATATTTAACACCTATCGTTTGTCAAACATTACATAAACAAATATATTTTTGGGAGTAAAATATATATTCACAAGCAGATGGCACCGAATTCAAAGTACGATAACGCGACAACGGGCGAGACCAAACAAACAGGGGCACGACCCTCACAAATGTTGAACATACAAAAGACGAATGCATAAACTTAAGATGGTGACTTGTACTCGTGTGTTACAAGTCTAGGGATTAACGTACATAGTACACATATAGGTTACGAGGCCTACAAAACAAGCCGGTGAAGTTTACGACGCAAGTTACACAAAACCGTGAGTTCATGTCCCCCTTTTCTCTTAACTAGTTTTCGGATTTATAACTCTCGGGAGTGAAATACATGTTTCAATGGTATGGTTTAGGTAAGGAATGAACTTTTAGATCATGTGGATGGGTAGGCGCACTCTTAAGGCCATTAATCTTGTTAAGACCGAGGGGCAGGAGTGGTAGATCTATCGGGTGTAGCGAGCCCCACTCATGGGTCCTTGTGTGGCCGCATGTAGTGATTATGTCGTTCCAGCCGGTTGGACCGGAGGAAATTCGCTAGGTTTGAGCACTTCCTACACACCCACACATATTAATGTCCTTGCAAAACATTAATGATCTGTTCATAGACGCTTTACATACCTGTTATCAAAAGATTCTCTCAAATGTTTACAACTTTATTTGGAACTCATACAAAACGCATGAACTCGCTCAACTTTTGTTGATTGTTTTCAAACTTACATGTATTTCAAGAAACTAGATGGATATTTGGCGCTGGTGTTGTTTTCAAGCTGTAAATTTCAAGTTTAGATGTCATCCACTTTTGAAAGGTTTGATTCGTATATCCCATCCTTGATGAGATATAAAATGCAAAGCCTCGTGAAATTAGTCTTTTGTTAAACAAGTCCTTTTTGTGGAACTTGAATCTGATAATGGTTTGTAACTTAAACTTAATACTTGTGTTGGTTGAAAACTTAAACAACTTATGTTTTGTAATGTGTTATACTTATGAATGGATGAACATCGCTATTTTAGTCATGTAGTTGTTTATTATAATCGTATGCAATGAAAACTGATCAAGTCACACGTATACGCTTCCGCAAAAGTCAGGGTGTGACAGGTTGGTATCAGAGCTTCGATTGTAGTGAACTAGGATTCCTTCTCGAGTCTAGACTACAATCAATAGGATTCTCTCACGAAAACATTTTTACAACAAATAAAATGTTTTTCATTGCATATACAAAAGCGCCAAGATCCATGAATCAAACATTTTTCAAAGGAAAGACAAAGCAAGGACATTAGTAGAAATGAAGAATACCCCAACTAATGTGCCAATTGAGGTATAGTCTATATGAGATAGACTTGCCGAAGACGAAATGACCCACATAAGAACAAGGTGGTTACATGTGATATGTTACATTTGCTTGCCTATGTATACTGAGTGATGATATTAATTATTAATATATATATATATATATATATACATGTTGTACGGAATAAATTTTGCCGGGAATGAGATACCTTCGACTTCGAATTCTATTATTGTTCTTGACTCGCACAATGAGACTATCGACCTCACGTTTATTGCGGAGCTTATGGCTGATGTAATTACCAAACGAGACCCTGAGCTTGATTCCATGGAAAATGGTTGTTCTTCCCCCCTCGAATGCGAAGGTGCCTGACTACGGGAGTGACAGCGAGGTGGAGATGGTAACCTTGGACAAAAACCTTATCAGTGGGACAAGGTCCCTGTGGCTTTTACTAAACATGATTGACGACACTCTTATCCAGACTAGGAAGATGAGGTACTCATCTTGAAGGTGCCCCTCCAACTACCATTGCTTGGAAATTCTCTTTATTCCTACTTTGACTAGCATTGTGCCATTTCACGCGTAACGACAACGGACGTTGGCGTGTGGACCATCATAAAGGTCCCTTCTATGTGAAGGTATGAAGACAGTAGTGTCCCCTCTCTGACTGATCAGCTTCCTTGAATGAGAGAAAATTAGGGTGACCATGTAAGACAATTTAATATTACGGGGGCCCACGTAATAACAACTTGTAGTGCATGGAAATCCTGGTGGGCTCTGCTGGTCAAGCAAATGATCACTATCTGTTTGAAATTTCTAGGTTGTTCAAACCTCCATCTAATAGAACACTAACCGAGAGAGTTACTATAACACTCTACAAAGTAGGAAGTCTGTCTTTGCCTACTTCGTGCCTAACACTTCTACCTGTAGTACGAGTCGTTTAGGACCCGATATCTAAGCAAGTGAAGATGGCTAAGAGTCAGGAAAGATTTTATTCAACACTTTAGGATTCTTGTGTTTAAATTTGTACGGAGCCTACGACACCCCAAACTTATCCATTGTAGTTGCTACGATAGACCCCAACATTTGACATTCGTTTGCCCCAAGAGGGTAGCGTGGCGCAAAATGTAGTGTAACACATTTACCGCACTCTATTTGGCATTCATGAAGACCATACCAACCATGTTGGGACTCATGGAGCCCAAGAAAAATCAATGTATGCACCACACAGTCCAATGTAGCAAAGGGGTCCTCCCAACGTCGGAAAATCAAGGCCCACGAAGTATGGGACACATGTTATAAGGACGGAAGCGACCACTCGATTCTCCCATTCTCAAAAGATTCCCATTCCATTTAGGCACATGGATGACACATGCAAGGGGATTCTTCTCGTCTTCACCTCACATGCACCCTATCACCCACTACCCATATCACCACCACCGACACCCCCATCAGTACCTCCACCCTCTCTATCCCGTAGTGCACCCCATCGTTTGGGTAGTGCATTCGCACCCTGGAAACCGCTCTACGGCTGCTACAAGGCACATTCGGTTCCGAAGAAGAAGTCATGTACCCTCATAACCTTATCTCTGCGTTTTCACTATCACCCCCCCATACGTGGTAGTAATGCACAACCCCCATCTTTTGGGAAGTATACCTTTTTTTGTAAAACTAAAGACTACGGAAGAGTCAGATACTTGAGGAATAAACAAGGAACAAGGTGAAGGGAAGACCTCACCGTACTTTGTATAGCACTGGATGACATGCATCAACTGGGGTGAGATGACTCCGAGGAGGTTTTCTTCACAAAACTAATTGCAACAAGTTGATATGGTGTATATAAAAGTCGATATGTCCTTAGCAGAACTTGGTTGTAACTCAGTGTACCTCCCTACAATGATGAGATGATTATGGTGGAAGGATTTGCATAAGCATCATTAGAAATTACCTTACCCATATACTCGTAGTGCGTGACGAATGAGCTTTGCTCTCACTCAAAGACGACAAAATTTATTCCAAAATAAATGTTTAATTTCGTTGATATGATTTATACCTGTGAAGCTCGTGGAACCACAACGAAGGAAACGCTTGTCAAGCCCAATCAGAACCTTTACCTGCAACACGAGCTGAGCTCGAAGCGCTAGTAAACCCATAAGTCGCTAAAGTAATTGTCTAATATGAAGCAAGTAGTACTGCAAACAACGGCGGAATAAGAGGAACCATATTGGGAATCGCTCAGGTGATAACTCTTGCCCTAGGTCCTGCCAAGGGCGGAGTAACGATGGAGAAATCAAATAAAAGTCCAGTGAAAAAGAAGACGCATGTGGAGTCTTCTTCGGATAGAAATAAGAGAAAGTATATGCATTTCAAGCAAGGCTCTAAATCAAGCAACAAACACAAGGAAACCGCTGCGACTAAGAAAGTCAAGGCATTCGTTGTCACGACTAAAAACAGGTGATAAGAACTACCAAGGTGAACTACCAAAGTGTGATAGATGTGGTTATCATCACACAGGTCCGTGTAGGACTCGTAGGTGTGGAAATTGTGGCAAGGCCAGGCATAGCAAGGAGGCATGCTGGTCTGGTACGAGGCATGGGAATGGAATTTTGGGGAATAACAGAAACGGTAAGGGCGAAGGTTGCTACAGATGTGGCGACAAAGGACATTATCGGAAGGACTGTGTAACACCCCCAAAAATAATTAATAGTTAAAAACACCATATACCAAAATATAAATAAAAGGTGTTAGTTTAATTTATATTAGTCTAACAAGATAAACTAGAGGGGCTAATTTTGTAAGAATGGCCAAACTTGATTTTAATAAAAATAAAACAATGTGTGCATGTGGGAGGCGACCAGAAGAAGGAAAAACACCCCAAACCCTTATTTCATCAAAGTGATCAAATTGAAGGGTGAATTGGGCTTGTAATTAGTGCATGAATCAAAAATCTTGATCACCCACACTTGTCTAACACTAGGTAAGTTACAATTTCAGTTTTGGTGATGTTTGATTTTTGGGTGAAATTTGATTAGTAGAAGTTCTTGAATAATTGGATGATATTATGAATCCAGGAAGTGTGATTAAAGTGTAGGATCATAAACCCTAACTGAAATCATGTGAATAGATTGATAAGTTTTGTGTTAGAATAGTTATGTGCCATATAATGAAGTGGGTTTTTATCTAGAATGAAAAGCCCCAAGATATTGTATGAACTATGTGAGTAATAACCTAGGTTTGTTGAACTAGCATGATAATATGGGCTGTGATGAGTAATTAAGTTTGAATAAGATTGAAATTCTTGGATTTACCAAGGTTTAATTGAACGAAAATGGCTAGTTAAAAAGTATGCACATAAGGTGCTTGATAAAACGCCTAAAAGATGTTGATAGACACTAATTGTGGTATTTGGCAAAGTTAACAACTTTAGTTATGAGCCGAAAGGTTCTATTGATAATTGGCTTGTATATTTTAGGCAACACAAGTGAGGCGTCGGGAAGTCAAGCCGGTGCGGACACTCGCTTGAAGGGAAAGCTTTAAGGTACGCGACTAAACGTCATGTTGTTATTAATTGTTGGTATGTTGACGTTAAATATTGATGATAAATAAAAAAACTTGAAGATTTGGTAATGTTTGGTTTGTCCGAAATAAAGATTTACTAAAGTCAAACCAAACGGGTTGAATAAGGATATGTGCAAACCTGGTAAATGGGAGCACTACTCCGTAAGATTTAAACCCGTGGTTACGGGTAATGAATTATCAAACACGCAAGCCGGTAATGGAAGCGTGAGTGTCGTAAGTAATGAACCCGGGTAAATGGGTTGTAGATGAAAAACAAATAATTCCATGAAAGGAATGTGAAGGATTCAAGTTTATGAACTTGAACATCAAACGGGTCGAATATGTGTTCTCGCAAACCGAGTATTAGGAGCGTTGAACACAAAGTTATTAAGCCCGGGTAATAGATATAATTGTGGAAAATAATCCCACTAAAAAGTTATGGATGATTTGAGCTTAGGTGCTAAAATATCAAAACGGGTCAAAATAAAGAAAAACGTAATCCGGGTAACGGGAGCGTAAACTATATGAATAGTGGATCCGGGTAATGGATCATAGCTTAGATATGTTAAGAAATGAACCCCAAGCGATTAAAATGAGTTTGGATAGGTTTGGATGTAAATTGGATGAAAAATAAATGTGCAGAGTTGACACGGCCGTGTGAACCTTTGACACGGCCGGGTGAAGGGGCTGTGAAAAAATACATGTTTAGCTGACACGGTCGGGTGAACATTTGACACGGCCGGGTGAAGGGGCTGAAAAAAAATAATTTCTTGTGTTTAATTATTTTGTTCAAATGCTTTTATTTCTAATCATTTGAATGAAATTGTATGATAGGTAACGATGCACTTTAGACCTTGGAGGATGATCAAGCCATGTCAAGAACCGAACACACAATTTAACGAAGCTTCTGCTACTTTAATAGTTTCTTTTGTTACCAAACTTATGAAAAACTATTATAATCATCTTTTGGATGTTTAAACTTTTGTAATTATCGTTGAAGGTTTTTAACTCTATGTAAACGTCGTTTCATCGATGTTTTGAAAAACGGCGTTTAAAATACACTATATATATTATATGAAATATTCAATTAATGTAAGGGTCTTACATTAATTCCTAGAAAAGTAGTTCCATTTTATTATTAGTGTTTATAAATTGAAAGAGTGTTACAGACTGCCCGAAGAAAAATCAAGTTCGTGGGAGCATTTTCACGAAAGGAGCACCCAAAGCACGCCAGGACCCGAACGTAGTTACGGGTACGTTCTCTATAAACTGACACTTTGCATCCGTATATTTGATATTGGCGCCGACTTTAGTTTTAAATCTATAGAACTTAAGGATATACTTGGCTTAGAAACAAGTAAACTAGATACCCCGTATTCTATAGAGTTGGCAAATGGGAAATTAGTCGATGTGGATAAATTTATTAAGGGTTGTACATTTGGACTTGGGGAACGAAAATTTGCTATCGACCTTATACCAGTTGGTTTAGGTAGTTTTGATGTAGTAGTCGGCATGGATTGGCCATCCAAGATTAGAGCCGAAGTGGTTTGTCATGAGAAAATCATTCGCATCCCTCTTGCGAAAGATGGAACACTTATAGTACACGGCCTTCATGCAATTGATGCGAGGATGTTGGGCCCCATAAGGTGATGGATTGTGACATCCCACATTGGTTATGAAGGCGCAAAGGTGCCTCTGAAAAGGCTGCATAGCTTTCCTCGCTCATGTCATCGACAAGGAGACCAAGGAGCCAGAGCTAGAAGACATCCCCGTTGTGAAGGAATTTCCAGGAGTCTTTCCCGAAGACTTGCCTGGGCTACCTCCACAGCAACAAGTGGAGTTCGTAAAGATCTAGTGCTAGGAGTGGCACCAGTGGCAAAGGCACCATACCGGTTAGCTCCATCCGAAATGCAAGAGCTTTCGACTCAACTGCAAAAGCTGCTAGACAAGGGATTTATCAGGCCAAGCTTCTCATCCTGGGGAGCTCCAGTGTTATTCGTGAGGAAGAAGGACGGCAGTTTTTGTCTGTGCGTAGACTACAGGGAGTTAAACAAACTAACCATCAAGAATCGGTACCCCTTGCCGAGGATTGATGACTTATTTGGTCAAGTGCAAGGTTCCAGCTACTACACCAAGATTGACTTGAGATCAGAATATCATCAATTGAGAATACAAGAAGAAAGCATCCCCAAGACGGCCTTTAGAACTCGATACAGACATTACGAGTTCTTTGTCATGCCGTCCGGCTTAACCAATGCACCGGCAGTATTCATGGATCTCATGAATCGGGTGTGTAAGCCGTATCTAAATAAGTTCATGATTGTGTTTATTGATGACATCCTCATATACTCGCGAACCAAGGAGGAGCATGAGCAACACCTGCGAGCTATCTTGGAACTCTTAAAGAAGGAAAAACTATATGCGAAGCTGTCGAAGTGCGAATTTGGGATTCGCGATGTGCAATTCCTAGGTCATGTGGTGAATGAGAAAGGAATTCATGTCGACCCTGCCAAGATTGAGGCGATCAAAAACTGGGAAGCGCCGAAGACACCAACTGAAATACGACAATTTCTGGGGTTAGCGGGTTATTACAAACGATTCATAGAGAACTTTTCAAAGATTGCTTAGCCAGTAACGTCCCTAACCCAGAAAGATAAGAAATTTGATTGGGGTGAGAAACAAGAAACGACTTTCCAACTATTGAAAGATAAACTTTGTGACGCACCGATTTTGCCCTTACCCGACGGTACCGATGGTTTTGTGGTTTATTGTGATGCGTCTCGACAAGGTCTTGGTAGTGTCTTGATGCAACGAGACAAAGTCATCGCGTACGCGTCTCGTCAATTGAAGGTGCATGAGAAGAACTATACCACGCACGACCTTGAGTTAGGAGTTGTGATATTCACGTTGAAGATTTGGCGTCACTACTTGTATGGTACTCGTTGCACGATCTTTACAGACCATAAGAGTCTGCAACACATTTTCGATCAGAAAGACTTAAACATAAGGCAACGAAGATGGGTCGAGCTATTGAATGATTATGATTGTGAGATAAAGTATCACCCGGGCAAGGCGAACTTTGTAGTGGACACCTTGAGCCATAAGGAGCGCGCAAAACCTCTAAGGGTGCGAGCCTTAGAGATGACTATACAAACTGATTTCACTACTTGGATACGTGAAGCTCAACAAGAAGCGCTTAAACCGGATAATCTACGAGCCGAATCCTTACGCGGTATGGAAGTGAAATTCTAGCCGAAGGAAGATGGAACATTGTACTTCATGGAGCGAGTTTGGGTTCCATTCCGCGGCGATCTACGTACACTTATTCTGGATGAAGCTCATAAGTCAAGATACTCTATACATCCCGGATCCAACAAGATGTACCAAGACTTGAAAGACTTTTATTTGTGGCCCAAGATGAAAGCCGATACCGCTACATATGTGGGTAACTGCCTTACCTGTGCCAAGGTTAAGGCGAAATACCAGAAACCATCGGGGCCGCTGCAACAGCCTGAGATTCTCGTGTGGAAGTGGGAACAGATATTGATGGATTTCATTACTAAGTTACCGAGAATGCAAAGAGCCACGATATGATTTGGGTAATTGTCGACCATCTTACAAAGTCCGCGCACTTTCTACCTATCAGCAAGAAAGACAACACCAAGAAATTGGCAGAGATATATCTCAAGGAGATTGTAGCATGTCATGGAATGCCTGTTTCTATCATATAAGACCGAGATGGTCGTTTTGTGTCAAGGATTTGGCAAATGTTTCAGAAGGATTTTGGATCTCAGTTGAATCTTAGCACAACCTTTCCCCCTCAGATGGACGACCAGAGTGAATGGACGATACAAGCTTTGGAGGACATGTTGCGTGCTTGTGTGATGGACTTCAGTGGAAGTTGGGATACTCACTTGCCTTTAGTGGACATGTTGCCGCCCCGTTTGAAGCTTTATATGGACGAAAGTGTCGGTCCCCGTTGTGTTGGGCGGAGACCGGAGATAAACAGCTCATCGGTCCAGAGTTGGTACAGTAAATCGTGGATAAGATTACTCAGATACGTGATCGTATCAAGTCAGCTCGTGATAGGCAGAAGAGCTACGCCAACAAATGACGTAAACCCTTGGAATTTGAGGTTGGAAACATGGTTTTGTTGAAAGTCTCGCCTTGGAAAGGCGTAGTAAGGTTTGGGAAAACGTGGAAAGTTAAACTCGCGTTATGTTGGACCTTTCAAAATTCCGGAGAAAATCGGAGCTGTGCATACAAGATAAACCTTCCAGAAGAACTCAAGAGTGTACACATGTAACACCCCGAAAACGGGTTTGGTAATCAAACTCCGTTAATACTAAAAGACGGGTAAAGTACCATTAGTAGTAAAAATAACCCGGTGAATATTTGGATTTAAATAAGAAATCCTAATATTAAATACAACCGAATCAAAGTTTTAAGGAATTGAGTTTATAAGAGCCCGAGTTAACGGGACTTAAAAATAAAACGGGTTATAACTCCCGGGACCCACCAAGTAACTAGGAATATTAACCTAGTTAGTTATAAGTCTTGGAATAATAAGAAAAACAGGGTTAAAACACCCTTTATGCAAACTTGTGTGAAGTAGAGGGACTAAAGGTGATAAGCTGGAAACTAGTTTTATTTAATAAAACATCAACACCAAAACACACACTCTAAGTGTGTGTTCTGGTCGAGACAATCACAGGAGCTAAGGGGGTTCCCTTACTCAAACCCTAACAAGCACAAAATCAACAAATTGGAAGGGGAAATCGAACCCAAATCGAAATCCGAGCACAAACTAGTGATCACCTCAGCGAAGGGATCATAAGGTATATCAAAATTCCCACTTTGGTTCCATCTCAAATTTTGATGAACACAGGAGATTCGAATCTGAGCTTGCGTGTTCGTTGTTTGGATGAAATTAGGGATGAAACTATGTCTAGGAGTAAACCCTAGTCATTTATTTGTTGAATTGATGTTCATGGTTGTGAATTCATGATCATACACTCATGTGTCAAGTTGGTTTTGTCGAATTATGCTAAACACTAGGATTATCTTTGTAAACCTAGTGTATTTGAGCTCCATGAAGAAAATCCAGAATTTTTGATATAAAAATTTGACATGAACATGTGACATGATGCTTAAATCTTGGCTAAATAGTTAGTCAATAACTTGATTGTGAATTATATGAAATCATGCTCATTAGGTGTTTGATATAATGCCTAAGAGAAAAGAAATGTTGAAAATTGGACAAAAACGCATGTTTGATGGTTATGGCAAATTGTGCGTTAAGACTTATAAAAAGGGTTCTAAACGGATTGTGAATTGAACTCTTTAGGCGAGGAATCCCGATCATCAAGTGGACAAGCCGGTGGAAATATGCGTTTGAAAAGGGTGCTTAAAAAGGTACGTAACCACGATTCCGTTACGTATTGCTTGATTTCGTATTTTTGCTAGTAGACTTTAAATTAGCATAATACATGATATTTGCATTTAGTTGAAGTGACGAAGATCACTAGGTAAATAAACGGGTCAAAAGGTGAAATTATCACCCTTTGACAATATCGACTAATGGTTTGTCGAGTTACATGTTTATAGGAATAAATATCAAATGAATACGCACATCGTTATTGTTTAGCGGCTACTAAAGCAAGGTATTGAAACGGGTCAATATATTGATCCGAGCCAGGTATGTATTATAACACAACTCATCATGTAGAATTTGGAGTTCTATAAGAGTTAGACAAGGTTAAAATATAGATATTCGGTTATCTTTTAGGTAAGCCGAATAAATGGAGTTATGATTATAATGTTTTAGAAGCACATGGGTTTACAAACAAGAACTATAGTTAAAAGGTCGGATTTTGAGTCTAACAAGTATTTAAAGGTCCTTGTAGTGAAAGAAGGATGAAAATTTACCAAACTTCCCTTGTAAGCTAATCCGAAGGAACGACCCTTAAAGGTGGTTCGGAAAGGAGTCTTATGATTAAATAAATGCTTAGAATGAGTATAGGTAGTGAAAGATGTAAATTCTTGGGTCAAAAGACTTTATATGAGTCTTTGCCGTAAAATGATAATTTGAGGGGTAAAACTCAGAATATATAGATCTCCACATTAAATCCACCACAAATATAGTTGTGGTGGAAGATTACTTGGTAAGAAAGGTGGAAATATAAGGCTAGATACAAATGAAAGCGAATCATGTTTAAAATATACTTAAATACCCTTAACGGGTCGAAATAAGCATACGAGCGAAAACGGGTTAAAAATATATAAGAAACCCGCAATTAGAACCTAACATGGTAGAAAATATTGAATTGAGGTGGTTCATGTGAAATAATGATCGAATAAATATGTTTGTTTGATAAATGCGTAAACGGGTCAAAATTTTGTAAAAAGGTAATAAGCCGAAGGCATAAAAGTCTCAAAATTTATTAAGCCGGATGTTGGATTTTAAATCCATATGATGGAGAATCAAATTACAAACACGTAGGAAGAAATGGTAGATCAAACGGACAAGCGGATTGAAAGATACGAAAGTTTCGTGTCAAAAACGGCAAAATGGAAGAATCTGATACAGGGGCCACCGTAACTTACGGTGGGCACCATAATTTACGGTGGGGACTGAAAACGCTACGGCAGTTATCTCCTGCCTTACGGTGGAGTATTTTAAAACAGGGGCTTCCGTAAATTACGGTATCCACCGTAATTTACGGTGGACCCTGTACAAAAATATATTTTAAATCAGTTTTGTTTCCCGGACTCGTTTGGATACGTTTTAAACCCTGTATGACTAAAACATTTCATGTTTATGAAATGTAGGTACTTTTGGATGCCAGAAGACGATCAAGCTCATCGAAGAACCGAACACGATAAAGATACATGCTTCCGCACATTGCCCCGTCGTAAATTTTAAACGACGAATTCGATCACGTTATGTTGAATAACTTATGATTTGTAAAAGTTTTAATAAATCCATATTTTTATAGTATGTGTAGTCTTAACTACACATCTAATTGTTGGTATTTACATGTAAAACCGTTAAATAGCAACTAGGGTGTTACAACACAACACCTTTCACGTGTCTAATCTCAAGAAAAGTCCTACTCAAGAAATAGTCGTCATTCCAGCAGATGAGATTCACGTTAACGACAAACCCCAATTTACCGAAGAACCTATTGAGGTTACGGACTGGAAGGTCCACAAAACAAGAGGAAGTTATATAAAACTCGTCAAAGTTCGTTGGAATTCAAGTTACGGCCCAGAGTTTACATGGGAACGTGAAGACCAAATCAAGTCTAAGTACAAACATTTATGTCACAACTCCCCTGCAACCGATAACGCAGCTTGAATTTAGGGACGAAATTCTTTTAACGGGGGGAGAATGTGACGACTGGCCAAAACCGGTAATTTCTGTACTATTTTATTAATTATTTATTCCTGCAATTATGTGCCTAAACGTCAGCACTAAGTGCATACTTGCTTTACATATAAATTTGTGCTTGTTTTAAACTTCAAATATTGCATTGTGCATGACGATAAGCGTTGCGTCAGAAAGACTAGTAAATTCACCGGTAAGACACACTGTGTCAGCACTTCCGCAAAAAGCAGTCAGACAATAGATTTAGGGCCTAGGATTAGGTCCAACATCAAAAACACATTAAAACCCAAGTGTGGATACAAGTGTTAACATATACACTTTCCGGAAACTAAACTATGCACCAAAAGACACCCGAAACTCACTTTAAATGCTGAATTCTGCAGAATTCAGCAGAAAATCAGCTAAAAACAGCAATTTAACACCAAAATATTATCCAGAATTGATGTTTTAGTGTCCAAAATAACTTAAAAAGTGTCAGAAATTAAAACTGCCACAAAAGGTGCTTCATACCTAGTAAAACTGTGCAATTTAGCACTTTAACGAACTGTAACGAAACGAATAACCGGACACTACCCAAAACATCAAAATTTAACTAGAAGCATTATTTTTCTGATATTAAGTTAGTATTGGTGATAAACCACCTTAAAAATCATAAAAACACCTAAACACACTTAAACTAACTTAAACCTTCTAGTTTACATCTTTCACCCTAAACTTCCAAGAATTTACATTTTACCCCCCCCCCTCTTATCCTAACCGGCCCTATGTGGCCCCCACTCCCTTTTTCATTAAACTATTAAGTATGTTGTCTAGATATGGGACATGTAGTCCATTGTTTCTTAAAATGTTAGAAGATGAGCATTATAAACCATGTAACCTTTCATTCAACATAACACTTCAAAATTCCATCATTTCTTCGCCCCTCTTCTTCCTTCTGTAGGATCGGTTTTGACACCGTACGATTGCGTAACGAATGTTCGATGTGCGGAATCCATGAACGTGCGTGACCAAACACACAAGAACGTACTAATAACGTGATTCAATTGATTATGATGACGTGTACAGCCGAGAAACACGTGAGAGAACTTTCTCTCTCTAGACTTTCTCTCTCTAAGATTATCTCCCTAAGTCTCCAAATGAGCAAAAGTCTTCTAAACTATGACATAACTCTCCTATATATACCCCTTGGAATTAATGAGACTTATCATTAATTACCAAAATGCCACCTTGCTAATTCTATCTAAATATTACAATATAAGCTTGATTTCTTCGGTTTCTCGCTACTGCTCGGATTGACGGAGGCGATAGACACATAATGCACTAACAGACTCCCCCTTGGATATTGCCGTAGTCAATCTTGTAGCGTCTTGTCTTTTCTCTTTCACGAACAGAATCCCCATGGATCTGTTTTCGAGCTTCCGTTGCTCCCTTTCTTTTTAGACTCTTTTTCCATCAGGCTCCCCCTTTCGTTAAGCTTCCGTGCTTTTGGGATCGACAACTGGATTTCTGAATACAAGCTCCTCCAAAATAGTTATCTGGCTCTTTGAATCCACGCTTTCTCTTGTGTTGAGCTCGTCTTCAGACTCCCCCTTAGACTCAGCTGTCGGGATCGTAGTCTGGCTTTCACAAGTTCACAAATTCAGGATCAATTCCTGGCTCTATTCTGCATCTGCTCAGGATTTGAAACCTGGTTAACCTGCAAATCCTCTACCTCAACATAAGTTTCACAAATTTATAACACTTAGATTTAAGAAACTTATTGGTAGAAACCATTCATTCATCAATCTGTATAGTTACATCAAGTTCAAGTGAATGACCTTGATTAACTAATCACACAATCTTTCAAAACATGTTTATATAACTGTTATGGGTCATTTTCTGAGCGTACATATCTTGATCAATATCCTACTTTTAATTGTTTATTTGTGACTAGGATACTGGACGGGGATATTGCTAACATCCTGGGCGATATCCTGAGGTTTATTGAATTAACCACGTGTAGGTTAAAGGCTGGGGTTTGCTAACGGTCAGATGGACTTCATCTCCTCAAGACTCGGGCATGTTTGTTATGGGAGAGACGTTGAACCTGAAAGACTAGGTCTACAACGTTCGAGTGAGGAATATTCGCTGGATCCCGGTTATTTAGGATAGTTTGTTATATTTGTTTTACTATAAATAGATGGGGGCGGATCAGATTAAGGCACGCAACTTTCACATTTTCAAACACTTTCTCTCTAGCTCTCTGTAAACACTACACACAAGCACTTGTATTCAAATCAGATTGTAACACCTAGTTGATTCGCTCTACATCCTGCACTGTATCCTAATATTGGAAGCAATAGAAGAACAAGGCAGCTGCGATTGTCAGCTCCCGAGGTTTTGTGCCGGCGATCTAGATTGATCAAGGGCTTTCCTCGTACATCACGTGTCAACCTTTACTTTTCTGCTCATTGTTAGATCACAAATACAGCTCTATATCTTGAGCCGTATCCTGAAATTGTTTTTATAACTAACTTGGTTAACATATTTTTCACACATAATTTTAGCACACTACCTCACTTAACTAATTTGATCACTAAATTGCTTTGGTAATTTTTGACCAAAACAATTTGGCGCCCACCGTGGGGCAAGTGGTGCTATTTTTGCTAAAAACTTTAGTAAAATCATTATTCGGTTTTCTTTTGTCAAAACTTTTTTCTAACTTATTTTCAATGGCTTCGAGATCAAACATGAGCTCCTCCACTATGTCCGCTACGACTTCTGCTACTACCGGTTCGGTGCTTCCACCACATCCTCCAAGGATGCCAGTTTCTTCACAACTTCAGGATGTTATCCCTACTCGGAGTGTTCAGGGATCTGCTCCCGTTTTAGCCTCTAATGATGAAATTCTAACTTTATTTGGAAGTGTGCAGGAATAAATGAGGCAGCAACAGGAAACTAACCAAATGCTGTTAAGAGAAATACAACTCTTGAAAGCTAGCTCGAGTAGACCTGCTGAGGAAACTGTCACTCCTATACAGCCCAGGGCTTTGAACTTCAGTTCCGCAGTTTACACTGAGGATAACAGGGGGAATATCGTCCCAAGCCATTCTCAGAATCATACCCCTGAGATACCCTCCTCGGTCAGGATGTCGACTGTGAGGAGTTCAGGATATGGCCAAAATCCTCAGATCGGTAATGTGTCAAATAATAATATTCTTGCTACTAACAACAATGGGTCTTTGCAGGATGCAGGTATGACGTCAACATTTACCAGGGAGCTCCAGAAATTGAAGGACATGATATCCAGTGTACCTGGAGTGGTCCAGCCAATTCCGGAAGTATCCCAAGACAGCCACAGGATATCCTGCTTTGCGTATCCTATCTGTGATGCTGAAATCCCAAAAAGATTTCAGACTCCCAACATGAAACTGTATGACGGGACTACGGATCCTGAAGAGCATATTGCCCAGTATAGGGAACGGATGGAGATCAATCATATCCCTCCAGATCTCAAGGAAGCATGCTTATGCAAGGGATTCGGTTCTACCTTGACAGGATCAGCCTTAAAATGGCTGTTAAACGTCCCTCCTCACTCAATTACTTCGTTTGCTCATTTGGTTAATTTATTTAACAGTCAATTTTCTTGTAGTCGGAGTTTTGAGAAACTAACCAGTGACCTTTACAGGATAACTCAAGGATCTCAGGAATCCTTGAGGGATTACGTGAACAAGTTCAGTCGAGAATCCTTGGATATCCCACATCTTGATGTTGCAACAGTTGTGCAAGCTTTTAAGATGGGGTTACAAAAGGATTCTCAGTTTTATCAGGATCTTGTAATGAATCCCTGCAGGAATCTCGACGAAGCTCGTAACAGGGCTTTGAGATATATCCGTTTGGAAGATGACAAGAAGATGCAAGAGAGGATGAATTCTACCTCAACCTACGAATCAACCAACAGGAAATCAGAATCCTCATATAAGCCATATCGCTCCAAACCATATGGCAGAAATGATAACAAGAAAGTGAATGCTGTTGAAGACGAGGATCCTGGAGAATATCCTGACTTATCTGAATACTGCTTTTCTGTTAATATACCTGAGTTAATGTATGCTATGCAGGGTTTAGGGGACAAAGCTAGGTGGCCTCGAAAGAACCAGCAGAAAGCTGATTGGAAGGATAAATCCAAATGGTGTGCCTTCCATGAAGACTTCGGACATATGACCGAGGATTGCATTGCTTTAAGGAAAGAAATAAGTTACCTGTTAAGCAAAGGGTATCTGAAGGACTTGCTGGGAAGAAAGAAGAATAAAGGGCAGGATCCCGAGAAGGATCCTGAACGAGCAGCATCACCCCCAACAGATGCCAAGATAATTAACTTTATTTCAGGAGGATCCGACATTTGTGGGACTTCGTATTCGGCGGCTAAGAGACATGCAAAGGAAGCTAAGAGTGAAAGGGAGACAAACCAGTTAGGATGACTACCCTCACAACTGATAAAGTGATCACTTTCGATAGTGATGACAGGGATACTGTTCAGGATCCTCACCATGATGCTTTGGTAATAACATTATATGTGGCTAACCATTTTGTACGCAGGATATTGGTGGACAACGGTAGTTCTGTCAATATAATTCAGCTGGAAACATTGAAAAGGATGAATGTATCTCCGATGGACATTACTTCGAAGTCAACTGTGCTCGTTGGTTTCAGTGGAGAAGCTAGAAATACTGTAGGAGAGATAAAGTTACCAGTATATGTTGAAGGGGTCAACTCGATACAACGCTTCTGTGTGATGGACTCCTTATCCTGCTATAACATCATACTAGGCAGGCCGTGGATCTATGACATGAAGGCTGTGCCTTCGACTTATCACCAATGCATCAAGATTCCAACCCCTTGGGGGGTCGTCAAAGTTGATAGTGATCAGCAGGAGGCGAAGGAATGCTACACATCCTCGATGAAATCCTCGACCAAGCCTAATCCAGCATAGCAATTAAAGATGCGGGCCCGGGATACCTTGGAAGCTTCGGAGCAGGATGTGAAAAAAGTTATCCTGGATCAGGATAATCCTGATATCTCGGTGCTCGTCGGAACCAATATCCCTCGGGATATTGAAGAACAATTAACTGACTTTTTGAAGTGTAGGATGTCAACGTTTGCATGGAAGCATGAGGATATGACATGTATATCCAAAGACATTATTACTCACAAGCTTGGAATTTACAGGTCGTTCAAGCCTGTTCAGCAAAAAAGAAGGAAGTTTGCTCCTGAGCGAAATATAATCATCCAAGAGGAAGTTGAAAGATTGTTAAAGTCCAAAATGATCAGAGAAGTCAAGTTCCCAAGATGGTTGGCAAATGTGGTCGTAGTGCAGAAGAAAAATGGGAAATGGAGAGTCTGTGTAGATTACACAGACTTGAATAAGGCTTGTCCTAAAGACCCATTCCCCCTTCCTCATACCGATGCAATGGTGGATGCTACTGCTGGGCATGAGATGTTAACGTTCATGGACGCATCCTCAGGATTTCAGCAGATTCAAATGGAGCCTTCGGACCAGGAGGATACTGCTTTCATGACACCAACAGGTATTTATTGCTATACTGCTATGCCTTTCGGTTTGAAAAATGCAGGTGCAACATACCAGAGATTGGTGAACATGATGTTCAAAGATAAGCTGGGGGACACCATGGAGGTATATATTGACGATATGGTGGTGAAATCTAAAAAGGCTGAGGATCACCTCCAGGATATCAAGGGAGCATTTGATATCCTGGATCAGTATAACATGAAGCTGAATCCTGCTAAGTGCCATTTCGGAATGGGGGCAGGAAAGTTTCTAGGATATATGGTGACGAAAAGGGGGATAGAGGCAAGCCCGGAGCAGATTAAAGCTATCCTGGATATAAAATCACCTTCGAATATGAAGGATGTTCAACGGTTAACAGGCCGAGTAGCAGCATTGAACAGATTTATTTTAAGATCCTCGGAAAAATGCAAGGAATTCTATGATATCCTCAAGAAGAATAAGAAGTTCGAATGGGGAGCAAAGCATGAAGCAGCCTTGCAGGATTTGAAGCGATATCTCTCGACTGCACCTCTATTGATGAAGCCTGAAAATGGTGAACCACTATCCCTATACCTCGCTGTATCAGGGAATGCTGTAAGTGCCGTTCTTATAAAAGACCATGAAGGTCAGCAATATCTTGTCTATTATGTTAGTAAAAGTCTACTAGATGTTGAAACTAGATATTCTCATTTAGAAAAATTGATATTAGCCCTAGTTATGGCATCGACAAAGCTTAGACATTATTTTGAGACACATAGGATCCATGTTAAAACCAATTATCCTGTTAAAAATGTGCTTAGGAAACCGGAGATGTCAGGTAGGATGGCCAAGTGGTCAGTGAAATTGAGTGCTTATGACTTAGTATATGAACCTAGAAATGCCATAAAGTCTCAGGCTTTAGCTGACCTTGTGGCTGATTTCAGTAGTGACATTCAAAATGAAGTAGATTTAGAAGTACAGCAGCTAAGAGAAAACTTAGAATGCTGGACATTATATACTGATGGTGCATCCAATGTAAGAGGTGTAGGTTTAGGTATACTACTAAAATCGCCACAGGGGGACATATTACCCCAGGCTATTAGGTGTGAATTTCCTGCTACTAATAATGAGGCAGAATATGAAGCTTTAATTGCAGGATTGGAGTTGGCTAAGAATATGAATATCAAAATTTTGCAAGTGTATGTTGACTCCTTGTTAATAACTAATCATTTTAATGGAAGCTATGCAGTTAAAGGAGAGAAGTTAATCGGGTATCTCGAAATTCTTAAAAAATTAGTAGGATATTTCGATACTTTTACACTTGAACAGGTACCAAGAGAAGACAATGCTGAAGCTGATGCCTTGGCAAATCTAGGATCATCGGTCAGGATACCGGAAGGAACTAGGATACCAATATTACATATCCTATATCCTGCGACGAATCCTCAGGATAAGGAAGTAATAAGTATTCAGGATCCTGATGATGGCTATCTTGAGGAGGATCCTAAGTCCTGGAATGCTATACACCGTAAACTTTATTTCAACTAAGTTTAGAATTTAATTTCTAACTCAAGATGTATATGCTCCGGGATATAGCTCCAGGATGCTCACTCAGGATACCTTGGAAGATTAGAGGATTGGCTCCCTCTCTCACGTATAAGGGATCCTGATCCCTTCACAGGTTTAAAGGTATTCACCTTTCTTCCGAATTGGGTTTAAACACCCCGCCTGGAGCGCAAGTTATTCGGGAATAGTTCAAGGTGGCGGGACCAGTCCATGTAAAAGTGGCTGACAATTTCGTTACTATTGGCTATATCCTGAATCCTAAAGGTATATGAGGATTGATCACCCTCTCTCACGAAAGGGTATTTTCATACTCTCTAAGGTTTAAAGGTTTTCACCTTTCTAAGTCTTGGAGTTTATACACTCCCGCCTGTAGCGCATGAAAATCTGGGATTTCCCCCAGGATACGAGGGATTCATCCCCAATACATTTTTTGGGTTTTACCCCTGTAACACGAAAAATTGTCTATACAATGGGAACTGATATCCAGAAGATTTCTAAGTATTTGAAGACATTGTACACAGGGGACATTCCTACTAAGGCAATGGTGTAAAGCTCAAAGGGTAAGGCTCGGACCTAATACACTGAGTGTCTCAGACAGGGGACATCTTTATTGGAAGAGTTGCAAGGGGATTGAAGTTTGAGAATAGGGTTATACCCTATTCCTGGTATGATCTTTCCTTTGTAAATGTTGTTTAAGTTTTTAACAGTACTATGTTTGGTAAAAGGTTAAACATCCTGATTAGGATAAATTGTCGGAATATATTTTCAAAATATATTTTCGAAATACTTTTCAGGATATTTGATTAAGATATTTGAAGCTGGTACTGGTTTGAAACTTTGATCAAGCAAGTATCGTCAAAACAGGTTTTAAAATGGACTATCTTTTAATTTTCTCTAAAGGTGATTGAATTTTTAGAAATTTTGTTTAAAAGTTTTCATAATATATCACTGAGTATGTTGATCAGGATATTTTCAAAAGATAATAGTACAAAATTTTGCGACGCTAAAAATTACACTTAGTAACGCATGGCAAACATCTAAAAGGCGAAAACAAATAAGTCAAGAGATAGTTATATTATTAACAAGTCAAAAGTTATGCTTTTGGTTTCGCCTCAAACCAAGGCCCATCCGCCAAATGCACGTCTAGTTTTTACCATACCTACATAATGGTTGAAGGTTTTATCTCAAAACGAAACCTGTCCACCTTCAACCGTTACGATATTTAAAACAGATTATACTAACCGATGACCAAGGGCTTCATCCTAAAACCTAGGACCCATCCACCTTTGGTCATCATATTGTTCTAATGCAGGAAATATAAATTGTTCAAAGACAGGAAATGTAAATTGTTTTACAGACCATAACCATGAAATTTTAAAAAGTGGGCTCCGGCCTCAGCACATGTATCCATCATCGCCCACGTCGCTGCATTTAAGGGTCAGCTCCCTCCTTCATCGTGACATCTCCACTAGTATCCTTTCCAACATTCTTCTCAGCATCATCAGCAGCATCTTCTCCATCAGCATTTTCTCCAGAATCACCACCAGCATCCTTTGAAGCACCAGCATCATCCACCTTCTCGGTTACCTTGGTGGGCTCCTCTACGATAGGTTTTGGAGGGGGCTCCACAGGATTGCCGCCAAGATCTTTCAATTTCATCTCCCAGGCTTTGATGTTCATGAGGGGCATTCGACGCCCAAAGCCCTAGCCTCGTAAGCCATTTTCAGTCTGGCCTGGAGGAGGGAGATGATGACTGAATTCTTAAGCCTCTCTCGGTATGAAGCCATATCTTGTTCATGCTGAACCTGGACCGCGTCAGACTTAGCTTGAGCCTCTTGGGTGATCTTTTGGATGGCAGCTTGGTGATCTTGGGTCATGGCCTTATACTTAGCTTCGTAGTGTTCAGATTTGGCGGTGGCGATTGCTGCTTGATCCGTGATGGTAGCTTCAGCCTTCTTTAGTTTGCTTTCTAGCATGACGTTTAAGCCACATGTGTCCTCATAAAGGAATACCAGGCGTTCAAGGCCCTGCAAGGTAAAGAAACAGGCATTATTCTAAATGAACATTTCTACTTCGCATATGGTGCAGGATACAGGTCAGGATACTAACCTGGTTAAGGAAGCCGGTCATAAATTTGCTGGATTCCGTAAACCCGTGATTCTCAAATGGGAAGACGTGAAGTGTAGCGGGAGGTTCAACTTCTTTTCTCTTTTGGGAACTAGAGGCCCGGGTACGGGATGCCGGGGGAGCTTTGGGAGCAGAGGTGGTCTTCGAGCTGGTAGGCTTCGGTGTGACGGATGACTTTGGATTGGATTCTTGCTTGGCAGGTACGAGGCTAGAGTAGCTGTCCAACTCGTCGAGTTGGAAGCCTTCGAGGTTAATAACTGGCACTACACAAGGGAAGATGTTTTAGGCTTATTATACCTATAAAAATAATAATCGATTCAATATAATGATAATTCCTGAAAATATGCTTACCAGACATGTTGGAACTTGATCTTTGACTTGAGCTTGTAAGTAGCAGGTTAAAGGTTCTTTCACCCTCTGGAAGCTTGTAGATTTCTTTTATTCTTCCTTCTGATTCAGCACTAGGGGGAGCTAGTTCCTTAAAGTTTGCTGCAAGAAAGGAAATAAACACATCAGGATATTGGTTCAGGATGGAGGTTTGGGATATGATTGGGGATATTCCTAAAACCCTAAGTCCTACCAGAAGTCAACCATCTTTTAGGAAGGTCAAAACCCTTATCAATGGAGTCTCTTTTCACAAAGAAGAATTTTATTGTCCACTTATCCTCGTTCTTGGTAGCTTTGAGGATGAGAGGATCTTTGGAAATAGAGAATAGAAGGAAACGGCTGGAACCATGAGATCTTAAACGATAAGCCATTGGCAAAACCTCGATGCACAGGTCGGGCTTGTGGCGAGCCTTAATTCCTTCCAAGGTGACTAATATGCGCCAAACCATGGGCATGATTTGGGCAAAGCTAAGGCCAGTAAGTTCGAAGAAACGAGAAATAAAAGGTGAAAACGGGTATTGAAGTCCTATGGAGAAAGGGTAGGCAAAAAAGCAGACCCATTCATCGGAACAAAAATCCGATCGGACCTCTCGGTCGAATGGACGGAAGATTGTCTCAGCGGGAAAGGCACCGGAACCTCGTAGGGCCGCGATGTCAGAATTATCGAAAGAACACACCTCTTTTGAAGGTTTCTGAAGCAAATTTTGTTTGTGGAAGGGGGAAACAGAATCCGCCATTTGCGATCTAGTACGGGTCGCCATGAAGGATCACAATCGGAGAACAGGAGATATAAACAAGGAAAATAGAAAAGAGATAGAGAAAAGTACCTGATATTCGGTTGAAGATAAAGATAATCATAATGAGACGACCCCCAGTTAATATAGGCTAAATGTAGGGGGTAAAGAGTAAATAACGCCTTGGAAGTTGCACATTGTCATTTCAAGGGTCTCATCATATTGATTGCCTTAATTGATGAGATAAAACTTTTAAAATATATCCGTTGGATTGGTATACCAACAGATATATTTGGGGACAATTGTTATGGGTCATTTTCTGAGCGTACATATCTTGATCAATATCCTGCTTTTAATTGTGTATTTGTGACCAGGATACTGGACGGGGATATTGCTAACATCCTGGGCAATATCCTGAGGTTGATTGAATTAACCACGTGCAGGTTAAAGGCTGGGGTTTGCTAACGGTCAGATGGACTTCATCTCCTCAAGACTCGGGCATGTTTGTTATGGGAGAGACGTTGAACCCGAAAGACTAGGTCTACAACGTTCGAGTGAGGAATATTCGCTGGATCCCGGTTATTTAGGATAGTTTGTTATATTTGTTTTACTATAAATAGATGGGGGCGGATCAGATTAAGGCACACAACTTTCACATTTTCAAACACTTTCTCTCTAGCTCTCTGCAAACACTACACACAAGCACTTGTATTCAAATCACATTGTAACACCTCGTTGATTCGCTCTACATCCTGCACTGTATCCTAATATTGGAAGCAATAGAAGAACAAGGCAGCTGCGATTGTCAGCTCCCGAGGTTTTGTGCCGGCGATCTAGATTGATCAAGGGCTTTCCTCGTACATCACGTTTCAACCTTTACTTTTCTGCTCATTGTTTGATCACAAATACAGCTCTATATCTTGAGCCGTATCCTGAAATTGTTTTTATAACTAACTTGGTTAACATATTTTTCACACATAATTTTAGCACACTACCTCACTTAACTAATTTGATCACTAAATTGCTTCGGTAATTTTTGACCAAAACAATGGGTATTTTACAAAGTGTTGGTAGTGTATGTCGGTATGTATTTATACGTATAGAAATACGTATTTTCTGGTATTTATTAAGTATTTCATACTTAATTTATGTGTAATTAAAATAGATATATATTTTAAGAAAATCTTATAGAAAAATATCTATAATTTGACTTGGTAAAATATGTATGTATCCATATATCTTAAAAAACATACATTTTTAATTTCCACCAAAATAATATATTTTGAGCTGTTTATGAAAATATATATTTCCTTACACCACAAAATAATATATTTTCAAGTTGACAAAATATGATATATTATCATAATAATTGTAAAAATACATACTTTTTTCATTTGTTCGGTTTTGAGAGTATCGTTTACCAAATTTGTCAAGATACGAGTTAAATTTCCAGAATATTTATATATTTGTCCAAGATGTCCATTGTCCGAATCCTCCAATATATTTATGCAAATATATTTTCTTGTGTATGTTCATATACTCTTTCATAAGTTATTTTGTATGAGTAATATTGGGTATTCGTCATGTATTTTTATGTGTATTTTATTGGCGATACACCTTGGGAGTATTTAGTGTATTTTCATCATCCTAATACACTACTACATATAATACACATAATATACATTTAGCACAAAATGTGGTGATCACTAAATACATATATTATTCCTAAAAATATACATACTTAATATTGATTTTAACTTGAAGAAATTCATATTTCTTAGCTTGTAATTTGTACAAAAATTAGGAAACCTTATAAAATATTTTTAAATGAATTTTTGGGGAATAAGTTTCATCAAAACTTATATTTTTCTAAGTGTCAAAATTTTATAAAAATTTTGACATAGTTTCTCCTAAAAATGGAGGTTTCCCATGTTTTCAAAACATGTGTTTATTTTCTTTTTAACATCAAAAATAATTTCCAACAATTTTCACCAATAACATACACTATTTTCTTCATGTGAAACATTATGGTGAACTTGTTTTTTTGTTAAAAATGTGTAGTCTTTTAGGACTACACTTTACATACAATGATCTTTCAGAATAAAATATTCTTGTAAATTTTAAACAAACTTTTTAGGAAACTTTAATCTACTAATCAATCCATCCATAAGTTTTATGGTTTCAAAGTCTTGAAAATCATGTTCAAAAACCATTTTTATGTTCATTAGAAAGATCTGTATGGTTAAAACCTTGTTTCATCAAGGATCCTCCAAGATCTATACTTAACATCTTTAAATCTTACATTAACAAGCTTCTTGATGAATCTCTAACAAACTTTTCATGGATTTTAGTTTCAAAAGTTCGTTTTTCATACACTTTGTTACTTCAAGATTACAAGTTCATGCTTCAAAATCAGTTTCCAAGTTCACATAAGTGTTTCACATGTTCATCTTCAAGTTTAAGCATGGATCTTTCAAGATCCATGCCTAAACTTGTTAGATCTAAGCTTCTAACAAGCTTAACATACTAGATCTAAATATACACACAAGATTCAACAACAACAACTTCATTACATACACCCAATAACACTAAAATTACTTGTTTTCTTTAGGATTATGTTAGATCTTCACATATTCATCCTTTAAAGTTTAGTTACTTAGATGGTGTGACTTGTACATAACATAAACTAAAATAGTGATTAGGAGGCTTACAACTAGCTCTAATGGCTAGGGAAGTGGCAGAAGAAGGATGAAGATGAAGAATGGTGAAATCAAGTGGTTAAAAGCTCCTTAGAAAGGTCCTTCACCTTCCAATGCTTCACA
This sequence comes from Helianthus tuberosus, assembly GCA_030545235.1. Taxonomy (NCBI): domain Eukaryota; kingdom Viridiplantae; phylum Streptophyta; class Magnoliopsida; order Asterales; family Asteraceae; genus Helianthus; species Helianthus tuberosus. The sequence goes on along the minus strand of CM060353.1, from coordinate 130,987,014 downwards.
CCTTCCTTATACACCTTCTAGCATCTTTGTATCACCTTAGATGGCCTTGATTATGAGTGAAAATGGGTGTTGTATGGGTGGTGTGGGTGAGCCGCGAACACGGAAGAAGAGGGGTGAAGAAATGATGGAATTTTGAAGTGTTATGTTGAATGAAAGGTTACTTGGTTTTTAATGCTCATCTTCCAACATTTTAAGATCCAATGGACTACATGTCCCATATCTAGACTGTAGGTCCACCCGGAGGATCGAGTAACCTCTATTCCCTGTTTTCCGACAAACCCGAAAGTGCGGAATCCAAACGGGTAAGTTAAACCAAGTGACGAACACGTAAAACACAAGATTCACCGATTAACACTCCATTGTATTAATCTAGAAAACGATTACAATACAATGTTTACAAGATGCTCTCATAAACTCTCAGTGTGTGTGTGTTTACAGTGTTCGCTCTCAAATCTATTCAGACTTGTCTAACTGTGTTATGTCTGTTGTCTGTGTATTTATACCAACATGACTGACGAAAACAAGAGGCCCACGAAAACACTTGGACGAAATCTAAGATCTGGACGAAATCCCTTGATTTCGTCCCATAGTGTTTTCGTCCCATTTGGTTTTCACCAAAAGGGTTTTCACCAAACATGGATTTTGCCCAGTATAGTGTTTTCGTCCAATGCATATGGGCCTGAGGTTTTCATCCATGTTGGGCTTGGGCTTGACTTTGAGCTTCATCATGTTGGACTACTTGGGCATGTTGTTGGGCTGCTTCAATGATCCAAACAACAAACAAATAACGAACAGACATAAACCATAATCTAATATGCAAACTGCACACATGCAGTTGCATTTATATCGAATGTTACGAAGTCAATTGCATACCGAGTCAAGATAGGAGGATGTCTTGACTACGGCCTTCACTTCGTAGCCGAGTCGAACCGAGCCGAGCCGTATCCACATAATATGTATCAACAAACTCCCCCTTGGATGCTGCTCGCGAGGTTCGTAATCTCATTCTCCATCTCTTGATGGTCCTTTTTCTCGGAAAGGATCTTCAAAGTCTTCACGCGTCGTGAGTAGAAAGTGTATCAACAAACTCCCCTTTTCATTTAGGAAGTGTATCAATAAACTCCCCCTTTGATTATGCTGTTAATCTTTTGATTTTCGATACTTTAGATCCTTGTGGTGTTGATGATTGATCAGCGGCAACTCGATCATCTTTATCATTTGAGTGCCTTCACGTCGTGTCTTCATTCCGAAGCTTGTCATCGAACATGTTCTCCTCGCCTTTAGCATCTGCACATGCAAGAAAGCTAAACACGTAATGAGAACAAACACTTGGAATATATTTATCATAAACAAACGAAACACATGTGACCATGTTTTCAACTACCGTCTGACAGTTTGAAAGTTTAACAAATTGTTCAATTTTAGTTTTTTTTTTAACTTGCAAACTCTGACCGTTTATGAAGATTCAGTCGTTTTGGTTTTCAATCAGATTTCAGGCAACGAAGACTTGAGTTCCAACATCGGTTAATCAAAACTAAAGCAGAAATAAAATCTTTTTGACTTTTATAAAGTTTAAATTAAAACACACCTAAAATCTTTTTGGTATTTTGAATATTTCAAACTTAAAGACTGAAAGCAGTAAATAAATATATACAGAGTTGCAGAAACTAAGAAAAGTAACTATATACAGACATTCTTTTTGCGAGTTTCGAGGGTAAGAGAATCATATCAGTGTACGGTCATGCCAAAACGCTCTTGTTGTTCATTTTGTTAACATTTAGATAAGCATCCTATAACAATTATCGGTATTATTATCCACATAAGCTCAACTTTTCAGATGTAATCATGGCGAGGGGATACGTTAAGGTATGATTTATACTTACCGACCGGTGTTCATCCACATCACGACACATTCCCGTATCAAGGTATGCACGAGAATTCATCTTACTGGTGAGTATACCATTTATCATCTGTTTTTCCGTATATGAAAATGTGAGAAACTCACTTATTTTGATGAAAACAAGCCTTATGTGATAGAATCACTTATTGATGAGGAACTTGATTTTCAGATGCATGAGGGCACAGGAGCAAGTCCGTGATCAGGTCAGTACTTTCGTACAGCAAAGAGACGAACTTGACTCCCGGAAAAGTGTGATATATTATCACTTGTTTTGTGGACATGTGATTGTTGATCACTTATTGAGGTCGAATGCAGTATGTACACGTATGTATGGTATCATGGAAGATCTAGACTTCGTCTCCGTTTGTTTCGGTAAAAGAAACAACCATGATACCCAGATGATAAACAGCATAAAGACCACATATCTCAGAACCTCGGCAATCTCTCAAACGAAATTTCGGTACTAAGACCATATGCCAATGAGTGGTTCCCACCTGGTCTTCAGTCGATTTAAGTTTATATCACCCTGCACACTTTAAGATGATTGTGAGCCTACCGATACATCTTATATAGAGCTGCTTAACATTTTTCATTTTGCATTTCAGTTTAAAAAGGTTTGGACAGACCACTGATGTACTATCATTTTCTCTTTTGCTCTCCAGGAAACTCATTTTTGTTTTTCTATTGTTTTTGCATTTTGAAATTTTTCGATGTTTTTGAATTTTTCAAACTTGGATATTTACTCCCCCTAAAATCAACAAACTATGATAAATTTAAAAAAAAAACACAAAGATATTTACAAAAACAATTTTCCGATGCGGATTACTCTTGCTTTACCTCAATGCCGTTTACCAAAATTAATTTTAATCAGAATTGATTTATCGAATTTTGGAAAAATCAGTTCGCACGTCGGTAATCGGTGAGGACCATGACAACATTGATGAATTTCATAGTGAAACAATCACGTGTGAGGTGATATTCGAGATCAACGTGTCTGGTCAAAGAGTGCTGTATGAGATGATAATAATTCATAAAGCAGCTTAAATATCGACAAGTATAGGAGAGATTAGAAATTCAAAACCGTATCCTGCAACTGCTTCATGCATTGCAAGGAATCTGAGTGCTCTCCCAAAGTCGATTTTGTAGCTACTGAGAAATCTCTTCACAGCAACAAGATCATAGACCTCTGGGTCCGGCTGGTCTTCCACATTGTACCAGCGAAGGTCTTTATCTTTCTCTTTGAGAAGTAGTGTGCGGTTGTTCAATCCACGCCAAGGCATCCGCACACCCGGTTGGTTTGTTCAACAAACACATTTTCTTCAAACACACCATAGAGAAAAGTATCCTACACATTCATCTTGTGGACTTTGAACTTCTTGTGGAAGAAAAATCCATGAGTCTTCAAAAAGCTTCAGACGTGCTGCAGGCGAATACTTTTCATTGGAATCTTTCCTGTTGACCCGATAAAAAACCATAACAACCAAATTTTGGCACATATTTCATCTTGTCGAATTTTTCAACTTCATTCCTTTTTCCTCTCCATCAATGGCAACAATATTCTCCTAGATGTAACAATGTTTCGGAGCCTTATGTCACCGATCTTGTGCATGGACGCTCCACTATCAACAATCCTAAGACTATCAATAGTTCCTCCTGGAACATCCTGCACACTCATTCAGAGATTAGTTGGAGAGGGGGACCCAAGCCTTCACGGACTTGGGTCGTCCGTCATCATCGAGAATTGTGACATCCATTTCCCGATGATTCGGAAATGATGTAGCTCCCCCTGAAACAGTTACTGGTTTTGGTTTCCAAATCTGTTTTTGTTTTTCATTTTTAACTTCTAACGTAACAGACTGTGTTTGGACAACCTCCGGTTTTAAAACCTTTTCAACATTTTTCCGTTGTTTCTTTCTCTGTTTCACTTCTTGTTGTTTAACAAGACGAGGGTCCTGTTTTGGTGAAACAGATCTTTTATGGTAACTGTTACCATGGGGGGGTTCAACCTTTGACTTTCCCTTGGTGAGATATGGAAAATTCTTAACAATGTGTCCATACTCACAACATTCAAAGCATGATCTCCGCTCAACAAACCTCGGAGTATCATAACTATAGGAGCTTGATGATGAGCTTCGTGATCTTGAGGTACTTGGTCCTACATCACAACCGTTTGTGTGTTGTGTGTAGTTGTTTTGACTGTTTCTTTTCAAAATTTTACTTTGTTTAACAAAATCCGTGTTGGATTTGTTTTCGAAAGTTTCAATTTTATTAGTCCCTCTGGATTTCACAAAGTTTATCTTCTTGTCCTTTTTCTGAGTCTGTTTCTTTTGACCTTGAGTCGATGATTTACCCTTTGGTTTGGTGCGATTTTGCTGAACTTTCTCAGTTGGTAATCTTTGATTTCCATTTTGTTTGCGAATTTCAGCTCTTGGAATAGGAGGACACTGTGTTACCACAACGTGTGATCCTGTCTTTCCCAAGAACTTACTTGTTGAATCTTCAAAAATTTTACTAATTAAAGATTGATTAACATTCTTAATAGGAAAATCTTTGTCAGAGTAGATTTTATCATCACCAATAAGAGTGTACAACAAAGTCACACTCTCAGACTCTTGTGAGGAAGTAGACGTGGACTCGATCAGAACAGTCATAGCAGGTTTTGCGGGAGGATCACATAGAATATGATTCTCGAGAGGTATGTCCTCTTCTTTGATTACCGCATCTGACTGTGCTGAGTCAGTATCATTAGATTCATCATCTGAAGAATCAGTATCCTCAACAATGATTGGAGGATCCTGATTTTGTTCAGCAGTTACAAAAGTATCTGCTGACACATCCGAATCTGATGATACTTCCTGTTTGTATCCAAGTCCCGTTGCAAATTCCTCAATGTCTAAAGGAACAGATTCTTCATAGTGAGTTCTATACTCCTCATCAGGCAGTGCATCATAATTTTGTCTAACAGTTGGTGGAAATTTCTTATATCCAATGCACGTGACATCCTTTTTCTCTTTTTGTGTGCCAATGATGTGATCCAGCACATATCTAGAGTTAGAATAACTGTCTAGTTTAAGCCGGATCGCCTCACTTTCACACTTTGTACAGGCTAACTCTTTTTGCATGCTTTCAAGACGATTGATATAAATGTTTATGTCAGTTTGTTTTCTTGAAACCATTTTTGTCAGTTCGGTTTTATCTTTTCTTAAAGTTGCAACCACCGTTTTAAATTCCTTTTCATGGTTTTCATAAAACATGTTAGCCTCTTTGCATTTCGAAAGATCCACTATCAACTTTTGATTGTGCATATTTGTCACTTCAAATTTGTTTTGCAAATCCTCATGTTTTCTTTGCAAATCACACCACTTAGCATCAAAAGAAACATGTTTGTTTTGCAAGACAGACAATTTAGCATTTAAAGCATCATGTTTGCTTTGCAACTCAGACATATTAGCATCTAAATCAGCACATTTAACACTTAAGCTAGCACAATTATCACAATTAACAACAGTTGGTTCATCGACACATACCTGACTGGAATCACTCTCAGATGTTGACCTATCTGCATCAGAATCAACAACCTCCCTTGATGATTCACATTCAGATCCATCCTCGCTTGAACTTGAACTTGAAGTTGTAACATCTTCAACTGAAGCTGAAACGTCTTCAACTGAACTACTGTCATGTTCAGAACTATCATTGTTTCGTGATGATTCACCATTGCTGGTATCTTTGACAATTTTAGCATAAAATGCCGTTTTTGTTTGACTACAGTTCCTTGGATCAAGAGATGATGGTGCTACCGTAGAACGATGGCACTGTGAAGCAACTGGTGGTAATGGATTTCCATACAAGTCTGTGGTTAGAGCTGGCTTTACAGGAACTTGTATCGGATTGCCATATAAATCTGTGCTTGTGACAAACGCCGTTTGAAGTGGAGCGTGTGAAGCAGGTCTTGCAGAAGTGCTAGGAGTTCCATAATACATATCAGTATTTTGTCGCACTGGTATTGCAGAAGTGGGTGCGGGATATTCGGCCCATGAGGGAGATAAACCTGTGCTTTTATACTTGCTTTCCGCATTAGACGGAGTACCCGACCAAGCCGGATTCATTTTGAATGTATAATGATGAAAACCTGCTTAAATCACGCAAATTAAACAGTTAAAAATGTTTTACAAGTCTTCTGTTTAAAAATAACACAAGTATGTGATGAAAATAGGGGTTTTCGTCGCTGATATGTTTGATTTCGTCGCTTAAATTGGTGATTTTGTTGCTGAAAGGGTGATTTCGTCGCTGAAAGGGTGATTTCGTCGCGAAAGGTGATTTCGTTGCTGAAAGGTGATTTCGTCGCGAAAGGTGATTTCGTCGCTGAAAGGTGAGTTCGTCGCGAAAAGTGATTTCGTCCAGAAACTTCTGATTTCGTCGCTGAAATGCCTTTTATGACGAAATCAGGGGCTGTTTTCGTCGCTGATGTGTTGATGACGAAAATAGAGGTGATTTGGCTGGTTATGTTGACGAAAATGGGGGTGATTTCGTCCAGCAACACTATTGACGAAATTGGTGAGTTCGTCCAGAAGGTTTTCATCCAAATTGAGTATGGTGATTTCGTCTATGTGGATAAGTTAGAGTTCTGGGATTTCGTTGACAAAGTAACAGACAACAAGATATTTCTTCAAAACATAAAATCAAATCTTATCCATTATTTCATTATCTTCTGACACATAAACCTCTTTTTCAAACTATCATGCTCTCAGCCATACTTATCAACCTACCATCATCATGCCTTGTGTACACCTTTTTCAAACAATTGTATTATATTAATAACAACACAATAATTTACCAACAAATGGATCAAACTCAGATATATGTCAAGAACAACTCAAGAACACTTTGAATATCTTATGAACTTGATGAGTTTTCCGGTGCCGAAAGGTTTTCCGAACAACAATTTTTGCTAAAACTTTCAATAAAAATCCTTTCTTAACATGTATAAATGAAAATTAACAAGATTTTTATAAACACAATCAGCAAAACACAAGATTTTCAAAGATTTAAACCTGATTTTTCTGAAAATATAAACTTTCGGTTTCAAAAATCAAGAACAAATCTGGAAACACATGAAAATCTACTTGGTTTTAACAAGGAATCGAGCCAATGCTCTGATACCAATTGTAGGTCCACCCGGAGGATCGAGTAACCTCTATTCCCTGTTTTCCGACAAACCCAAAAGTGTGGAATCCAAACGGGTAAGTTAAACCAAGTGACGAACACGTAAAACACATGATTCACCGATTAACACTCCATTGTATTAATCTAGAAAACGGTTACAATACAATGTTTACAAGATGCTCTCATAAACTCTCAGTGTGTGTGTGTTTACAGTGTTCGCTCTCAAATCTATTCAGACTTGTCTAACTGTGTTATGTCTGTTGTCTGTGTATTTATACCAACATGACTGACGAAAACAAGAGGCACACGGAAACACTTGGACGAAATCTAAGATCTGGACGAAATCCCTTGATTTCGTCCCATAGTGTTTTCGTCCCATTTGGTTTTCACCAAACAAGGATTTTGCCCAGTAAAGTGTTTTCGTCCAATGCATATGGGCCTGAGGTTTTAATCCATGTTGGGCTTGGGCTTGGGCTTGACTTTGAGCTTCATCATGTTGGACTACTTGGGCATGTTGTTGGGTTGCTTCAATGATCCAAACAACAAACAAATAACGAACAGACATAAACCATAATCTAATATGCAAACTGCACACACGCAGTTGCATTTATATCGAACGTTACGAAGTCAATTGCATACCGAGTCAAGACAAGAGGATGTCTTGACTACGGCCTTCACTTCGTAGCCGAGTCGAACCGAGCCGAGCCGTATCCACATAATATGTATCAACATAGACAACATACTTAATAGTTTAATGAAAAAGGGAGTGGGGGCCACATAGGGCCGGTTAGGATAAGAGGGGGGGATGTAAATTCTTGGAAGTTTTGGGTGAAAGATGTAAACTAGAAGGTTTAAGTTAGTTTAAGTGTGTTTAGGTGTTTTTATGATTTTTAAGGTGTTTTATCACCAATACTAACTTAATATCATAAAAATAATGCTTCTAGTTAAATTTTGATGTTTTGGGTAGTGTCCGGTTATTCGTTTCGTTACGGTTCGTTAATGTGCTAAATTGCGCAATTTTACTAGGTATGAAGCACCTTATGTGACAGTTTTAATTCCCAACACTTTGTAAGTTATTCTTGACACTAAAACATCAATTCTGCATAATATTTTGGTGTTAAATTGCTGTTTTTAGCTGATTTTCTGCTGAATTCTGCAGAATTCAGCATTTAAAGTGAGTTTCGGGTGTCTTTTAGTGTATAGTTTAGTTTCCGGAAAGTGTATACGTTAACCCTTGTATCCACACTTGGGTTTTAATGTGTTTTTGATGTTGGACCTACTCCTAGGCCCTAAATCTATTGTCTGACTGCTTTTTGCGGAAGTGCTGACAAGTGTGTCTTACCGGTGAGTTTACTAGTCTTTCTGACGCAACATTTATCGTCATGCACAATGCAATATTTGAAGTATAAAACATGTACGAATTTATATGTAAAGCAAGTATGCACTTAGTGTTGACGTTTAAGCACACAATTGCAGGAATAAATAATTAATAAAATAGTACGAAAATTACCGGTTTTGGCCAGTTGTCACAGTTAAGTAGTATATGAGCGGCCTTATCAGAAAAAAAAGTTGAATACTTGGGTTGCCTCTTCATGCATATGACAAAAAGAGAGTTAAACTCGACCAATTTTCCATGTTTCCATCTTAACTTTACTTTTCTTGCATATCTGAGGCAGATAACTTGGGGGAAAACATTACAACAAGTGCTTTTACTAACATTTTCATTTCACTTTTCAAATAAACTAATTACTATAAGTTGGTATGTAGACGAGCAACTAGCTGTGTCTTAACCCTATTTTTGGATAGCAAAACCGATGCTACTAGTCTTAGGGGTCGAGAAATTACCAAGCACGATCCGCTTTGTTTAGAAATTCTACAACCTCAGAGGCTAGGGAACCAAATGTATAAAAAAAAAAAACGGGATAAACACGTGTTAATTCTCTAAACAAGCTTTCTCGTGTTTAGCGGCTTTGCCTGAATCCGCCTTCAACGTAGCTTGGCTAGCAACAAACCCATTGTCCTTGAGCCCAACACGTGTTTACAACCTGACAATCAGTCCTTGCGCTCCTAGTAATTAATGATTGTTTCCCTTGGCTTCTGGCCCATGCGTGCCCACAAGGGTAATACACTAGTAGTGGTGTGCATTGGTTTTTGGGCAAAACCAAAATCGAAACCGAAATGTCGGTTTTCGGTTTTTGAAAACCGTTAGGTTTCGTTTTTTTACACTGGTTCGGTTCGGTTTGGTTATTTCGGTTTTTGGAACAAAATTATGTAAGACTAAAAAAAATGAAAATTATAATTTAAAATTTAAGGATCTTTCTAATATGTTTACATTTAAGTTATTATATTTAACATTTTTAACTAATATTGTTCACATAAACCAAACCTTTGAATCTCCTTTTATGTTTCCCCAAAATTTTTATTAAGACATTTTCTTTTATAATACTTTGAAAATTATTTAATTTTTATATTATTTTTTTTATTTATTGTAGGCAAGAAATAAATCATTTTAATTATAAATAAACATGTTAATGTTTTATTACAAATACTTAACATTCAAGAATAAAATTAATAATTTATACTAGCATGGATTAAACAACATAAACTTAAACATAAAAATATATGGACTAGGCCTACCATTGTAACTTATCGGTTCGGTTCCTTTTTTTCGGTTATTGAAAACGGTTATCCGAAAACTGAACGGAAATTTTCGGTTATTAAAAATCAAAAACCGAACCGTCGGTTCGGGTTTCTGCTCACCCCTAACTAATACACTACCCTTTTAGTTTTAGCAGCTTGTTGTAACAGAATGTAATTTCATGTACAGTTGCTTTTGTAACTCTAAATTACAGTCTGGCTGTTATATACAGGTGACATCATTTATTCTCATATAGTATAGATTTTGTAGACTTGAAATACAAATAAACATAGTTTGTTAGAAGTAGATTTTTTTTTTTTTTGTTGGAAGATGACTTTCTATGTACTGGACCAGTGGTCACCGGGTTCATGTCTAAGACAATCCCCCGTCAGCCCTGCATTTACGGATGCGATGTTCGATCGGGCCCCGGCCGCCGCCGCGTAAGCTGACTTCCGCCCGGAAACCATACTGCCCCCACACGAGAGACTCGCTGGGGTAACAGCTGGGTAAAACCGGGTTGCCCTCAAGACCGTACCATGCCTCGGTAAGATACGATCCATCATTGGGACGTTCCCCCCCTAATGCCACAAGTGGGAGTCGAACCGGTGACCTCCCAAAGGAGGAACCGGCCGACCTAACCACATGGGAGTAAACCACTTGGGCCACGAGAGGGGATGTTTGTTAGAAGTAGATAGATATTTTTATTTCGTTTTCAAATAATATTCTTGTTATTGTTGTTTAATAGATGATTCTGTTTCATTATATAATTAATAAAGTTCTGCTAAGGTTGGTATATAACTCATTATTTATTTAGCTCTAAGTCATTGTGGGATGTTTGGAGCTGTTAATATAACATATATTGTTTATTTAATACAACAAAAAAAATGTTTTCAAACTTTCAAGGTTCGCGTACTTATAGTGCTCGAGTCTCTCTAGAGTAGGTCTCATGTTTATGTAGGTTCCATTGGTATTCTTTATTTAATCCTCACAGAGGCCATACGTGCCACGTGTTCTGTGTTTATCTGATCTGACTCATTAGTAAGGTATTGGTGGGGTTATCACGGTAACAAAAATAGTCTTGATATTGTTTTTTAAATAAGTTATCTGATTATTATAAGTGAAGTAAATTGTTCTTCTAAGACCGGGTGGTGTGGCTCAGCGCCCCCTGCGACCTCACCGTTTTTCCTTCTCCTAGGCGCTAGGGGGGGGGGGGGGGGGGGGGGAGTATCCTTCTCCTCTCCAAGTAAATAACTGGCTTCAAGCGTTGATTTCGAGAGAGGGGGTCAAATATGTCCGTTTGGAAACAGTCGAATTTTTCTTTAAAAAAAACTTTACATTTTTATTATATACACACATATGCTACACAAACCAATCAAAAACTCATTCACTAAAACATACAAATTCTCTCCAATCATTTTTTTAAAATGTCATCCGAGTCTTCATCTGATTCGTCTAGCTCTTCATCCGATGGAGTGATCGACGATATGCTTATTGTGGTGACTCAGGAAGCGATTCAGTATTTGCGAGAAGAAACCGAATCGTCTACAACGCCTAGCAGAGAAGCACCTCTTGAGCCAGATCGGTTAGGTGCTCGTGACTGTTTAATGATCTGACCGAGCACCTATGGTTTGATTGTGGATAGGGATACGATGACGAGTGAAGATTTAGTTTTAAGTTTAAATTTAAGTATTTTTTTGTAGGTTTGTGTTTTTTTTCAAGTAACTTTGTATTTTTTTTAAGTGACAATGTATTTTCTTTTGTATTAAAATTATGTTTGTTATATTTTATTTATGTTCTTTAAAATTAAATTAATATATTTAAAGTAATAATGTTTAAATTTAATTAAAAAAAAGTAATTAGGCAATGATAATGGAGTCTTTAAACCATTACAAAAATGTTAAAAGAATGGGCTAATTTAAAGCCTCCATATGACGTTGCGTTGACGTGACGGCACCACCTAGCCTAATTATTAACTCAAGCCCGAGCACTTCTATTACTTATATTAGGATCAAATACAAACCACATTTCGCATACAAACTGTAAGTACCATTTAAAAAGTGTCACGTGGCATCCAACCAAATATAGAGCAATGATAAAATAATATCCTAAATAATATCAATTATACTGAATTCCCTACAAAACATGCTAACAAGCAATTAATTCTTTATTTGGATCGTTCTTTTGTTTTCAATGTGCTGATTAAGAAAAATGTTGATATCATTCAAATATGTGCTAAAATCAATTATCTTGATTAATTTTCATGTGCTAATATAATTCAAATGTGCTACTTTTATGTATGTATTGTTTTGTATGTGCTAATCTAACTTTTTTTAAGTGCTTGGATCTGTTCTTACGGTTTGTAGGATAAATATGGTTTGTACCGGAACCAACCCCATATTTGTAGTTACAAAAGCTTTTTTTTTTTTATTTTTTTATTTTAAGAAGAAAAAAGAATATACTTTGTAACTCATTAATTGGATGCATAATAAAGTTTCTGATGATTATTTGAAGATTTGAATGCGGATATCAATACCTTTATACTAGCATTTATAGTTTTTTACCTACCGAATGAACCACAAGTTATTGCAAACAATCTAGTGTTAATATTCACCAGCTAACGTTTGTACCTAAATATATAGTGATGAACATATTTTGTGTATATATTGATGTATATATCATCAACTTATAATTAACTTTATAACCCTGGTTCATAGCATCTTCGATTTAGTTAGTTGCTTCATCGTCAAGATAGTTGTGTATATATTGCTTGTAGTTTATAGTTAGATATATCGATTTGATTGCTCCTAGTTTATATCGACCTCGTTGCTAGGTATACTTTTCTATCGTTTAATAAAAATGATACTATGTCACGCAATGTTTTGTGCCTTAATTAGTATTGCAAACATAGTGATGTGAAAAAACTTGTTAGTTGTTTGTCGCTACAAAGAAAATCAGATCGGGCTTTTTGTTGACGCATCAAACAACGTTTAGCATTCCCGAGTCCAGCTCTGAGGTGTAACATATAGATAAAATCATATATAAATTATGAATCTATGATATGACTGTATAACCTACTACAAGTGTCAAGTGTCCAACCCTAAACAAATAAAATCCGAAATTATGGTGAATTATTGGTCTGTGAGTAATATTAATTGGTCCTGCTTCTGTGTTTGTGGTCTCATATACGTACGAGTAATAATGTCAAGGGACACTCACCCTTCTCATGTCCGCCCTACTTTTGTGTCATATAGCCTGGATTGTTGCCGGCTTTGCACATTCAAAGTGTTTTGTTTTTGGTAGATATATATGTTATCATTGTTGATGCATAGATATTGAGAAAGTCTTTTTGGGTAGCTAATTCGAGTCGAATTACACCCACCTAGCTAGGGTTGTTCATAAAGCCCGCGGCTCGCTTGAAATCGATTCAGTTTTTATTTTCTTTGAATCTGCTCGTGACTCGTTCGTTGGCTCGCACGTTTAGTTCTAATATACTTAAGCCCAAGTTTTTATATGTACACAAATTATATAACATTTTAACCCATAGTTTTTAAATAGTAATATAGTCGTTTTTAGTGAAAAAAAAATAACTCCTTTGATCCATATAATTCAGTTAGATTGTAAAATAGATTAGAAAATCAAAAAAAAAAAAAAAAAAAGTGTTTAATAGCAAAGAAAAACAATAGTAATAATCTTTTTTTTTTTCTTTGAATCTTTCAATTTTTCTAGCTATAAAAATTAAAAACGAGCTGGCTTGAGCTTTTGATGAACCGAATCCAAGCCCAACATTTCAGCTCGATAAGAAAAACAAGCCGGCTTGGCTCGACTCGACTCGTTTTATACGAGCCAAGCCCGAGCCCACCTTAGCTCGGTTCAGCTCATTTACAACTCTACACTTAGCTAAAGGGGTCATGTTTAAGTCGAGCTAATGGGTTTGCGGGTTGAACTATCAATCATTATACTTAGTTTTGTTAAATGTGCTTTATGTCATAGTTTAAGCACACATGGTTTATTATGAAAAAGTTGACGATAAAATTAAGAAAATGAGCATCAAGTTTTCAAGTATTAACATTGAAAAACATAAAATAAAATTTCGAGATAAAGTGGTTGTTTTCCTATCCAGCGAAAACTAGTGTCATGTTCAACTCGGTGTCAATTTTGAAGTTCGACCCATCAATTCACAAACACGAACCAGATAAGTTTTAACGCCCTATGTACGTTTGAGTTGGCCCTACATGTAGGGCCAGACCTATAGTATAAGTGATTCAGGCTTGGACCTAGGCCTCTAAAAAATAATCAATTAAAAGAAAATTAGGGTGCAAACGAGCCGAGCCCGAGCTCGACCAGGCTCGAGCTTGGTTAACTTATGAGAGCTCGAGCTCGGCTCGATTCGTGCTTTGTTTTCAAAGCTCGAGCTCGGCTTGTTGGGATTTTCTCAAGCTCGAGCTCGGCTCGTTTATTATCTATTAGTTAATATATTAAATAAAAATAATATAAATATTAGACTTTTTAGGCTTGTGAGCTCGGGTTTGCTTATTAAATAAGTTTATTTTTAGGTTCCTGGTCGGCTTGTAAACAAGTTTAAATAAACTCGGCTCATTTACACTAAGACTCGATAAGGCTCGACGAGCCTGATGCGCTTCACGTGCGAGGCTCGAGCTCGGGCTCGATAAAAAACGAGCTTTATTTTAGGCTCAAGCTCGGATCGGCCTCTATAAGGCTCGGCTCGTTTCGAGCTTTTTCTCGAGCCGATCTCGAGTAGCTCGTGAGCTGCTAGGCTCGTTTGCACCCCGAATGCTAACTATTATTAATATTAGTACAAATTTATTGTTTTAGATTTGTTTGAATTCTTATACAAGCAAATCACTCTGTGTTATAGTTGTGTTAAATTTTTGCTAGATTCAAAACACGGATAAAGGAGTACCGTTTATAATAACAAAAAAGAAAAAAAAGGGCCCCCAAAATATATTTCATCTTAGGCTTTCAAAAAAGTTGGAACGACCCTTTCTATATGCATGTTTCACAGGAGTGCCATGTACTCAGCCCCTACGGTTGTTTAATATTACAGTTTTACTCTTTAGACACTGTGTTGTATATATATGGCTGTATGGATACTTTGTCCCATTAAACGTACACATATGTTAGGAATCTTATGATGAAACAGTATGTAACATCAATCTTTTCAATGTATATTCTCAAAAGTCTTAGATTTTTTATTTGACGATGTTTTCTTAGGAAACTCATCACTCATATCGATCTCAGGTCTTCATTATGTTAATAAGTGTTCAATCATAGTTACCTAGCCGGAATAAAATTCTGTACTTTTTCACATTCTTTCTATTCTTGTATACTAATTCATGTTTTCCTTTTATTAGGACTTTTGGTAGTTCATTACCACAAAAAATACAACCATGGTCTCCTGTCATGCCGTTTTTTTTTTTTAATTTTTTTTTTTTTGCATATTAAGTATCAACTCATGTGGATCCACAGGTGAATTGTTCAATCGATTGTGATTCTTTTGTTATTTGGTTCTTCAAAATCCGTTCATTTTTTATTATATTTTTTTGGTGGGTTGATCTGTGGTTGACCACATTATATCGACCATATACATTATGTCACGTTTCTTAATTCATTTGTTTTACTTATTTGATCTTTTAGACATTGAAAATAATTCAAGTAGAACGGATGAGATGAACGTAGAAAAACTTGTATACTACCTTTGTATTATTACTTAATTGTATTTTGCATTGCCATCAAATAAAGGTGTATTTCATAATGTGACTTTCTATTATTCTATTTCGATTTCTTGTTATCATCTTTTTTTTTTCTTCAAATAATGCGATATGATAAGTGTCACACGGAGCATATAATTGAGTGCCATGAGTTGGATCCGTTTGCTGTCCCCCTTTATTGCCATGCCAATTAATGATGATAAAATTAAATACTGTAACTTTTAACATTTTACAGCTTCAAACGTTAATTTTTCTCATGTTTGTCTTTTAATTTAACTTTAGTTGTTGAAAATCTATCGAGCAAGTTTATACATTGGTTAGTATAGTGTAAAATCAATCAACTTTTAATATTGGTTTAGTTCTTTCAACTGAATCTAAACATTCACCCTCTCCGGGATTTTTGCCAAGCTCCAAATCTTATATGATTTGTAGCGACTCTATAACAGTTATAATTATTATCTATACAAAGAACCATCACCAAATGCCCCATAGGTCACAAAACTTTCATTTGAAATAAATTGCAAACATGGTCACCTTTTATAGCAACAAATGCTCTATGGGTAATCTATTGCACGTTATGATTTTAACGAACGGCAACAGTTCTATTAAAACATACCAACCTTAGCGACACTCGTTAATAATCTTTTCATTTTTTATATTCTCTTTTTTAATTTTTAACCCTTTTCCTTTACTCATTTATTGTGAATTTTTTAACCCTTTTCCTTTACTCATTTACAGTAAAAAAAAAACGTTTCTCCCAATTTATGCCAAGGCGAAAATAACATAAACGAAAAGATCCAAAAAGATATTCCTCCCCATTTGGCCGGTTTAAATAGGGGTTGTAAATTATCAAATTTGTAATAGTGATAGAGAATTTATGTTCATTGAATACTTCATCTTTAAAGAACTCTAATATTATTATAAGTACCCGATATTGATTTTGCTCCATGAGTTTCTTGGGTATTTATTGTGGTGTATTATTAGATATGATATCAATAATGAATGAAAGAAAAATAGATCAAATTATATGTCCAATTGAATTTTTATTAATGCACTTCTTGTCAAACATTTTTAAATCTGGATCGAACCAGAATCGGATCTAGCTGGATGTGTTCTGCATGATTCAGGTTGCCATTTTGTAAACCTGCTGGTTTTTGCTTTATCGGTTGAATAGGCGATCTAATCTAGATTTGAATAAGTTTATTAAAAGATTATATTTCACTCTAGATCACGTATGGAAACTCAAGTTCCTTTAAGATTCATGAATGTTTTTTAAGCCATGTAGCATTTAGCATTCATGGGCATGTACGTAGAAAATTAATTAAGATTATGAATTTTTCTTAAAGTAATGAATGCACACATCCTTTACAGAGGCAATTATATATTCGAACATGTTAGACCAAACGTAGTCGTGCGTTTAGCGGGCATTTGTTTGCCCAAAAACGCCAAACGACGCCCACATACGACCCCCAGGGGCGTTTTTTTTCCAAGAAAATGCTTGAGGCGTTCTTTATTCCACGCCTGGTTGATTTTGTTTTGGCCAACCACAATAGATCTTCCTTTTGTTTGTCTAATAAGATTTTTTGATAGTTTTTTTTATTTAATGTTATTACACCTCTTTTAACATAATGCCCACATCCCTACTACACCCATTTTAGAAAACGCATTATACTGCCCCATTGCTGACTAGGAATTGGGATGTCATATGACGCAAAATGCCCAAAGATAAAAGCATTACCACTACACATGGTCTTAGAGTGCCCAATACCTCACTTATACCTAGATGGGTGGAGGATACTTTTGAGTCAAGAAAGTCCACTCAAAGTAAAGAAGTGGTCACGCGGATTAAAAAGAGTGAGTATTTTGATTCACTATTGAAGCTACCGACATGATAGTTTTAAGAATACCATTGAAAAGTTGGTTGTATAACCTAATATTGTTAGCGTTCGTTTCACGGAATGGAATGGAATTTTGATGGAATTGGAATCTTGATTCCGTTTCTTATTTTGTTGGCTTCAACAAAAAATAATTGAAATTAAAAAATAACATAAGAAAGAAAATCTACATTCCAATTCCATCGAGATTCCATTCCATTTTCTAAAACAAACACACCTAAATTCTAAATGAAATTTCAATTCTCGTGCGAATTCAAATTCTATTACAATCCATGAAACGAACGCTACCTAAATATTTTGTTATAAACCCGAGACAGAGAAGTTTTTGGCTCGCTAACACTGGAGGGAGTGGCAATGGGCAAGAGAGGATAGGTGATGTGGCCGTACGATGCCGCTGGGAACACTTCCCCACTCATATGCGGCACGGTGAGGGATTGGGGTTTTTGTGAAAGGATGCCAAGTGGTAGAAATGTATAACATTTCCTATTTTTTGTTTTCTTAATAATATTTTATTTTCAATTTAATTTGATTTCTTTTAATAACTTGTGTTTGTTAGTTTTTCTTTTCACAAATACTAAAGACACGGTTTTGTTTTTGTTTTTTTTTTTTGTCAACATTCCAATATAAATTTCAATAAAAGTGAGTTGTATTCAAAATATCGTATTATTGGTCTCCTAATTGGAATCCGTAAGCATGAATCATGGATTACACTTTTTAAGAATGTCGATACCAGTAATGTTTATTCTATAATTGTTTTGGTCAAAAATTACCTAAACAATTTAGTGATCAAATTAGTTAAGTGAGGTAGTGTGCTAAGAATGTGTATCGAAAATATGTTGAGTTGGTTGTTTGCAAAAACAATGTTCAGGATATAGCTCAGGATATTGAGCTATATCTACAATCAAACAATGAGCAAAAAGTAAAGGGTGACACGAGATGTACGCGGAAAGCCCTTGATCAATCTAGATCGCCGGCACAAAACCTCGGGAGCTGACAGTCGCAGCTGCCTTGTTCTTCTTATTACTTCAAATGTCAGGATACAGTGCAGGATATTGATCAGATCGCTACTAACTGTTACAATGTTTTTTCAGAAAGTGAGAGTTGCGAGAGTGTAGAAGTGTTTGAGAGCAGTGAGTGTTGTGTCCTGTTCGATCTGATCTATCCATCTATTTATAGCTAAGAAATGAAAACAAAATCTCATATAAATGGGGGATGCCATCAAATATTCTTTAGTTAACGTTGGAGACCAAGTATAGCGGCCTCAACGTCTTTCTTCGAACCACTTGGACCGAGTCTTCAGGGGAAAAGGTCTTCATGAACGTTGCAAGCTTGGACTCGTACTCCTGCACATAATCCGTTAGTGATCCTCAGGATACCATATCAGGATGTTACCAATATCCTGAGTCAGCATCCCGGGCATGAACAATTATCATATAATCAAGATATAATTTAAGATATTATCCAGGATATGGGCTCAGAATTTCACCCATAACAATTGTCCCCAAAAATGTTACCGTTAAGGATCCTGAGTCTTAACGGTTACATTTTTTCACGATAAACGAGGCAATTAAGAGATAAGACCTTGATGTGACTACTTGTGACCGTGCAACCTATATTTACTCATTACTTCCCTATAACTTCTCATCCTTATCTTCATTTAACCCTCACCGAAGAGTAAAAGGTAAAATCTTCTCTCTCATTTCCATCTTCTTTCTCCTTTATTCTGCACAATATTCCGGTAACCATATGGCGAGGCAAACCAGATCCAGCTCCGGTGACTCCGCTCCTTCATTTATCCACCAGAATATTCTCCAAGATCCGGAGAAAGAAATATGCTTCTTTGACAGTGCTCACTTGTCGGCTCTCAAAACCTCCGGCATCTTTCCGAAAGGGACAGTGTTCCGGCCGTTCGATCGGGAAATCCGGTCGGACATGGTTTCCGATGAGTGGTTGTGTTTTAATGCTTTTCCCTTTACCTTAGGGTTGAAATTTCCGTTTCCTGACTTCATCACCGAGTTCTTTAACATCACGAAAATCTGTTTCAGTCAAACAATGCCAATGCTTTGGCGAGTCTTGCTTGTTCTTGATCAAATCAAGAACAACCATATTCCTGATCTTTCTATTCATGACCTTCCTTTAGCATATCGGCTTAGATGCCATGGCTCTTGCCGATTCTTGTTCTACTCCACCTCCGGCGATCCACTGATACTCCGTGCCACCAGGAATGAGGAGGAATGGAAATCCAAATTTTTCTTTGTAAAAAGAGATTCAATCCCTGGTGGAACGGATTATCCGGTGCAGTGGTTGGGAAAGGGTAGGACTTAGGGTTTTAGGATGATCCTGTCTTATATCCTGTTTCATATCTTGAACTAACTTCTTTATTTTCTTATATACAGCTAATTTCAGAAAGCTTGCACCTCCTTTAGCCGACTCACATAAGAGAATCGAGGCCATCAGACTCCTCCCAGAGGCTGAAAGAAGTTTCAATCCGTTTCCAGCATCTCCAAGTCCACTCTCCAGTTCAAACATGTCTGGTAAGGATCCTACACAATATCCTGCATACATGTTTTTATTTGATATGTTTAGGAAAGAGTTTTAAGTTCACTCCCTTTATGCAGATTCTAGCAAAGTTCCAATCCTCTTGGACCTTGATGAGCTTGATAGTTACCCCACTCCAGTTAACGTCAAGAAGGAGACTCCTGCCACTACCAGCTCCAAACCGCTCCCGGTTCCTAAGCCCAACCCGAGAACTCGTGCCTCCACCGCCAAGAAGAGGAAAGGTTCAGAGGTCAGCACTCCAGGCTTTGAAGGGTTCTCTTATGAAGAACTCAGATTTACTGACTCCTTAGAGCCAATGACAGCCTTCCTTAACAAGGTAATATCCTGGTACCATATCCTGCGTATACATCCTGACAGAATATCCTGGTTAGCTAGTTTTTAACTTATACTTGAATCTTGACTTGCAGGGTCTCCAGCATATGCTCCATCTCTACACTGATGCCTGCATTACAACCAAATTTCAAGAAGCCAGGATCAAGCAGGTTGAGACCACTGTTGCTGATCAGGGCACCATTGCTGAAGCCAAGAGCCGGCACTATGAGGATAAGCTGAAGAAGGTCACTCATGATGCTGAAATAAAGTTGGCAGCCGTCCAAGTGGAGCATGAGCAGGCCATGGTCTCCTTCCGGGAAGGGATAAAAAATTCAGCTGTTGTCTCTCTGCTACAAGCTCGCATCAAGATGGCTTATGAGGCCAAGGAGACAGGTCTTGAGTGGCCATCCTGGCCGGTTGATTCCTGGGTGGCAAAGCTGAAGGAGGTTGGAGGCAAAGCTATGCCGTATCCTACAGGGGCTGGTGAATCCTCTAAGTCAGCAGAGGTGGTGGACAAGGCTGGAGAAAAGAAGGATGCTGGGACGGATGCTGGTGAAGATGCTGGAGAGGATGCTGCTCAGGATGCTGAGGCTGAGAAGACGGAGAAGGCTGGTGAAGATGCCGCTGTGTGAGGGCATTCAAGTGGGCGATGATGGATGTTGATGCCTAGGCCGGAGCCCACTTTTTTTAAATTTGAATGTTGGTCTATAGCCCTAAAACAATTTACTTTCCCTGCATTTTACTTTTCCTGCACTTTAACAATTTATATTTCCTGCATGCTTTTTGAACAATATAACAGTTGCAGGTGGATAGGTCTCGGTTTGAGATGAAACCTTCAACTGTTATGTAAATATAACTAGGAACTTATTGTGCTTTTGGTGGATGGATCTCAGTTAGAGATGAAACCAAAAGCACAAACTTTTGCCACGTTAATAATATAACTTTCTTATGACCTTATATTTGTTGTTATATTTTTAGTGCATAAATTTTATTCTGAAAATAGTTTTCTTTGAACATTGTTGGGAACATATCCTGAGAGTATCCTGAGAGATATCCTGGTCAGGATACTGCCACATAACTTAGAAAACTTAAGTTATCTAAATAAAATAAAAAGGAGAGATCATACCAAAGACTCTTAGAGAGTCAATTCCAATCTTCCATCTTAGGAATGTCCCCAGTGCACATTTTGAAACTTGAACCTATCCTTTGAATTGTATGGTGTATGTCCCCTGTGTTCAGCATATTTGAAGACTTAGGAATGCAAACATAGTCATACTTTAGTTTTTCTGAATATCCTGGGGATGAACCCTCAATATCCTGGGGATAAACCCTTAATATCCTAGGGATAAACCCTTAATATCCTGGGGATAAACCCATAATATCCAGGGGATAAACCCTGATTTTCATGCGATACAGGCGGGAGTGTATAAACTCCAAGACTTAGAAAGGTGAAAACCTTTAAACCTTAGAGAGTATGAAAATACCATTTCGTGAGAGAGGGTGATCAATCCTCATATACCTTGAGGATCCAGGATATAGCCAATAGTAACGAAATTGTCAGCCACTTTTACATGAACTGGTCCCGCTACCTTGAACTATCCCTGTTTAACTTGTGCTCCAGGCGGGGTGTTTAAACCCAATTCGTAAGAAAGGTGAATACCTTTAAACCTGTGAAGGGATCAGTATCCCTTAAACGTGAGAGAGGGGGCTGATGTGTGTAAAATGCAACATATAAATTACATCAAATGAGGCATAAAACTAACCCTTTTTAAGTACTAATATTGGAAAAAGAGTGTTTTTGTCTTCCTTTTGTATTTTCAGGATTAAATGAGCTCAAAAACACAAAAGAAGCAAAAAGACAGCTAAGTCCAACATAAATACAAGAAAAGGAACATAAGTGGACTGCCCGACCCCTCAACGGCATCTTCCCAAGCAAAATAGAGAAGGCAGAAGACTGAACACGCCCCGTGCTCAGCCAGCACGGGGCCGTGCCCAAGAAGCAGCAGAAAAGACAAACCTATAGAAGCTTCTATTGCCCACCACGGGGCCGTGCCCAGTGAACACGGGGGCGTGGCGAAAGTACAGCAGGCGCATTAATTGTAATTGCGAATTACAATTAATGAAGAGAGAGAGTGTCAGACAGGCACGGGGCCGTGTCCAGCGGACACGGGGGCGTGCCCAGCCTTCTGTTCAGCCTATAAATAGGAGTGCTTGGTTTCATTTTAACTCATCCCTTGGCACACCACCTCTCTCACACTTCATCCACCACCCACCACCATCACAACACCATCATCCATTGTCCATCGTAGAGTGTGTGAGTCGTCTCGGGATCCAAGATTGATCGTAAGAGTTCTTGACAATCAAGGCCATGTTTGCCTAAGTCTCTTACATCACTTGGTGAAGACAAAGTGTCTAGTATAATACTTTTTATTTCTAATCTTTTGCACTTTTTATTTGGTTTTGTATTAATGACTTTAATAACTAGTTACTTATGTTGAAGGTGATCTTTCCTTATCGTTTGTCCGTGGTGTCTTGGCATTATTTTACTGTCTATATAAAATAAAGGATTTTCACCATTCATATCTCCACGGTCTATATGGAGGTATGTTGGCTACCTGGTCGGGGGTTAAGGGAACGGTTTGGTAAAGGTCTTGCCATTGTTCAGCGTTTAGAGGTCCTGCAATGAACCTGGGTCAAATTTAGTAGGACCTCCTTCAATGCCTCACGGTATTGGATGGCGGGGGTCCAAACTCTTTGATCCCCTCATAAATTAACTACTATTAATACTTTAACCCGGCTATTTAGGACTGTATCCCTGCTGACTCAGACTACTTAGCCGAGGGTAACGTCACCGCCAAAAGCGGGGCCTACCACAATATTGCATTAATAACTTAATTCATTATCTTCCAATAATCCACCCTTTTAGGATTGTATCCTTGCTGACTCAAACTACTGGGGTGAGGGTAACGTCACCTTCAAAAGAGGGGCCTACTACAATAACTAAGATAATCTCTTAATTATGTGCAAAAGTGCGGAAATAATCAAAGGTTATACTAGATACGAGTCGGAACCAAGTGATTCATCTTGTCTATCTGTTTTTTATTTTATTTTTATTTTCAGCATTTTAGTTAGTTTTTATTTTTCTTAGTTTAAAACATTTTTCTAAACTTTTTATTTTGATTAGACGTTGAGGATAAACCGGTACTAAAAGCTCTTGTGTCCTTGGACGACCTCGGTATCTTACCAACGCTATACTACGCTCACGATGGGTGCACTTGCCCATATGTGTGTTTAGTGTTAGTAAAATATCGTGTTTTATAAATTTAAAACTTGGCTAAAATAAGTGTTAAAGGGGCATAAAATATACACCTAATATATATAACACTTCACACGCATCAAGTTTTTGGCGCCGTTGCCGGGGACACAAGGATTTTAAGAAAGTTAGGAATCAACGGCCTAATCTTATTTTTTTTTTTTAGGATTTTCTTAGTTTTTCAGCTTCTGCAGAGCTCAGCACGGGCCGTGCCCGCTGAACACGCCCCCGTGCTAAATCATTGGAACTGGCAATCCTGTTTTAAGTCAGACAGTAAGCTCCACACGAGGCCGTGCTCACTCAACACGCCCCCGTGCCCAAGATTCACTTACTGAAAACAGAACCGTTAGATCCCGGCGGTTGGTAATTTCTGACATAAACATGAGCGATAGTAATTGTTTTTACTTTCGGCACTCTTATGGTACGTGGTGTCAATTACGTGGAGGCGAACATAAAGAATTAAAATGTTACTTTCTAAATTATAGGCCCCACTACATAGACCCACCGATTCCTTATAACCTTAAGAGGGGCGAAAGTAAAAATAAGCACTATTTCTCCCTCGAATGCGCCCAGCCAGATATTCTAGGAGAAATGCTCCTTGACGAGTTATTTCAGCTAGAAGAGCTAATTCTGAATTGGTTAAAAGAACTTAGGGAGGATTTTATTGATCCGCCCCAAGACGATGACCATGACGAGATGCTGGAACCGCATTCCGACAACCTCGTTGCTCCCAAAAATACCTTCGTACCTAGCAAAGACTTGGACGATAGTCGTCCCTGTGCCGATTGTGCCGTGAAGGACTCTCCATCGACTTTGTTCGGTGCATACATAGACCTGAGCGATTCGGCATACACCTTCTTTAATGAGAGCCCGGGAAAGGGTTGGACTTGTCCACCTAGAATGAAAATAGGAATTACCCTCATCGACAACCTCTTGCGTTCTCGCCTTAGTTTAGGGCAATTAAGGTATCTTAGGCACTTTGGGGTTATTCCAACCAATCAGGAGCCACCCGATACTAGTGAGTTCCTTGAAAAACTAGACAACTTCATAAAACAGTCCCTCGACACGGGGCTGTGTCCAGCCAACACGCCCCCGTGTCCACCAAAAGATTCCCTTCTGATCAGTACGTCAGAATACGGACAAACTGTGTCAGAACTCCACCTGCACACGGGGCCGTGTCCACTGGACACGGGGCCGTGTCCAGGATGCTGTCGTTTTCTATAAATGCAGCCAAGAATTCTGCACATTTGGACCAACTTGGGACAGGGATTTGAAGGAATCTTCTCTCAACTATCCTAGGTTAGTTTAAAAGAAGGTTCCAACAACCCATCTTGTCCTTTCCTCTTTTAGCCATTTCCTTCTTCTCCATCTTTCTCCAAGAACTACCATTAAAAGTTTGAATTCTTCCAACTTTGTGGTAAGGATTAATGAGTTTTGTTCAAGGAATCTTGGTAAAAATATGTTATGTAACATTGTTTTAAGTTATTAATGGCTAAAAAGACCCCACAAGTTCAGAAAATAACTTAAAATTTCAAGTTTCCTTGCTCCAAAATTCAGCAGAAAGATGAACACGGGGCCGTGCTCAATGAGCACGGGGCCGTGTCAGGTCACTGTTTCATTAAATAAACTATTTTTCAGTTTATTTCTCGTAGGATGTCGAGTGAAAACAGCGAAACATCTTCTGTGCATTCGTCAAACAGCCGAAGAGGAAGGAGACCCTCTGTTGAAGCTACACTTGTGCACTATGTGATAGCATTAAGGGAGGCTCTCGACGAAATGACATCAGTAGAGGAGGTCCTAATCGACCGTATTAACGATCTTACAATGGGACTCGAAAGCAGCTTCCAAGAAATTAACCTCTTGCACCAGAGGTTAAATATTCTTGTAGCACCCCCGATGGAACCAGTCCTCCCTCAACAGGATTGGAACCTAGCACTCGGAATTAACAACCCTACCGGGTGGGAAGACTTTCCGGCGGAACCTCCCGTGGAACACCAACAAGAGATCCTGGTGGAAATCGAAACTCCTCAAACTAATGCCAATGAGCCTTCTTTTCTCCTTCCAAGGGAGGTGGAAGAGTGGCTCGCCGACATATGAGGAGAACTGCACCCGGAAGAAGGAGTTCTAAAAGGCCTTGTCTAACCAAGATTAGTTGCTTCTTGGAAATTTTGCTAAATTAAAAAAAAGTAGAGGCTAGAACTCCATGGTTTAATATTTCTTTGTTTTATTTAGTTTAATCTTAATTTTGGACTATGTAAGGTCTCTCTATGATGCAATGAAATGATGGTTTTTAAAGTTTGGATGGTTCACAAGGAAAAAAAACACACTCATGGTGGTAAGGGATGAAAAGGGGAACGAGAAAAATGACCCCATGCACAAGAACAAGGCGACCTGACAATTTTCTCCATTACAGAAGGTTCAACACGGGCCGTGCCCAACCACCACGGCCCCGTGCTGAACCCCCTGCAGAAAAACGCCCAGTTCAGGTAACTGGACACGGGCCGTGTTCACCAGACATGCCCCTGTGTCCAGGCTTCTGTTTCTTTTCTTTAATTTCTGTTACTGGCACCTGAACACGGGGCCGTGTCCAGACTACCAGTAACATAAATCTTTGCTTTTAACACCATTTTACACATCTAATCAACCTAAAAATTTATTTTTGGGACACATTGAGGACAATGTGTAATTTAAGTGTGGGGGGATGCTAAAACCTTGAATCTTGCAAGTCCTAAATACAAGCCTTACACAAAACTCTATTGGAATCGCTAATCACCCCAAATTTTTTCAAAAAAAAAAATTCATTTTTTTTACTTGTCTAGGTTTAACTCGGGAAATTCAAGTTCTCAAAAAGGTTATATTTTTACGAATTTACAACCGAAAGCATCGTGATAAAAAGAACCAACATAAGAAAATTATGAAAAGGCATGGCAAACTTAGTTAAAATTTGATTATATATACTTGATCACATAAAAACCCATTCCCACAAAAGTGAGTTTTGAGCATTTATTGAGCATACAAATTTACATCTTTAGACTAAATGCTCATTTTTCGTTTCTTGTGTGAATAGCCGCTTGGTTCTTACGACTCTAGAACTTGCCATGACGATACATTCCCGGTCCTTATCAACTTAAAACCCGAGTAAGTAAATGATAGAGGCATTAGGACTAACCCTTTTTATTTCTACACTATTATTTTTCTTTTTCTTTTACCACCTACCCAAAAATCCCCCTAGTTAGCCCCTTTGAGCCTAAACCTTTTCATTTCATAACCGAAACCAAACACCCTTTTTACCCACCAAAGCCTTTTTCATTTTTAACCCTTTGTTTTAGTAACAAGTTTGGTTTTTCGTATGATTGAAAAAAAAATTGTGTTGATGATGAAGCAAAAGAAAATAAACAAACAAGTTCATCAAAAATAACTTTGTTTGAATAAAAGCTTCATCAGAATAAAAAGTTAAAAAAAAAATAGAAAGTCATACGAAAACCGACACTTGTTACGCTTTTTCACCCTTTTTCTACTAACCACTAACCCAACCACCTACCTTTAACCCAAGCCTAACCATTAAACCACAAAGTCCTCTTGATATTTACAAAGGTATAAAAGTTAAAAAGGAGGAGGATTGATTGATTGCTTGGCAAGCTTATGGTAGGAATAAGTTCCATGCCGCTCTCGAGTGATTCACTAAAAATACACCTTCGGCTGAGTGTGAGTGATTTCTCCCGTGAGGTATGTGAACTTGTATATAAATGGAATTTTAAAAAGGCATGTTATGCCCAAATAAGTAATTTTTCTTATGAAAAGTTTTTAATAAATCATGACGAATAGGATTGTAAATAAATAAAAATAAAACTACATAAAGAATCTTGGAAATCCCGACACTCTACGACAAGCCCAAAACCTTCTCTTCTACCTATTCCATTTGGGAGTGTAAGCCACATATTAAAGAGTTTTGCTTGAGGACAAGCAAAAGTTCAAGTGTGGGGGTATTTGATGTGTGTAAAATGCAACATATAAATTACATCAAATGAGGCATAAAACTAACCCTTTTTAAGTACTAATATTGGAAAAAGAGTGTTTTTGTCTTCCTTTTGTATTTTCAGGATTAAATGAGCTCAAAAACACAAAAGAAGCAAAAAGACAGCTAAGTCCAACATAAATACAAGAAAAGGAACATAAGTGGACTGCCCGACCCCTCAACGGCATCTTCCCAAGCAAAATAGAGAAGGCAGAAGACTGAACACGCCCCGTGCTCAGCCAGCACGGGGCCGTGCCCAAGAAGCAGCAGAAAAGACAAACCTATAGAAGCTTCTATTGCCCACCACGGGGCCGTGCCCAGTGAACACGGGGGCGTGGCGAAAGTACAGCAGGCGCATTAATTGTAATTGCGAATTACAATTAATGAAGAGAGAGAGTGTCAGACAGGCACGGGGCCGTGTCCAGCGGACACGGGGGCGTGCCCAGCCTTCTGTTCAGCCTATAAATAGGAGTGCTTGGTTTCATTTCAACTCATCCCTTGGCACACCACCTCTCTCACACTTCATCCACCACCCACCACCATCACAACACCATCATCCATTGTCCATCGTAGAGTGTGTGAGTCGTCTCAGGATCCAAGATTGATCGTAAGAGTTCTTGACAATCAAGGCCATGTTTGCCTAAGTCTCTTACATCACTTGGTAAAGACAAAGTGTCTAGTATAATACTTTTTATTTCTAATCTTTTGCACTTTTTATTTGGTTTTGTATTAATGACTTTAATAACTAGTTACTTATGTTGAAGGTGATCTTTCCTTATCGTTTGTCCGTGGTGTCTTGGCATTATTTTACTGTCTATATAAAATAAAGGATTTTCACCATTCATATCTCCACGGTCTATATGGAGGTATGTTGGCTACCTGGTCGGGGGTTAAGGGAACGGTTTGGTAAAGGTCTTGCCATTGTTCAGCGTTTAGAGGTCCTGCAATGGACCTGGGTCAAATTTAGTAGGACCTCCTTCAATGCCTCACGGTATTGGATGGCGGGGGTCCAAACTCTTTGATCCCCTCATAAGTTAACTACTATTAATACTTTAACCCGGCTATTTAGGACTGTATCCCTGCTGACTCAGACTACTTAGCCGAGGGTAACGTCACCGCCAAAAGCGGGGCCTACCACAATATTGCATTAATAACTTAATTCATTATCTTCCAATAATCCACCCTTTTAGGATTGTATCCTTGCTGACTCAAACTACTGGGGTGAGGGTAACGTCACCTTCAAAAGAGGGGCCTACTACAATAACTAAGATAATCTCTTAATTATGTGCAAAAGTGCGGAAATAATCAAAGGTTATACTAGATACGAGTCGGAACCAAGTGATTCATCTTGTCTATCTGTTTTTTATTTTATTTTTATTTTCAGCATTTTAGTTAGTTTTTATTTTTCTTAGTTTAAAACATTTTTCTAAACTTTTTATTTTGATTAGACGTTGAGGATAAACCGGTACTAAAAGCTCTTGTGTCCTTGGACGACCTCGGTATCTTACCAACGCTATACTACGCTCACGATGGGTGCACTTGCCCATATGTGTGTTTAGTGTTAGTAAAATATCGTGTTTTATAAATTTAAAACTTGGCTAAAATAAGTGTTAAAGGGGCTTAAAATATACACCTAATATATATAACACTTCTCACGCATCAAGTTTTTGGCGCCGTTGCCGGGGACACAAGGATTTTAAGAAAGTTAGGAATCAACGGCCTAATCTTATTTTTATTTTTTTAGGATTTTCTTAGTTTTTCAGCTTCTGCAGAGCTCAGCACGGGCCGTGCCCGCTGAACACGCCCCCGTGCTAAATCATTGGAACTGGCAATCCTGTTTTAAGTCAGACAGTAAGCTGAACACGAGGCCGTGCTCACTCAACACGCCCCCGTGCCCAAGATTCACTTACTGAAAACAGAACCGTTAGATCCCGGCGGTTGGTAATTTCTAACATAAACATGAGCGATAGTAATTGTTTTTACTTTCGGCACTCTTATGGTACGTGGTGTCAATTATGTGGAGGCGAACATAAAGAATTAAAATGTTACTTTCTAAATTATAGGCCCCACTACATAGACCCACCGATTCCTTATAACCTTAAGAGGGGCGAAAGTAAAAATAAGCACTATTTCTCCCTCGAATGCGCCCAGCCAGATATTCTAGGAGAAATGCTCCTTGACGAGTTATTTCAACTAGAAGAGCGAATTCTGAATTGGTTAAAAGAGCTTAGGGAGGATTTTATTGATCCGCCCCAAGACGATGACCATGACGAGATGCTGGAACCGCATTCCGAAAACCTCGTTGCTCCCAAAAATACCTTCGTACCTAGCAAAGACTTGGACGATAGTCGTCCCTGTGCCGATTGTGCCGTGAAGGACTCTCCATCGACTTTGTTCGGTGCATACATAGACCTGAGCGATTCGGCATACACCTTCTTTAACGAGAGCCCGGGAAAGGGTTGGACTTGTCCACCTAGAATGAAAATAGGAATTACCCTCATCGACAACCTCTTGCGTTCTCGCCTTAGTTTAGGGCAATTAAGGTATCTTAGGCACTTTGGGGTTGTTCCAACCAATCAGGAGCCACCCGATACTAGTGAGTTCCTTGAAAAACTAGACAACTTCATAAAACAGTCCCTCGACACGGGGCCGTGTCCAGCCAACACGCCCCCGTGTCCACCAAAAGATTCCCTTCTGATCAGTACGTCAGAATACAGACAAACTGTGTCAGAACTCCACTTGCACACGGGGCCGTGTCCACTGGACACGGGGCCGTGTCCAGGATGCTGTCGTTTTCTATAAATGCAGCCAAGAATTCTGCACATTTGGACCAACTTGGGACAGGGATTTGAAGGAATCTTCTCTCAACTATCCTAGGTAAGTTTAAAAGAAGGTTCCAACAACCCATCTTGTCCTTTCCTCTTTTAGCCATTTCCTTCTTCTCCATCTTTCTCCAAGAACTACCATTAAAAGTTTGAATTCTTCCAACTTTGTGGTAAGGATTAATGAGTTTTGTTCAAGGAATCTTGGTAAAAATATGTTATGTAACATTGTTTTAAGTTATTAATGGCTAAAAAGACCCCACAAGTTCAGAAAATAACTTAAAATTTCAAGTTTCCTTGCTCCAAAATTCAGCAGAAAGATGAACACGGGGCCGTGCTCAATGAGCACGGGGCCGTGTCAGGTCACTGTTTCATTAAATAAACTATTTTTCAGTTTATTTCTCGTAGGATGTCGAGTGAAAACAGCGAAACATCTTCTGTGCATTCGTCAAACAGCCGAAGAGGAAGGAGACCCTCTGTTGAAGCTACACTTGTGCACTATGTGATAGCATTAAGGGAGGCTCTCGACGAAATGACATCAGTAGAGGAGGTCCTAATCGACCGTATTAACGATCTTACAATGGGACTCGAAAGCAGCTTCCAAGAAATTAACCTCTTGCACCAGAGGTTAAATATTCTTGTAGCACCCCCGATGGAACCAGTCCTCCCTCAACAGGATTGGAACCTAGCACTCGGAATTAACAACCCTACCGGGTGGGAAGACTTTCCGGCGGAACCTCCCGTGGAACACCAACAAGAGATCCCGGTGGAAATCGAAACTCCTCAAACTAATGCCAATGAGCCTTCTTTTCTCCTTCCAAGGGAGGTGGAAGAGTGGCTCGCCGACATATGAGGAGAACCGCACCCGGAAGAAGGAGTTCTAAAAGGCATTGTCTAACCAAGATTAGTTGCTTCTTGGAAATTTTGCTAAATTAAAAAAAAGTAGAGGCTAGAACTCCATGGTTTAATATTTCTTTGTTTTATTTAGTTTAATCTTAATTTTGGACTATGTAAGGTCTCTCTATGATGCAATGAAATGATGGTTTTTAAAGTTTGGATGGTTCACAAGGAATAAAAACACACTCATGGTGGTAAGGGATGAAAATGGGAACGAGAAAAATGACCCCATGCACAAGAACAAGGCGACCTGACAATTTTCTCCATTACAGAAGGTTCAACACGGGCTGTGCCCAACCACCACGGCCCCGTGCTGAACCCCCTGCAGAAAAACGCCCAGTTCAGGTAACTGGACACGGGCCGTGTTCACCAGACACGCCCCCGTGTCCAGGCTTCTGTTTCTTTTCTTTAATTTCTGTTACTGGCACCTGAACACGGGGCCGTGTCCAGACTACCAGTAACATAAATCTTTGCTTTTAACACCATTTTACACATCTAATCAACCTAAAAATTTATTGTTGGGACACATTGAGGACAATGTGTAATTTAAGTGTGGGGGGGATGCTAAAACCTTGAATCTTGCAAGTCCTAAATACAAGCCTTACACAAAACTCTATTGGAACCGCTAATCACCCCAAATTTTTTCAAAAAAAAAAAAATTCATTTTTTTTACTTGTCTAGGTTTAACTCGGGAAATTCAAGTTCTCAAAAAGGTTATATTTTTACGAATTTACAACCGAAAGCATCGTGATAAAAAGAACCAACATAAGAAAATTATGAAAAGGCATGGCAAACTTAGTTAAAATTTGATTATATATACTTGATCACATAAAAACCCATTCCCACAAAAGTGAGTTTTGAGCATTTATTGAGCATACAAATTTACATCTTTAGACTAAATGCTCATTTTTCGTTTCTTGTGTGAATAGCCGCTTGGTTCTTACGACTCTAGAACTTGCCATGACGATACATTCCCGGTCCTTATCAACTTAAAACCCGAGTAAGTAAATGATAGAGGCATTAGGACTAACCCTTTTTATTTCTACACTATTATTTTTCTTTTTCTTTTACCACCTACCCAAAAATCCCCCTAGTTAGCCCCTTTGAGCCTAAACCTTTTCATTTCATAACCCAAACCAAACACCCTTTTTACCCACCAAAGCCTTTTTCATTTTTAACCCTTTGTTTTAGTAACAAGTTCGGTTTTTCGTATGATTGAAAAAAAAAAAAATTGTGTTGATGATGAAGCAAAAGAAAATAAACAAACAAGTTCATCAAAAATAACTTTGTTTGAATAAAAGCTTCATCAGAATAAAAAGTAAAAAAAAATAGAAAGTCCTACGAAAACCGACACTTGTTACGCTTTTTCACCCTTTTTCTACTAACCACTAACCCAACCACCTACCTTTAACCCAAGCCTAACCCTTAAACCACAAAGTCCTCTTGATATTTACAAAGGTATAAAAGTTAAAAAGGAGGAGGATTGATTGATTGCTTGGCAAGCTTATGGTAGGAATAAGTTTCATGCCGCTCTCGAGTGATTCACTAAAAATACACCTTCGGCTGAGTGTGAGTGATTTCTCCCGTGAGGTATGTGAACTTGTATATAAATGGAATTTTAAAAAGGCATGTTATGCCCAAATAAGTAATTTTTCTTATGAAAAGTTTTAAATAAATCATGACGAATAGGATTGTAAATAAATAAAAATAAAACTACATAAAGAATCTTGGAAATCCCGACACTCTACGACAAGCCCAAAACCTTCTCTTCTACCTATTCCATTTGGGAGTGTAAGCCACATATTAAAGAGTTTTGCTTGAGGACAAGCAAAAGTTCAAGTGTGGGGGTATTTGATGTGTGTAAAATGCAACATATAAATTACATCAAATGAGGCATAAAACTAACCCTTTTTAAGTACTAATATTGGAAAAAGAGTGTTTTTGTCTTCCTTTTGTATTTTCAGGATTAAATGAGCTCAAAAACACAAAAGAAGCAAAAAGACAGCTAAGTCCAACATAAATACAAGAAAAGGAACATAAGTGGACTGCCCGACCCCTCAACGGCATCTTCCCAAGCAAAATAGAGAAGGCAGAAGACTGAACACGCCCCGTGCTCAGCCAGCACGGGGCCGTGCCCAAGAAGCAGCAGAAAAGACAATCCTATAGAAGCTTCTATTGCCCACCACGG
This sequence comes from Helianthus tuberosus, assembly GCA_030545235.1. Lineage (NCBI taxonomy): Eukaryota > Viridiplantae > Streptophyta > Magnoliopsida > Asterales > Asteraceae > Helianthus > Helianthus tuberosus. The sequence goes on along the minus strand of CM060353.1, from coordinate 130,953,580 downwards.
GGCCGTGCCCAGTGAACACGGGGGGCGTTGCGAAAGTATAGCAGACGCATTAATTGTAATTGCGAATTACAATTAATGAAGAGAGAGAGAGTGTCAGACAGGCACGGGGCCGTGTCCAGCGGACACGGGGGCGTGCCCAGCCTTCTGTTCAGCCTATAAATAGGAGTGCTTGGTTTCATTTCAACTCATCCCTTGGCACACCACCTCTCTCACACTTCATCCACCACCCACCACCATCACAACACCATCATCCATTGTCCATCGTAGAGTGTGTGAGTCGTCTCGGGATCCAAGATTGATCGTAAGAGTTCTTGACAATCAAGGCCATGTTTGCCTAAGTCTCTTACATCACTTGGTGAAGACAAAGTGTCTAGTATAATACTTTTTATTTCTAATCTTTTGCACTTTTTATTTGGTTTTGTATTAATGACTTTAATAACTAGTTACTTATGTTGAAGGTGATCTTTCCTTATCGTTTGTCCGTGGTGTCTTGCATTATTTTACTGTCTATATAAAATAAAGGATTTTCACCATTCATATCTCCACGGTCTATATGGAGGTATGTTGGCTACCTGGTCGGGGGTTAAGGGAACGGTTTGGTAAAGGTCTTGCCATTGTTCAGCGTTTAGAGGTCCTGCAATGGACCTGGGTCAAATTTAGTAGGACCTCCTTCAATGCCTCACGGTATTGGATGGCGGGGGTCCAAACTCTTTGATCCCCTCATAAGTTAACTACTATTAATACTTTAACCCGGCTATTTAGGACTGTATCCCTGCTGACTCAGACTACTTAGCTGAGGGTAACGTCACCGCCAAAAGCGGGGCCTACCACAATATTGCATTAATAACTTAATTCATTATCTTCCAATAATCCACCCTTTTAGGATTGTATCCTTGCTGACTCAAACTACTGGGGTGAGGGTAACGTCACCTTCAAAAGAGGGGCCTACTACAATAACTAAGATAATCTCTTAATTATGTGCAAAAGTGCGGAAATAATCAAAGGTTATACTAGATACGAGTCGGAACCAAGTGATTCATCTTGTCTATCTGTTTTTTATTTTATTTTTATTTTCAGCATTTTAGTTAGTTTTTATTTTTCTTAGTTTAAAACATTTTTCTAAACTTTTTATTTTGATTAGACGTTGAGGATAAACCGGTACTAAAAGCTCTTGTGTCCTTGGACGACCTCGGTATCTTACCAACGCTATACTACGCTCACGATGGGTGCACTTGCCCATATGTGTGTTTGGTGTTAGTAAAATATCGTGTTTTATAAATTTAAAACTTGGCTAAAATAAGTGTTAAAGGGGCATAAAATATACACCTAATATATATAACACTTCACACGCATCAGGGGCCAATCCTCTAATCTTTCGATATATCCTGAGTGTGTATCCTGGAGCTATATCCCGAAGCATATACTGCAAAACAACTGTAAACTATGGTGGGTGTTAGCCTGGCTAACACCCCTCCGATGCTTAAGTCAGTATTGGGTTCAAAAGGATAAACAATATCAAATATATTAAAAGAGATAGAATTCATACTATCCTGAGTTAGAAATTAATTTCTAAACTCACTTGAAATAAAGATTTAAGTGTATAGCATTCCAGGATCTTGGTAGCTGATATACGTTAAATTATACATGTTTTTATACCCCAAAACACTTCCGTTTTAAGCATTTTTGACCGAAAACACAACGATTAGGTGCCAAAATCGGTACTTTCATATTTTCAGGTCTTAAACAGAGCATAATGGAAAATTCTGACGAAAACGGACAAATTCTGATGCATTTCTGATAAAAATGGAAAAAATCTGATGAACTTCTAGGTGTGGCACGACCGTGCCACCAGCGGCACTACCGTGCCGATCAAGCGACCTCGGAAGCACTACCAGTGCGACTAGGAGTGCCAACTGTTTTTCAGGCCGCACTACCGTGCCACCCGAGGCACGGCCGTGCCAATGCCAAATCAAGCTTTCTGACTAACAATTCTGATTAGCGGAACTACCGTGCCACCAGCAGCACTACCGTGCCGATCTGATGACCAAGACAACTAGTCCACTTGGCTGACTCGGGATCGCTAAAACTGACGTCACCCGACAACACCTGACGCACGACCGTGCGAGATTGGCACGACCGTGCCGATCTGGAAATCTCTTATAAATAGCAGCTTTCGCTACTGGTTCAAATGTTGGGTTTTTCTCCATGTTTCTGGGCGATTTCTGGGTTCTGAGGCAGTCCTGGTCAGACCCATTTGAAGCTTAAAGATCGAGTGGAAGCATAACCGATCCAACCCGTCAATTCCTTGCTTGTTTATGGTTCGATTCCTTGTTCTTGAACATGTATTCTAATCATTTTGCAAGTTATGAGCTGATGTTAGTTTATGTTTAATGTAGTTTATGTAATAGTAGTTACAAACTTGTTTCTTGAATAATCTTTATGTTGTAATCTTGTTTGTATGAAACTTAAGTACTTTTTCATGTTTTGAATCTTCATGATTATATAATGAATGTTTCATTGATGTTGAGTTCTTGATTATGTTTGATTGTCTTGGATAATGAATCTGTGGTTAGTGGGATGGTAACTATTTCTTGATTAATAACTTATTTGTAAACTTCGTTTACACCATGAAACCAGACCAGGGTATTGGTTTTATACAAGATATATCTTATTGTGATTAGGAATACTTTCTTGCATGTAAGGGTTCTAACGAATTATATGGTGTTGATTACATGTTCTTGAATGCGGTTTATGATCCTTGTTTAGTAGTTTTGGTCTGAAATTGCTGACATGGTAGATTTGGGTTTAAGACGTGTAAAGGTGAAGCTCTTTGTTATATGATCTACATAATTGCTTATCCTCATGGCTATATTGTGACCATCGGTATTGCTTTCTTTGATAAGTGAGGTAAATAATCCAGACCCGGTAAATAACCTATCTTTAAAGATTCGCATGAATAAATATCAATAGCTCGCTAATGAATGATTTTAGGTGGTTAACGTGTGACCATCACGTTAACTTTCTGAAGAATCATAATGCTAGAAATCCAGACCCGGTAACTAGCTGTCTCGAAATTGGAAAATTGATTAAGTGCTTTTGTAACATATCTGATAGATAACATGTTTAGGTTGTTTGTGAAACAAGATAATAGTATATTTTTATTTTAGTTGTAATTTAGATAATTTAGTTAATCAATCATTCACTTATCCTTTTATCTGGTAAAATACTGACAAAGATTTAGTACATTATAATGCCCGTGTTCCATGGATCGATATCTGGCTCTTACCAATACTTTGCTGCATATGACGGGATACACTTGTCCTTTGTTGTGTGTGTTTTAATGTTAAGGTATAAACCATTTTTCTAAATATAAAACACCCTTTCGTCGGGCGCGTGAAGATACTATAAATAAATGTATATAACCGCCCACGTCAAGTTTTTGGCGACGTTGCCGGGGATCGACGGCGAAATTAATGGAACAATCCGAGTCAATATCTTACCGGTGTACAAACTGTTAATAACTGTTAATACTTTTACATTTTTGTATTTATTTTCTTTTCTTTACTAACTTGTGAATACCTAGCTTGGCACGCCCACTAGGACGAACTTTTGACTAACTTTTCTTATTCTGTTTTACTAACCAACTAACCGTCGGACTCAACTAACCAACTAACATCACTAACTTATTACTAAATTTTTAACTAACATTTATTTCCGTTTATTTATTTAATTCAGTTAATGTGTTCGGAATCGAACCATTTTTCCTTTATTATTTCAATTCAGTAATTTCATTTCTGTGCTTCGTTTATTTATTTATTTCAGTTCAGTATTCGTAATTCAATATTTTATTTATTTACGTTCAGTTATTCATTTATTTATTTATTTATGTCCGTTTATTTAACTGTTTAGTCATTTAATTTTTGTACTCGTTTGTTTATTTAATTACTCCATAAAAATAAAATATACCTTTCTGATAAAATTATCAGATTTTCTAATGAATTCGAATGAACTCAGCAGATTTTCTGATGAATTCTGATAAACCCATTAGATGTTCTAAAAACAACAGTTTACAAATCAGACGAATTTACCAGATTTTCTGGTAATTCTGATGAATTTATCAGAAATTATGATGGAACGAAAAATTTCAACATATTTTTATCAGAATTATATCAGATTTTCTGATATATATAAAAAAATAAATAAAACAGCTTTCGGATGTAAATAAGTAAATAATCCAGTAAATATTTAATTAAGATTTGTTTCGTTACTTACATGTTTGTATATTATGTATTATTATTATTACTTATTTCTTATATTATTATTATTATGTTCTTTTTTCTGTAAAATGCCTTCCTTTTCATGTTCAGGCTAATGTCCACGCCCCCTGCACCCGCTAACGCTGAGCTAGCCAACGAACCAGAAAATAACCTAAGAAGAAGTAGGAGGCTTCGCAAAAGATCACTTGTCATTGCACAAAGGATTGCGGCCGCAATCGATGAACCAGTGATTCTTTCTGATAGCGAGAGTTCAGTGGACGACACAGGAAGCATTATGGCAGAGGACGACCAACCTTTAAATGAGACCGGCCGTCCAGGAGGAGAGGGCTTGCTACCGAGCATTGGCCGACCGATGATAGCAGCACCGAGTTTTGAAATTAAATCTTGTATAATTAACATATTGCAAAATTCTGTGCAGTTTGATGGGAAGGATCATGAAGATCCGGGTCGGCACATTGCTTCATTTCTCGAGGTGTGCTCGACTTTCAAAATTCGAGACGTTTCTGAAGACGCAATTCGTTTGCGACTCTTTCCATTTTCTTTGCGAGACAAAGCCCGATCTTGGCTTTTGTCACTTCCAGCAGGGTCCATCACGACTTGGAACGAGATGGCAGATCTTTTTATGCAAAAATACTTCCCTCCGGAAAAGACAGCTAAGCTAAAGAACCATACTATGACATTCAAACAGGATGAAGGTGAATCTCTACACGCAGCTTGGGAGAGGTTCAAAGATCTTCTGATCGATGTTCCACATCATGGGTTGTCCAACAGACAACTTGTGTTGAACTTCTACCAAGGACTTAACTACGACTCGCAAGAACGTTTAGATGTTTATGCAGGAGGCGATCTTGGAACAAAAACACCCAACGAAGCCTATGCAATCATAAAAAAGCTACCTTGAAGTCAAGTTCTCGTCACAGTGGAGTACGAAGTAAAGCTTTATCTATCCCTGGAGTTCATCAACTGGATACATATACGGCTCTTGCAGCACAGATTGGAGCTTTGGAAGCAAGGTTTGAGCAAGCTCAGAACATTTCGCAGGTCCAATCATCATGTGAGCTGTGTGGAGTGTCACACGAGCCAGGTACATGTGAGTAGGGTGTTATGTTTATAGGCCACGAAGAGGTGGACTATTTGGGCAATCAAATTAGGCCCCAGAATAACCCTTATAGCAACACGTACAATCCGGGTTGGAGGAATCACCCAAACTTCGGGTGGAAAGCCAATTCCAATAATCAAAACCCACTCGGATATGCTCAACGCGCTCCCGTACCACAACAGTCTCAGGGGCAATCCTTTCAGCCCCACGGACAATCTTTTCAGCCATCAGGGCAAACCTTTCAACCGCGTTATAACAATTTAGGTTCAGGAAGCACTTCCCAGCCACAAACCTCTTAGACAAACTCAAAACTAGAGGAGATGATGGCGCAACTGTTAAACAACTCCAACAATGCCAATCAAATTTCTGAAAAACGATACCAGCAACATGAGGAGAGTTTCATGGCACAAGAAGGGGAAATGCGGAGCCAGAAGGCTTCAATACAAACCATAGAGAATCAAGTCGGCCAGTTGGCCAAGATGTTGTCCGAAAGACCACAAGGTATGTGACAACCCGAGTTTCTGAGATTCCATCTTCGTATTATTGCACGTTAATTGTATAGATCGTTTGTTTGACACGAATTGTTTGTTCACAACTGTACACGTGTGTATTAAGACAAATCGTATTGTAATTTATATGATGTGTATGATTTATATGGTGTGTGGATTAAATGTGTTTGTAGTGTATGTTAATGAGGGATCTTGTGTTAATTGGTATCTTATAACTAAATATGGATTTTTGGCTGGAAGCCCCACCCACGAAATCACCCCAATCTGAAAAATGGGCTTTAGGCCCAGATCACTTACATATTTATTTTTAACCTTTACTTGATAACTTTTAATCGGCAAAACCCTAGAACACCTCTCTAACTGTGACGGCAACTGCAAGCCTACGGAGCCTTCATTTTCGGTCAATCCATTAGTTTTCCATCTCGGTTAGTTTGCACCGTGGTTTATTGTGTATAACTTTCGATAGATCATTACATGTCTGCGTATGTGTATATATCTGGTTATTATATATATGCGATTGGTATAATAATGATGATGATTATGCAGATTCATTTTTGAAGTTCTGTGAGATTTTTGTTATACAAATTGGTAGTTAAAAATGGGGTCTTGACTATGATTAGTTGTATGAAATTAACTAACAGATCATGATTTCATATGAAGGCATATGTGATTAATTAAGTGATTTACTGATGGATTGTTAATCTTAATCTCTCAATGATTTGGCAAGTTATATGTGCACACATATTGGTTTAGCTTGGTTGAATGATCTGCAAATTGATTTATGTAACTGTTGATGAAGATGATGTACAGCCAACGAAATCACATCATTGGACGAAAACACTTGTGTGTTTTCGTCACACTTGAAGTCAACGAAAACACTAGAGTTTTCGGCCCAAGCTTAGTTCAATAAAAGCCCAAGAGTGTTTTCGGCCCAAGTTGGATTTCGGCCCATAAGGGATTTCGGCAAGACTTTGATGTTTCACATGTGTTTTCGTCACTTATGATTTTATGTGTATTCTCGATGGTAACTCGGTTAGTTATTAACTACGTTAGTTGTTGAACCTGTTTAGTATATTAACTCTGTTAAGCATGTGACTCTCTGTTAAACGAGTAAACTCTGTTAAGTTAGTAAGTTGTTAACTTTTATTGTTTGTTAACCTTGTTAGTTAACTCTCATTATTAGTTTAGCATCTCTGTTATAAATATCAAACCATGTTAAGTATGTTAACCTTATTATATATGTTAACTCTGTTAGTTCTGATCCAACCATGCTATGGCTCATTAACTATGCTAAGTCAGTAACTGTATTAAGTATGTTATTGGATAATATGCTATAATAAACTGTGAAAGACTGTTATGTGAAACACGAATTGTGCACATGTGATTAACTATTATGTGATGTATGATTAACTGCCAAACACACTCTGTGATATTACTGTGATGATAGTTACATGTGAAATATTACGAACGTGAACTGATTAAGTATACGTGCACTATAGGACTTGACTGATTTCTTGTGAACATATACTTTAGCATACCGAGCAAACCAAGGTGAGTTCACACTCTTACCAAGGCATGGGATTCCCGGGGTAGGGAATGGGTTTTGAATAATGGGATTGAACAATTACTTGTACTTACACTGCTACTAGACTTTCTACCATCGTCCTCAGGATAAGCAGGACACTTACGTAAAACCTACGTAAACTTGTACTTACCACTGTCCTCAGGTTACGAAGGGCACTTACGTAAAACCTACGTAAACTCATACATACTACTGTCTTCGGGTGAAGAAGGACACTTACGTAAAACCTACGTAAACCCCCGCGTACCACTGTCCTCGGGTTGAGAAGGGCACTTACGTAAAGCCTACGTAAACCTCGTACGTAATCCTGTTCTCGGGTCAAGAAGAACACTTATGGTACAACTAGTCTAGTAAATACAAACATGGGAAGCCCCCACTGATAGTACATACAACATGGGAAGCCCTCACCAATTGAATCTACACAACGGCTTAGTTAATAACGCATAGTTATGCAACGAACTTGCTTACTATGAACTCGCTCAACTAGTTGTTGACTTTCTGTTACATGCCTTGCAGGACCATAGGTACTCTTGGAGCTTGCATGGGAGGCGCGGTCGTTGTAGGCACGGATTGTGGATTTTATGATAAACTCCTTTATGGCATTTCAACTTAATACTTATGTTGGGCTTTTTACATTATTGCTTCCGCTACACACTTGTTTATGTTTGGTTTTGAACACGCCTATCGTATTGATGAATTACATTTACTATTTACTTATATGTTCAATATGATTGGTGGCTTGATCCTGGTCAGTCACGCCTCCAAGCGGTGGTATTCCGCGTGTGGATTTTGGGGGTGTGACAGATTGGTATCAGAGCCATTGGTTATAGAGAACTCGGTTTTAATAAGGGAAAAACGTTTTTATTAAGACCAGACTATAACCAGTACAGTGCTCAACGATCCACAACGACGCCTCGCTCCACGTGCAAGACTCAACATCCTAGGTAATAAGGTTTATGTTTATTGCCTACATGCTAGAATTACATAGAACTTTGCTCATTGTATGCTTAGATACACATAACCCCTATTGCTTGAGAATACTTGTGTGCTCACTCTCTTCTGTCATCGCACTATTCGCGAACCTCTCTTACTTATGTTACCTTTGCTATCAAGATCATGAGTGGACTCGTTAACTTAACTCAAGCCCAGTTGGCGGCTTCGATCACTGAAGAAGTTACTGCAGCACTCGCAGCTGCCCAGGCAGGAGGTGTAACCTGCCATCACCACTTACTCTAGGATCTTTAGATCCTACTCTCGTAAACCAACACTCGTACTCAAGTATGTTTACTCTTACGCACACGACAGGTCAACACGCTCAGTCACCTATATGCACATTCAAAACTTTCATGGACTGTTGTCCTAGTACTTTTAGTGGCACTGAAGGGGCCGTTGGACTCCTCCATTGGTTTGAAAAGCTCGAATCGGTCTTCGAAATGTGTGAATGCCCTGAGGCTCGTAGGGTGAAGTACGCCACTGGTACTCTCGAAGGCACTGCGCTAACTTGGTGGAACGCGCAAGTTCAGATGCTGGGGCTGGCGGCTGCTAATGCCACCCCATGGAATGATTTTTAAGGAACTGATCAAGCGAGAATACTGTAACCGTGATGACATCCACAAACTGGAAGTGGAGTTCTTTAACCTGAAGATGACGGGGTCAGAGATAGAAGCGTATACAAAACGATCAAACGAACTGGCAGTGTTATGTCCAACTATGGTAGACCCTCCCATTAAGCGTATCGAACTGTATCTCAAGGGTCTGGTGCCGGAGATTCAAAGTCATGTAACCTCAGCGAATCTAGGCACCATTCAACAGATCATCAAGTTAGCTCACCGCCTCACCGATCAAGCAGTGGAACAGAACAGGTGGCCTAAACGTATCAGCGCTATTACTACCGCTACCACTTCAGCTACTCCTGCTACTCCCAGTGACAACAAACGGAAATGGGAAGTGGATTCCAGCAGGGGTTCAGCTACCGTTCAGTCTCAAGCTCAGCAGCGCAAGACTAATGACTATTAGAGTCCGGGTCAGCAATCCTCTGGTAGTCAGGGGAAGAAAAGATATCAAGGAAATCACCCAAGGTGCAACAATTGTAACAGACATCACAGTGGCCAGTGCAACAAGGGTCGTTGCCAGAGGTGTTTCCAGATGAGTCGTGAAGCTAAGGATTTCAGGAGCTCATGACCTGCGAATCAGAACCAACAGCAACAACCACCAGTTCCACAGAACCGGCAGCGACAACGAGGTAACAGGGGATGCTCTCAGTGTGGTGCTGAAGGCCACATCAAGCGGGACTGCCCTCAGTTAAACCAGAATCAGAACAACAACAACAATAATCAGGGCAACGGGAATAACAACAGGGGTAATAACGACGGCAATGGTGCCAGGGGTCGAGTGTTCGTGATTGGTCAGGGTGATGCTAGGAATGACCCCAATGTTGTGATAGTTTCGACATCGTTATTAGTATGGATTGGCTACCTCAACATCGAGCAGAGATTCTCTGCAAAGAAAAGATCGTCCGCATTCCTAGTGCTAGTGAAGAACCTTTGGTAATTCAGGGCGACAAGAGTGGTGCTGTAGTGGGCATCATCTCCTTCTTGAAGGCACAGAAGTGTTTGCGAAAGGGCCACACAGCTATTTTAGCACTCGTTACAGATATATCGATGAAAGAGAAGAAGTTAGAGGATATTCCTGTTGTACGCGACTTTCCTCAAGTGTTTCCTGAAGAGTTACCTGGGTTACCGCCTCATCGCCAGGTCGAATTCCAGATCGAGCTAGCTCCAGGAGCAGCCTATAGCTCGAGCACCTTATCGCTTAGCTCCAACTGAACTGGGAGAACTGTCTAAGCAATTGCAAGAACTCTTGGAAAAGGGTTTCATACGTCCTAGCTCTTCGCCCTGGGGAGCTCCAGTATTATTTGTGAAGAAGAAAGATGGTACTTTCCGCATGTGCATAGATTACCGCGAACTGAACAAGGTGACCGTGAAGAATCGCTATCCTCTTCCACGCATCGACGACTTATTTGACCAGTTGCAAGGGTCGAGCTATTACTCGAAGATTGACCTGAGGTCAGGCTATCATCAATTGAGAGGCCGGGACGAGGACGTCTCCAAAACAGCCTTCAGAACTCGCTACGGTCACTACGAATTTCTGGTCGTGCCATTCGGATTAACGAACGCGCCTGCGGTTTTCATGGATCTTATGAACAGGGTGTGCAAACCTTATCTTGACAAGTTTGTTATTGTTTTCATTGACGACATCCTGATCTATTCGAAGAGTCAGGAGGAACACGAGCAGCATTTACGACTCATTTTGGAACTCCTTCAAGCAGAACAGCTGTATGCCAAGTTTTCAAAATACGACTTCTGGCTTCGTGAAGTCCACTTCCTAGGCCACGTGGTAAACAAGGATGGGATTCATGTCGATCCATCCAAGGTAGATTCGATCAAGAACTGGCCTGCACCTCGCACACCAACCGAAATACGCCAATTCTTGGGTTTGGCGGGTTATTACAGACGGTTCATCAAAGACTTCTCAAAGATTGCACAGCCGCTTACATTACTGACACAGAAAGGTGTTGCTTACCGTTGGGGTAATACACAGGAAACAGCGTTTCAGCACTTAAAGGATAGACTCTGTAGCGCACCTATCCTCTCATTGCCTGAAGGCACAGACGACTTTGTAGTCTACTGCGACGCATCTATTCAGGGTCTTGGATGTGTGTTGATGCAACGGGATAAAGTCATTGCTTATGCTTCGCGCCAACTTAAGATTCACGAACGGAATTACACTACACATGATTTAGAGCTGGGAGCTGTTGTTTTTGCGCTCAAGATATGGCGACGTTACCTGTACGGTACCAAGTGCACCATCTACACCGATCACAGGAGTCTCGAGCATATTTCCAAGCAGAAAGAGTTGAACATGCGACAACGTCGATGGGTCGAACTACTGAACGATTACGAATGTGCTATAAAGTACCATCCGGGCAAAGCCAATGTGGTGGCCGACGCCCTCAGTCGAAAGGATACTACACCTAGGCGTGTATGAGCATTTGCAACTCACTATTCAGTCTAGTCTTCCTTCTCAGATACGAGATGCCCAGATAGAAGCATTGAAACCAGAAAACGTCAGGGCTGAAGCCCTACGTGGTTCAAGGCAACGGTTAGAACAAAAGGCAGACGGCGCCTACTATGTAACAGGACGCATTTGGGTCCCACACTATGGCAACCTACGAGAGCTTGTGATGGATGAGGCACACAAGTCTCGCTACTCAGTACATCCTGGTTCGGATAAGATGTACCACGACCTCAGAACTACATACTGGTGGCCTAGCATGAGGGCTCACATAGCAACTTACGTCAGCAGGTGTTTGACTTGTGCGAGAGTCAAAGCGGAATATCAGAAACCATATGGTCCACTCCAACAACCTGAGATACCACAATGGAAATGGGAACAAATTTCCATGGATTTTGTTACTGGCCTACCTAGATCTCAGCGCGGAAATGATACTATTTGGGTGATCGTGGATGGACTCACAAAGTCTGCTCACTTCTTGGCTATCAAGGAAATGGATAAGTTCTCCACTCTAGCAGACGTATATCTTAAGGAAGTTGTCTCGAGACACGGGGTGCCCACCTCTATTATCTCTGATCGTGATGCACGTTTTACTTCAGAACTGTGGCAAGCAATGCACAAATCTTTTGGCTCTCATTTAGACATGAGCACAGCTTATCACCCTCAGACAGATGGGCAGTCTGAGCGCACTATTCAAACTCTAGAAGACATGCTTCGGGCGTGCGTAATTGACTTTGGCAATGGCTGGGAAAAGCATCTGCCACTGGTGGAATTTTCGTACAATAACAGCTACCACACCAGCATTCAAGCTGCTCCATTCGAGGCATTGTACGGACGTAAATGCCGGTCACCTCTCTGTTGGGCAGAGGTGGGGGATAGTTAAATCACAGGTCCAGAACTTGTAGTTGATGCTACTGAACGAATTGCACAGATACGACAACGCATGGCGGCAGCTCGCGACCGTCAGAAAAGTTACGCTGATAAGCGCAGGAAACCACTCGAGTTCCAAGTTGGGGATCGAGTGCTACTCAAAGTCTCACCATGGAAGGGTGTGGTTCGTTTTGGTAAACGAGGCAAGCTCAATCCGCCGTATATTGGACCATTCGAAATCATTGAGAAAATAGGCAAAGTGGCCTACAGACTGAACTTACCAGCTGAACTCAGTGCAGTTCACAACGTATTTCACGTGTCGAATCTGAAGAAGTGTCTGTCAGATGAGACCCTCATAGTTCCTTTGAAGGAGCTCACTATCGACGAACGGTTGCATTTCGTCGAAGAACCAGTTGAAATCATGGACCGGGATGTTAAGGTCCTTAAGAACACCAGAATACCTCTTGTTCGAGTTCGTTGGAACTCCCGTCGTGGCCCAGAGTTCACCTGGGAACGCGAAGACCAAATGAAACTCAAATATCCCTAGTTATTAGGAAACAGTGCAACTACTACTGAGGCTGAAGCTACTACAGAATTTCGGGATGAAATTCCAAATCAACGGGGCGATTATGTGACACCCCAGGAAAACCCGTGAACGACACAACTCATCTAGCTTCCTCAGTAACCGCATGCTAAATTTCGGGACGAAATTTCTTTCAAGTTGGGGATAATGTGACAACCCGAGTTTCTGAGATTCCATCTTCGTATTATTGCACGTTAATTGTATAGATCGTTTGTTTGACACGAATTGTTTGTTCACAACTGTACACGTGTGTATTAAGACAAATCGTATTGTTTGTTAACCTTGTTAGTTAACTCTCATTATTAGTTTAGCATCTCTGTTATAAATATCAAACCATGTTAAGTATGTTAACCTTATTACATATGTTAACTCTGTTAGTTCTGATCCAACCATGCTATGGCTCATTAACTATGCTAAGTCTGTAACTGTATTAAGTATGTTATTGGATAATATGCTATAATAAACTGTGAAAGACTGTTATGTGAAACACGAATTGTGCACATGTGATTAACTGTTATGTGATGTATGATTAACTGCCAAACACACTCTGTGATATTACTGTGATGATAGTTACATGTGAAATATTACAAACGTGAACTGATTAAGTATACGTGCACTATAGGACTTGACTGATTTCTTGTGAACATATACTTTAGCATACCGAGCAAACCAAGGTGAGTTCACACTCTTACCAAGGCATGGGATTCCCGGGGTAGGGAATGGGTTTTGAATAATGGGATTGAACAATTACTTGTACTTACACTGCTACTAGACTTTCTACCATCGTCCTAAGGATAAGCAGGACACTTACGTAAAACCTACGTAAACTTGTACTTACCACTGTCCTCAGGTTACGAAGGGCACTTACTTAAAACCTACGTAAACTCATACATAATACTGTCTTCGGGTGAAGAAGGACACTTACGTAAAACCTACGTAAACCCCCGCGTACCACTGTCCTCGGGTTGAGAAGGGCACTTACGTAAAGCCTACGTAAACCTCGTACGTAATTCTGTTCTCGGGTCAAGAAGAACACTTATGGTACAACTAGTCTAGTAAATACAAACATGGGAAGCCCCCACTGATAGTACATACAACATAGGAAGCCCTCACCAATTGAATCTACACAACGGCTTAGTTAATAACGCATAGTTATGCAACGAACTTGCTTACTGTGAACTCGCTCAACTAGTTGTTGACTTTCTGTTACATGCCTTGCAGGACCATAGGTACTCTTGGAGCTTGCATGGGAGGCGCGGTCGTTGTAGGCACGGATTGTGGATTTTATGATAAACTCCTTTATGGCATTTCAACTTAATACTTATGTTGGGCTTTTTACATTATTGCTTCCGCTACACACTTGTTTATGTTTGGTTTTGAACACGCCTATCGTATTGATGAATGACATTTACTATTTACTTATATGTTCAATATGATTGGTGGCTTGATCCTGGTCATTCACGCCTCCAAGCGGTGGTATTCCGCGTGTGGATTTTGGGGGTGTGACAAGGTAGTCTTCCAGGTAACACAGAACCAAACCCTAGAGGGCACGTTAATGCAGTAATGACAAGGAGTGGTAAAGCAACGGGACCTGACAAATCGGACTCACCACCGATCACTGATATGGTCCAAACTGACGCTTCAGACGAGGTGCACACTAGGCGAGTCCCAACAAGTACAGCACAGTTCCTGGAGCCAGTTAAAGAATTCATTCCTCTTATTCCATATCCGAGCAGACTGAAGAAGTAAAAGAACGATGAACGACATGGTAAGTTTTTAGAAATGTTTAAACAATTACACATAAACATACCATTTGTTGAAGCGTTGGCTCAAATGCCTAAATATGCAAGGTTCTTAAAAGACATCCTCACAAACAAGCAGAAGCTCGAAAGCTTGTCTTGTGTGTTGATGAATGAAAACTGTTCAGCCCTTCTCCAAAACCGTCTACCTGAAAAGATGGGAGATCCGGGCAGTTTTACTCTTCCCTGTCTCATTGGCAGCATGTCTGTCAGTCACGCATTAGCCGATTTAGGAGCTAGCATAAACCTTATGCCATATAAGGTCTTTGCTAAATTAGATCTGGGTGAACCTTCACCCACTAGAATGAGCATTCGACTTGCAGATCGTTCAATCAAGTATCCACGTGGATTCGTTGAAAACATCTTGTTAAAATTGATAAATTTGTTTTTCTCGTGGATTTTGTTATTCTTGACATGGACGAAGACTCAAAAGTACCATTAATACTTGGGCGCCCGTTCCCCAATACCGCAAGAACGATTGTTGATGTGGTAGCTGGCCAAATCACGCTCCGAGTAAATGACGAGCACGTGACTTTTGATATTAAAAGATCAAAGCAGCATCTGCAAAGTCACGATGACATGCTTTACTATGTCGACATTATCGATACTTGTGTAAGCTCTCATTTCAAAGGCACGATTGAAGAAATTGATATGGATACACCTCTTTTGTGTGAGAACCAAGACGACATTTCACAGGAGCAGCCAGTCTGCCAAATCGATGATGATGGTTCTCAAGGTCCAGATCAATTTGTGGAGATTGACCGTGAAGTTGAAGAAAAGTCCAAACCATCGGTTGAAGACCCACCGTCGTTGGAGTTAAAAGAACTCCCACCGCATCTCGAATATGCATTTCTAGACGTGGAGTGTCACTTGTCTGTCATCATTTCAACGTCTTTAGCAAAAGAAGAAAAGAGGCAGCTTCTCGAAGTTCTAACGCTCCACAAGAAAGCCATGGCGTGGAAGATTATTGATATCAAAGGCATTAATCCTTCTTTTTGTACTCATAAGATTCTAATGGAAGACAATTACAAGCCTAGTGCACAGCATCAAAGGCGTCTGAATCCAAATATGCAGGACGTGGTGAAGAAAGAAGTTATTAAGTTGTTAGATGCAGGGCTGATTTATCCTATATCTGATTCTGTTTGGGTAAGTCCAGTGCAAGTAGTGCACAAGAAAGGTGGTATTACTGTAGTTCCAAACGATAGGAATGAACTTATTCCTACCCGTACCGTCACTGGATGGCGAGTTTGCATCGATTACCGCAAACTCAACGATGTCACCCGTAAGGACCACTTCCCGCTTCCATTCATCGACCAGATGTTGGAACGTCTGTCGGGGAAGTCTTTTTTCTGTTTTCTAGATGGGTTCTCTGGATACTTTCAAATTCCTATCGCTCCTGAGGACCAGGAAAAGACTACTTTCACCTGTCCTTTCGGCACATTCGCCTACCGGCTTATGCCTTTTGGACTGTGTAATGCACCAGCCACATTTCAGCGTTGCATGATAGCTATTTTCCATGACATGATTGAAGACTCCATGGAAGTATTCATGGATGATTTTTCTGTGTTCGGGAGTTCTTTCCATCAGTGTCTTGGAAATCTGAAAAGAATGTTAATGAAATGTGAGGAAACTAATCTTGTGCTTAACTTGGAGAAATGCCACTTCATGGTGAAAGAAGGGGTAGTTCTTGGACACAAAATCTCTGAAGCCGGGTTGGAAGTTGATCCAGCAAAAGTGGATATCATTTCTAAACTTCCTCCCCCAACCTCGGTCAGAGCGAGTAGAAGTTTCCTAGGTCATGCAGGGTTCTATAGGCGATTTATAAAAGACTTTTCAAAAATCGCAAGACCTATGACCCGTTTGTTAGAAAAAGATGCTCCATTTGTGTTTTCAGAAGATTGCATGAAAGCTTTCAAGCAGCTTAAACAAAGGCTTTTTGAAGCCCCTATTTTAGTTGCACCAGATTGGTCATTGCCATTTGAGATAATGTGCGATGCCAGTGATTACGCAATAGGAGCAGTCTTAGGACAAAGAAGGGAGAAGCATTTTCATCCTATTTACTATGCAAGCAAGACTCTACATGATGCTCAAGAAAATTATACGACTACAGAAAAGGAGCTTTTGGCAGTAGTATATGCTTTCGACAAATTCAGGTCGTACCTTGTGTTGTCTAAAACAATTGTGTATACGGATCATGCAGCAATTAAATACCTTTTTAGCAAACAGGACGCAAAACCACGTCTTATCAGATGGATCTTGCTATTACAAGAATTTAACATAGAAATCCAAGATAAAAAGGGAGCTCTAAATGTTGCAGCCGACCATCTCTCGAGACTTGAGCATGGAAGTTCTGATAATTCGCTGGAGGAACCAATAAACGACAATTTCCCCCACGAATTTCTTCTTAGTATCGAGATGAATGACAAGTCTCCTTGGTTCGCCGACTTTGCAAACTACCTCGCATGCGGAATCCTTATCAAAGGATTGTCATATCAGCAAAAGAGGAAGTTCTTTGCAGACTTGAAATATTACATTTGGGACGAACCATTCTTGTTTAGAATCGGAGCCGATCAGGTGATCCGAAGATGTGTATTTGGAGAAGAGGCAGCTAGCATTCTGCGTCATTGTCACGAAGGGCCGGCCGGAGGTCATCATGGAGCGAACTACACTGCAAAGAAAGTGTTAGACTCTGGGTTTTACTCGCCTGCAATCTTTCGTGATGCAAATGAATGGGTTAGAGCGTGTGATGCTTGCCAGAGGGCAACAAATATCTCCGCACGTAATGAAATGCCTCAACATCCAATGCAAGTCTGTGAAGTCTTTGATATATGGGGTATCGACTTCCTGGGACCATTTCCTGCCTCACGTGTTAACAAATACATCCTAGTTGCTGTAGACTATGTCTTGAAATGGGCCGAAGCTCAAGCTTTGCCTACAAACGATGCTAGGGTGGTTGGGAGGTTCTTAAAAGTTTATTTGCCCGATTTGGTGCTCCAAAAGCACTAATCAGTGACCGTGGAACGCATTTTTGTAATGCGCAGTTAGGGCGAGCCTTGTCCCGTTATGGTGTTCATCACAGATTGGCTACGTCATATCACCCTCAAACTAGCGGACAAGTTGAGGTCACAAATCGGGGTTTGAAAAGAATCCTTGAGCGGTCCATTAATAATAATCGCAAGGATTGGTCAGACAAGCTAGATGACGCTCTGTGGGCTTTTAGAACGGCATTCAAAACACCTATTGGGACCACACCCTTTAGGTTGGTTTATGGAAAAGCTTGTCATCTACCTGTTGAGCTAGAACACAGGGCATTCTAGGCCTTGAAGACGGCAAATATGGATTTGAAAAGCGGAGCCCGTTTTCTGCAAATCCACGAGCTTGAGGAGCTAAGAAACCATGCCTATGAAAGTTCTAGCAGGTACAAAGAGCGATTCAAGAGGTTTCATGACAAGAGGTTGAGAGACCATAAGGATCTCCGTGTAGGGGATCTTGTCTTGTTATATAACTCAAGACTGCGTTTATTCCTCGGGAAACTAAAATCCAGATGGATGGGTCCATACAAAGTCAAGGAAATATTTCCGTACGGGGCCGTAACTATCGAGGATCCAAGAGGGGGAAGTTTCAAAGTCAACGGTCATCGTCTAAAACTTTACATCAACGAATCGGTTGACCCGGTGGAGGAAATTCTCAAACTCCACGTCCCGCACACTTAAAATAAGTGTGGGGAAAATGTGTATAGCTATCGACTAGCTGACAAATTTAGCGAGCGTGTTTTCACACGCTAAGGGTAATTTTGTATATATTAGTTTTTAATATTTTATTTTTCGTCAATTTTTCGGTTTTAAATAGGTAGATACAAGCATGATACATAATTT
This sequence comes from Helianthus tuberosus, assembly GCA_030545235.1. Classification (NCBI taxonomy): domain Eukaryota; kingdom Viridiplantae; phylum Streptophyta; class Magnoliopsida; order Asterales; family Asteraceae; genus Helianthus; species Helianthus tuberosus. Next base: position 130,934,912 of record CM060353.1, on the reverse strand, counting down.
TTGGAATTTTGAAGCTACTTTATTGTTAGAATATATGAAATAGTGCAAAAATGGGAAAATGGGGTAAAAATTCGGAGTTATGAGCTCACTGTGAAAAGTTACACAAAAAGGCCCAGGTGTTGCACGGTCATGCCAAATCGGCACGGTAGTGCAACCCTTAGTCAAAACAGGTCACTTACTCGTGCATCAGACAGTCATCGGATCACACTACCGTGCGACTGATGCACTACCGTGCAACCCGATAACCAAAGTCGAACCAGGAAAACGATCCGGAATGGCACGATCGTGCCAAATTCGCACGACCGTGCTAAAAAACTGAGCTGTAAAAACAAGGGTATTTAAACGAATCTGCAGTAAAAACAGGTCATTTTTATGAAACCCTAGTCGCCGCACGGGAGTTCCAGGTCGCCTACACCCGCAAATCACCTAATTTTTTCCTACTTTTCGCTTCAATCATCTTCCAAGGTATGTTTCCTACTTGTTTTGTAGATTAAACTTAGTTTTTGACGTAGATCTGATGTTTAAACCAAGAAATTTTGGGTTTTCTTCATAAATGTCAAATAAGCCCTTGTTCTTGAGTGATTAGTGTTAAATCGATGATTCTGATGCTTGATCCGAGATCTATTTACTGATTAAAAGATAAATTTTGAAAAATACAAGTTAGAATCAGTGAAATACAGTATTTTCTGGTGAAAATTGCTGTCGCACGATCACGCACTTAAAACGGCATGACAGTGCCGATCGAAAATCAAGCACAGATCACCGATTCAGAGCTGCGACGCCGAGTCGCACGACAGTGCCAATTTGGCACAGTGGTGCGACACGAGTTCTCGGAAACAACCAGTCTGCCGATCAAGGAATGGCATGGCAGTGCCAAATCCGCATGACCGTGCGACTGCTGAAACAGAAACAGAAGCCCATAAACAGCCTGTTCCGGGGCCGGCGATGAAATTTTTATAATCTGCTCTTATTTTGTTATATTCCTGTGTGCAGATGAATCACAGATTCCTCCAGTTTAGCAAGAACAAACCGAAAGAACAACCCTGTATTGCAAGATTAGAAGCTTTATGGAATAGACGGGGACAAATCGGTGAACCGAGAAGGATCAAGTAGGAGACCATAACAACTCTGAACCAAGAAGAAAGGCTATCCAACATGATGTCGCATCCGATGTCAAGATTGTTCAACATTGCACGACTCGTTTATCTTGAACTAACATTGGAATTCTTTGCTTCATACACTTATGAAAAACCAAGAAGCGAGAATCCAAACTTTAAAAACAGAGAAACAATACAGTTCAGGTTGGGAAAAAAGTGGCATAAGTGGACAGTTGCTAGACTTGGAAGAAGATTGGGCATATACTCATCTGAAGACATAAATTCAGAACTTTTCACCAATATCTACAAGTTTGATAGTGATCAGCAACGAGCCAACTTCTGGGCACAAGTGGCGATCGGACCACCTTATGAAGCTAGAAAAGCTAAAGCTTCACGACTACGAGACCCACTTCTGAGGGTCATTCATCAGGTCATGAGTCACACCATCTGTGGGCGCATGGACAGTGCAGGGAACTGTCCCACTCCAGATCTTCTTTTCATATATTCCTTAGTGACTAGAGTGCATGTAAACCTCGCAGCTAGAATGGCTGAATTCTTTGTAAACAGCGCGGGGAGAACTACAAGCAGTGAAATCCATGGTGGGGAATATGTGACTCAGTTAGCATATAATTTGGGTATTATGACAGATGAGGTAGTCAACGGTCTCACGATGGTTCACGCAGGAGGAGATGTGGATATGAGGTCTTTAAGAGCGATGGGTCTGGTAGTAGATACAGATAATGGCCCGAGACTGAGGGGTCTAAATGGGGAAATATGGGATCCACTACCACTACCACCACAGAATGAAGACGTCAACATGGAAAAGATCGAGCCACCACCACATGATCAGCCACAACATGAGGAGCACGAGCACCAGCATCAGTATCAACACCAGCAGAACTGGCCTCCAGGTATACCTTCCTACCCTGAATTGTACCAGTAGTTCCAGCATATGTAGGTCTCTTAGGACACTTTGAGAGCCGACCAGTTAGCTATGAGAGCCGAGCAGGTGTTGGTGCAGTTGTCTGTTGACTTCATCTTCGTTCGAGTCTTAGATTAGAACTGATAAATCAGGGCTTGTAGTATGAGATTATTAGGGTTTTGAATGTTTTTTTAAGAGGATTTCGCTTGAACATGCTATTTCGCTTGAAAGTGACAAACATCATTTCAAGCGAAATCAACATAAGTCATTTCGCTTGAAATGACAAGTGTCACTCTCAAGCGAAATCTCTGCTCTATAAATAGTCCTCAAGCGATATCAGTTGTAATAGTTCTTGTTTTCCGACGCCGAGGTGCTGTCGAAGTGTCTCCAGCTTTGTAATTGAGTTTTGAGCAATACAAGAGACAGTTAATAGTGATTCTAGTGTTATACAAGCTAAACAAAGACAGAATCAATGAATTCCGCCTCTGATTCTATCTGAGCACTCTTCTGGTCGACTCGTTAGGTCGTTTCACGATCCTACATGTGGTATCAGAGCTCAGGAGGAAGAGTTCTTACCGTTTAGCTCGTTTTCGCTGAAAAATTCTGACTTCTACACCTTCTTTTCAAAGTTAATCAAGTTTTCATGGTTAAAATCGGCAAATTTTCACAAATATGGTGTAAAATTGCATATTAACAAACCCTTGAAAGTTTCAGTACAAAATTCGCATTAAAAATGGCAGAAATAGACTGTTTATGTGATTCCGCTTGAACGAGTGTTTTGTGATTCTGCTTGAGATTGCATATTTCCTTGTATAGTTTACTTTCCTTTAATATTAGTTGTCAATTTACTTGTATAGTTTGTTTTCAAATTTCCTTTAATGTGTTTGCATTTTAGGGGGAGTAGAAATTTTCAGAAAATCCAAAAACATTAGAAAATTTGAAAAAGGCAAAAACATGATAAAATGAAAAATGAGTTTTAGTGTTAAAGAAGAGGAAATGATAGTACATCAGTAGACAGTTACAGTATGCTAAAGAAATGTATTGTTTAAATAGAGTTAAACGGTCTCACTGATGATATGCCGATAGGTTTTTACACATTTAGTAAGCTTTTTCGGGATATAAACTTAAATTCAAACTTGCTTATTTCGTGGGGAACACTACTTGGATATATATGTAACCCCTGAAATCGCGTTTGAAAGGTCCCTCTTTATGAGATACTAGGTCTTTATGCTCAGTGATATCTGGGGTATTATTCCGGGACTTCTGATTTTGCGGAAGCAATGGCCTAGTCCCCGGAGAATACTTTCTGCTTGCTTGAAAAATAGCGACGCCCTCAGCAAAAATGATGAAACAATAAAATTGATAATCATTGCTGTTGTAAAAAAGATCCTCTAAAGGGGACCCACCAAAAGTCGAGCCGTCATCTCTCTGCTGAACGGAAGTTCTGACCTGAGCTCTCACGGTTTCGCAATCTAACCCCTTACAGATATCATCTGTGGTATACTCACCTGTAAGACTGAATATTGGGATCTGGATACGGGAGTATATTCAAGAGGTGGGACACATGAATGAGTTTAAGTTCTTAATACACCTAACTCATATCCTGAATCAGTTGAAATTTGTGTGAAAATTTAAGTGGATCAGTATAGCGCCAATCTAAGTGAATTGTTTAATTCTTAATGTGTAACTAAGCTCAACGGTACTTGTGACTTGTCAAAAACTGATATGATCCTCTTACACAAACTCGAAAAAAAATTGTCTGTAAATATTTCTTTACTGCATTTCATTTCATTAAAAATCCAAAAAGATTTTAGTGTGTTTTAGCATAAACTTTTGAAAAATACAAAAAGATTTTCGACAACTGATGTTGGAGAGCTGATTTTCAAAATTCCAAGTGCTAAACATGATGAGCATGTGGTGAGGGGGAACTTGCGTTTAAATGAGAAAAGATTTTAAATATTTACTTACAAGTGGTTCATCATTATTAATATTGTTAAATCATTCTGGTTAAAATTGAGAAGGAGTCTGGATAAATAAATTTGTCAAATGTTAAATTTGTGAAATTTATTGTGAGGTAGAGAATGTGCAGGTCTCTGAGTGATAGAGAGCCAGGTTCCAATACCTAAGAACTCTGTGTTTTTAACAAAGCCAGGCTGCGATCCCAGCATATTGAAAAGGGGGAGTCTGAAGACATCCGAGGAGAGATGGTTCGAGAGGAGTCTGTTGATGCTGAAGAGATAGAGATATAGTTCGAGGATGCTTACATGGTCAGATACTTCAGAAAGTGATCAGACTGATAAAGACTGAAGACGTTGAAGACTCGACACTTAAGACTCGTCAACATCCGAGGGGGAGTCTGTTTGTGCATACGTCTGTCGACTTCGTCTTGTATCGAGTCTTGTAATAAAATAGTTAAATCGAGTCACGTAGTTCAGGAAAATAGAGTTTTAGAGATCATTTCCCACGAAATGTCTATTCCCCATGAAATAGACATGGCACTTTCAAGGGGAATTAGATAGTGGCACTTTCAAGGGGAATTAGAAACACTATAAATAGGGAGTTTAGTCATTTCATTTGGAACTTCTCCCATTCCAGCAGCGAAGCTCTGCTGAAGTGTCTACAGGTCTGTAAACGTGTCATATTAATAAACAAGACGGTTAAACTACTTTCTAGTACAAATCAAGCTGAACCGACACCGAAACGTCTGATTCTGCCTGTCGTTTTGGTCTAGAACTCTTCTGAAAGACTCGTTTTGGTCGTTACTCGATCCTACATGTGGTATCAGAGCTCAGGAGGAAGAGTTCTTACCATTTAGCTCGTTTTCGCTGAAAAATTCTGACTTCTACACCTTCTTTTCAAAGTTAATCAAGTTTTCATGGTTAAAATGGACTGAATTTCACATATAACGTGTAAAATACAGTTTTAACAAACCCTTGAAAGTTTGAGATCAAAATTCGGCCTAAAACAGAAAAAAATTAACCGAAAATCTTATTCCGCTTGAACGAGTCCTTGTGATTCCGCTTGAAAATAGTGGTAAATTCAAGCGAAATAAGGTTTTTCGCTTGAACAGATCTGTTTTCGCTTAAAATTTGACTGGATTCCGCTTGAATTGGTTGATTTCGCTTAAAGAGTTATCCCGCTTGAAAAGGTTCAAGCGAAATCAAGTATTTCACTTCAAGTTGATATTTCACTTGAGTGCATACTGCTTCAAGCGAAATCAGTATTTTTGATTCAGGGTTATTTCGCTTCAGGGGTGATTTCGCTTCAATTAGTTGATTTCACTTCAGGTAGTTATTCCGCTTCAAAACCATATTTCATTTGAACAGGTTGTGTTTGAAATATTGAGAAAATGTTTGATGAAAAAGAAAATGAGTATGTTGAAAGAATAAATAGTGGATATGGTTGGTGTAAAGTAAGCATGTATGAACAAGATGATAAACATATTTGGAGTCTCAGACTTAAAGATTTTGTGTGTCAAAGGAATGAGACTGTGAAAGAGATGAAAAGCAGATTTGATTACTTAATAGACAAATTGAAAAGGTTTGAGATAAAGTTGACAGATGCTGAAAAAGTATCAAAGCTTGCAGATGCATTACCTGCTGAATGGAATGATGTATTGAAAAATATAAAACAAGAGTCCAAATTTTCAAAATTACGTCCATCTGATTTCATCGATAAACTTCAAACTCATAGTTATGAAAATTATGAAAAGAAGAAAACTTTGATGAATAAAATTAAAGGGAATCTAGATGAATTGAATTTGGGAAATCTAGATAAAATTAATTTGGATGTAATTACTGAAATAGATAGAAGAATCTGTATATGCTTTGCTGCACAAAGGAACATGAGATATGACTATAAGAGAGGATGTTACATTGATAAAAAAATGAATCCTCTTGATTTCGTTAAAATTTTTTGTGCAGGCAAATTCTGGACAGAGACAGAGAAAGTTCCAAAGAATGAAGAATCTGTGAAGATTGGATCTTCGAATTCTGAATCAGTATGCTCTAAATGTGATAAATTTGAAGCTGACAATGTCAAACTCTTGAATCATGCGGAAAGTTTGACATTGGAAGTCAAAAAGATGAAGGATGAGAAGCAATCTGATGATAAACAGATTCTTGTTTTGCAAGAAAATTTTGAGAAGATGAAATCTGAAAATGTCAAACGGTTAATTGATTTGGACAGTTTGACATTGGAAAACAAAATTTTGAAAGAAAAATATTTTCAAAGTCAAATGAAGGTTTTAGAAGATGAAAAATCTGTTATTTTTAAAAATAATCTTGAAAAACAGATTGAAATAAATTCTCATCTTCAGAAAATCATTCGGCTTGAAAATGAAGCTAAAAAAGCTCGGAATAAAATTGATGAGCTTGAAAAGAAATTGAAAGGTTTTGTGAATACTTCTTTGATTCCATGTCCAAAATCGATCAATTCTGTTCCAATAAGTGACAATGTCACAAACTTTGAGAAAGTCAAAATTGAAGATTGTGATGAGAAAACTGATGATGAAATTGAAAAAAGAAAAATATTTTTGAAATTAAATGAAATGTTTCAAGATACTGTTCTACATTCTACTGAAAAAGGTGAATGCTCAACGCAAAAACCTGTAAAGAAGAATGTGGAACAAAAACAAAAGGATAAAAAACTGAAAAATGCTCAAAAAGAAAATAAAAGCTCATCAGTTCAATCATCCAATCGTGATAAAAAACCACAAAAATTGAAAAATAAAAACTCAAAAACTGTTGGTAATAAGTGGTGCAGGTTTGACCACAGTGCTTCAAAGGAAAATCCAGCTTTCAGGAGGGGTGATGATCACCACAAAGCCAGACAATGCTATGATCTGAGTGTTTGGTGTGATAGTGGTGATTGGTACGATAACAAGGACACATTGCTTTTAACTTCCAAAGTTGGAGGTTTGAGACGAGAAGATGCTTTGAATGCCATATCAAAGGTCACATTGCCAGAGATTGCCCAATGAGATCAAAGGGAAGATCGAGGGCTGAATCTCAGAAAGTGGCAAAGGAGCCAGTCAATGTCAAGCCCAAAGAACAGAAAGTTTAAAAACCTAATGTTCAAGAGCAGAAAGTTCAAGAAAAGAAAGTTAAGCTTTCACAGGGGCAGAAGACAGACTGAGGAAGAAGAGAAAGAAAGCGAGAGAGTATCTCGAAAGGATTTTGTCCTCGGATACAACTAGTAAATCAGATAAAAGTTCTGATAAATCGTCTTGCTCGCCAAAGAATGACAAATCAAGCAAAATGGATTCATCAGATACAAATCCGAGGATGAAAGAGAGAAAGATGAAAAAGAAAGTTGCTGGTGATGAATTTATTTCTCCGAAAACAAAGGAGCCAGTTGTTGGCGATGAATCTGATTCTTCAAAGTCAGACAAGCCACGTTCAGGAGATGAATCTGGTGTGGTAAAGCCAGAAGAGCCATGTGTTGAGGTAAAAAAATGAGAATTCTGGTCTAACAATGGATGATGCAAATTTTCCACCATTGTTGAACAAGAATTCAAAATCACCCAAGGACCGTCAGGCTTGGGTGAAACTCTTTAAATGAAAAACCTAACTTGCCGGAGCTCCCAGGTTGGTAAGAGTGGAGCAGGAATCGGCATATTTCTTGAGAAATTCACGAAAGTGATTTCGTCTTACATGTGGTAAATCAGGGACATTAAGTTGTACTTGATTTTCTACAAGTGATTATGTTGAAAATTTGGTAAATTTTTCAAGTGATTGAAGAAAAACAAGGTGATAAATGAGATCCCCATGTTTGAAAAATGACACACAAAACTAATTTTCCGGAAAAATCACTTTTGATTAAAACAAACTTAAGTGTTTTGAAATCATAATGGGAAAATAGTTTGTTGTCAGGGGGAGTTCTGATTGTTTATGCCAAGTGAATGGAGAATTGAAGTAATTCTCATCATGTTGTCACTTTACCTTGTACAGCTTGTGTTCAAATTTTCCCAGAAAATCAAAATTGAGACATATTTTGATTTTAGGGGGAGAAAAATTTTTAAAAAAATTAGAAAATTTGAAAATGCCAAAAACATTGAAAAAGCAAAAATGAGTTTTGTTGTGAATAAGAGGAAATGATAGTAAATCAGTGGACTATCACAACATGCTAAAGAAATGAAATGTCAAATGTGATAAACGATTTCACTAAGGATGTGACGATAGGCTCAGCTAGACTAGTAGATTTGCGATAACGATACAAACTTAAATGAAAAAGCCTAGTTCTAGTGGGAAACATGGTCAAAAGCATAATACTTAGTTTTGTCCTTCTTAATTGTGTGCCTACTCAGTAATCGCTGATTGTCGAAAGACATAAAACTGGTTAAGTTTGTGAACTTTCACAACTTTGCTGAAAAAGCTATGATTGTGCATTTTATTTTGCAAAGATTTAAACTTGTTTTATTTCTTTATTTTGTTTAAGCATTGGACATCCACTGCGTATACGTGAGTATCGACCTGGATGTTATTGCCTATACGTTCTGCTTTATTTTCTTTGGTGTTTCATTTAAGCTTTGGACCTCCTCTGCGTATACGGAAGTATCGACCTGGTGGTTAAAGCCTAAATAACTTCAACTTGTTTTATTTTTCTTACTTTGTTTAAACATTGGACTTTCTCTGCGTATACGGAAGTATCGACCTGATTGTTAATGTTTAAACATTCTGCTTTGTTTTCGCACAAATCACTGTTGATAAAAGTTTAAAGGCATTACTTGAGTCAGTGTATTGCATGATGAGGGGATATGCTGAGATCGTGGGATCCATAAGAATTTACAGCAAAATTAATATAGCTTAACGTATCGGTAAGCATTTCAAAAGTTTTTAGATTGAGTTTAAGTGGACAACAATATCGTCAATCAACGTGAATCGTTTAGAACTTAAAATGTTAAAAGCTTAACGGTGCTAGTGATTGGTCACATAAACTGATATGATCCTCTTACATAAGCTCACAAAAATTATGTTTGTAAATATTTCTTTATTGTATTTCAGTACATTCAAAAATCCAAAAAGATTTTAAGTGTGTTTTAGCATAAATTTTGAAAATTACAAAAAGATTTTCGACAACTGATGTTGAATAGCTGATTTTCAAAATTCCAAGTGCTGAACATGATGAACTGGTTTGGGAGTGTGTATACTGAATTGAAAAATCTTGTTTTAAAAAAAAAGTTGAGATTAGTTAATCAGGGTCATTAATTTGAACTTGATGTAACTATTACTAGTAAGTTTTTTTTATTTAAGTAAAAACTTATGTTTTGGTTAAGAATTGTGTAGGTGATGAGCTTAAACTGAGTTAAAGCCAGGATTTGATTTCAAAAGCGATAGCTAATTCCAGACTGAAAATCCCAGCTTGCTGAAAGGGGGAGTCTGACGAGGTTAGAGCTAGAGAAAAGATCCGGGTATATGATTCCGGGAGAAATTCCTGAAGAAGACTGATCAAGATTGGAGAGTCGTCATGCTATAGACTCTCACTGAAGATTCCATCAACATTCAAGGGGGAGTCTGTTGGTGCAGTTGTCTGTCGACTTCATCTTCGTTCGAGTCTTAGATTAGAACTGATAAATCAGGGCTTGTAGTATGAGATTATTAGGGTTTTGAATGTTGTTTTAAGAGGATTTCGCTTGAACATGCTATTTCGCTTGAAAGTGACAAACATCATTTCAAGCGAAATCAACATAAGTCATTTCGCTTGAAATGACAAGTGTCACTCTCAAGCGAAATCTCTGCTCTATAAATAGTCCTCAAGCGATATTAGTTGTAATAGTTCTTGTTTTCCGACGCCGAGGTGCTGTCGAAGTGTCTCCAGCTTTGTAATCGAGTTTTGAGCAATACAAGAGACAGTTAATAGTGATTCTAGTGTTATACAAGCTAAACAAAGACAGAATCAATGAATTCCGCCTCTGATTCTGTCTGAGCACTCTTCTGATCGACTCGTTAGGTCGTTTCACGATCCTACAGCAGGAGGATATGCGAGCAACTCAAGACGTTATGAGGGCTGACTAGATAGCTATGCGGGCATCTCAACACACCATGCGGGAGGAAATGTATGCAGGATTTTCCTACATCTTCGAAGGGCTACAAAGCGTATATCCTAGCCACTTCGGCAACCCTCCACAGTTTCCGTTTGGAGACACATGTACCTATGGGGCGGGTTCATCTAGAACACGCCACCATGATGGTGATGATGATGAGGAGGAGGAGTAGGAGGAGGTAGGGCAGAACAATTCAGAAACTAATGTTTTATGTTATTTCTATTCAGTACTTTGTTTGGGATTTAAACTTTATGTCTGTTTTTAATGTTTTTAGAAGTATGTTTGCTTTGTTTGAATAACGGATTTGGTTGAATTATCTAACATTTTGATCAATGCTAATGTTTGCTATTTTAGCGAGTGACATAATTGGCAGATTCACAAAGAAATGTACACAGAGTTGAGACGACTTCTATCAAAGTCTACTCAAACGAGTCAACTCAAACTCTGAGGGAGTACATCTTTCCCTTTTCACATTATTAGTTTAGCTCTTCATAATTGCTTAACTAATATGTATTTCACATTCGGGACAATGTGAAGTTCAAGTGTGGGGAGGGGTTTAAAAGTTTTTTTTTAAACTTTGATTGTCCTTAATTGTTCTCATTTTTTGTATATAGTTTCGAAAAATAAAACAAAAAATGGTCAATTTGTGTTCTTTAGGAAGCATCAAATTTGATAAAAATCGACAAGCCAAATTCATGTTCGAAAAAGATAACTAAAAAACGCGATGAAACAAAATGAAAGACTTGCATGTTTATCTTTTTATTTATACCCATTCCTTCCGTTTACGTGACCTTATTTTTGAGCCTTTACAGCTTTCTTGTCAAATGCTTCTTTGTTTTTGCGAAAAAATGAGTGAGCCGGATGTTTTTATGTAATTTAGAACTTGTCATTTGTATACTTTTTGAAACCATGAATATGTGAAATTACATAGAAATGATAAAGGCATTTAGGATACCCCTTTGTCAGACTTTTTCTTTGTTTATATCCCACACCCAACATTATCCATTAGTTCGACATGTTGATCCTATTTTCCGTATTTTTCTTAAACTTTACCCAAAATATTAAACCTACTCACCCAAATTTAACCTTTTCTCATTCACCCTTATTTTCGTTAAAAATTTGGCCATAAGCTTTCTTGTCTATAAAGTTTCACTTTCATTGAAAAAAAAAACCGTTTGTCATAACTCTCTAGGGAAATTAAAGAAACACTATCAAGAAAGAAATAGAGAGTTGATGTATAAGTAGAATAAACTCTGAAGACCTACACAATAGTTTAGCAACATGTTCAGAATTGTAGAAAATAAAGTACCAAGTTTTTGGCCAAGTTTTAACCTTTCTTACCACTTTCAAATATCCATTCCATACCCTAAACCTCAGCCTTACGCTACAACCCATCAAAGACCTCTTGATTTATGCTTTTCACATATTAATTGGTGGAGATTAGATCTTTTGACAAGCTTATGATATTGCATGATTCATTGACTAGGCATCGAGTGTTTTACATACACATTATATGTATGATTCAGAAATTTAACCGAGTGTGTGAACATTGTGAGAAATATAAGGATTTGCATGCTAAGTCATTCGAAAGTTGAATTATTGCTTTATAAATTATCCTTTCGAACATCTAACAAAGCTTGTTTGTTTTAAATCTTTGGTGATGACTTTTTGAAAACCAATTTGACCACCAAACAAATTAGAAAACTTTGTAAATATTCAGATTTGATTCCGTATTTTATGTTAAGTTTGCTTGAGGACAAGCAAAGTTCAAGTGTGGGGATGTTTGATATACGTTAAATTATACATGTTTTTATACCCCAAAACACTTCTGTTTTAAGCATTTTTGACCGAAAACACAACGATTAGGTGCCAAAATCGGTACTTTTATATTTTCAGGTCTTAAACAGAGCATAAAGGAAAATTCTGATGAAAACGGACAAATTCTGATGCATTTTTGATAAAAATGGCAAAAATCTGATGAACTGCCAGGTGTGGCACGACCGTGCCACCAGCGGCACTACCGTGCCGATCAAGCGACCTCGGAAGCACTGCCAGTGCGACTAGGAGTGCCAACTGTTTTTCGGGCCGCACTACCGTGCCACCCGAGGCACGACCGTGCCAATGCCAAATCAAGCTTTCTGACCAACAATTCTGATGAGCAGCACTACCGTGCCACCAGCGGCACTACCGTGCCGATCTGATGACCAAGACAACTTGTCCACTTGGCTGACTCGGGATCGCTGAACCTGACGTCACCCGACAACACCTGACGCACGACCGTGCGAGATTGGCACGACCGTGCCGATCTGGAAATCTCTTATAAATAGCAGCTTTCGCTACTGGTTCAAATGTTGGGTTTTTCTCCATGTTTCTGGGCGATTTCTGGGTTCCGAAGCAGTCCTGATCAGACCCATTTGAAGCTTAAAGATCGAGTGGAAGCATAACCTATCCAACCCGTCAATTCCTTGCTTGTTTATGGTTCGATTCCTTGTTCTTGAACATGTATTCTAATCATTTTGCAAGTTATGAGCTGATGTTAGTTTATGTTTAATGTAGTTTATGTAATAGTAGTTACAAACTTGTTTCTTGAATAATCTTTATGTTGTAATCTTGTTTGTATGAAACTTAAGTACGTTTTCATGTTTTGAATCTTCATGATTATATAATGAATGTTTCATTGATGTTGAGTTCTTGATTATGTTTGATTGTCTTGGATAATGAATCTGTGGTTAGTGGGATGGTAACTATTTCTTGATTAATCACTTATTTGTAAACTTCGTTTACACCATGAAACCAGACCAGGGTATTTGTTTTATACAAGATATATCTTATTGTGATTAGGAATACTTTCTTGCACGTAAGGGTTCTAACGAATTATATGGTGTTGATTACATGTTCTTGAATGCGGTTTATGATCCTTGTTTAGTAGTTTTGGTCTGAAATTGCTGACATGGTAGATTTGGGTTTAAGACTTGTAAAGGTGAAGCTGTTTGTTATATGATCTACATAATTGCTTATCCCCGTGGCTATATTGTGACCATCGATATTGCTTTCTTTGATAAGTGAGGTTAGGAATCCAGACCCGGTAAATAACCTATCTTTAAAGATTCGCATGAATAAATATCAATATCTAGCTAATGAATGATTTTAGGTGGTTAACGTGTGACCATCGCGTTAACTTTCCGAAGAATCATAATGCTAGAAATCCAGACCCGGTAACTAGCTGTCTCGAAATTGGAAAATTGATTAAGTGCTTTTGTAACATATCTGATAGATAACATGTTTAGGATGTTTGTGAAACAAGATAATAGTATATTTTTATTTTAGTTGTAATTTAGATAATTTAGTTAAGAAATCATTCACTTATCCTTTTATCTGGTAAAATACTGACAAAGATTTAGTACATTATAACGCCCGTGTTCCATGGATCGATATCTGGCTCTTACCAATACTTTGTTGCATATATGACGGGATCCACTTGTCCTTTGTTGTGTATGTTTTAATGTTAAGGTATAAACCATTTTTATAAATATAAAACATCCTTTCGTCGGGCGCGTGAAGATACTGTAAATAAATGTATATAACCGCCCACGTCAGTAGCATATCCCCTTCCCTATTCTTGAGTCGGTACGCTCCTTTCCCAGATTCTGATTCGACCTCATATGGTCCTTCCCACTTTGGAGCTAACTTTCCATCAATAGGATTAGTAGTATTCTGAAAAGCCTTTCTTAACACCCAATCCCCAACTTGAAATCTTCTAGTCCTTATATTCTTGTTATATGTTCTGGATATCCTCTGTTGATATGCTGCCATCCTTAGCTTTGCTGCATCCTTTGTCTCATCCACAGTGTCCAATTCTTGGCCCAAAGCTTCAGGATTCTGCTCAGAATCCTGGAGATTAGATCTTGCTGTAGGGATGACCATTTCCGCTGGGATCACTGCTTCTGCTCCAAATACTAAGAAGAATAGAGTTTGGCCAGTTGCACTCTTTATTGTTGTTCTATCAGCCCATAAAACAAAGGGTAATTCTTTTGCCCATCTTCCTTTCTTAGCTCCTAGCCTCTTCTTCAAGTTGTTGACAATTATCTTGTTCGAGGATTCTACTTGTCCATTTGCTTGAGGATGCACTGGTGTTGACGTGATCATCTTAATTCCCCAACTTTTGCAAAAATCAGTAGTCCTCTTACTTATAAAATGAGAGCCATTGTCACAAATTATCTCGACTGGTACTCCAAACCTGGTCAGGATATTCCTTTATATGAAGGATACTACTTCCTGGTCTCTAACTTGAACAAATGCTTCAGCTTCAACCCATTTAGAAAAATAGTCAGTCATTGCCAGCATAAAGACTTTTCCTCCTGGAGCTTTCGGCAATTTCCCTACTATGTCCATCCCCCACTTCATGAATGGCCAAGGGGAAGCTATAGGATATAATGGTTCAGCTGGTTGATGTAATATGTTACTGTGCCTTTGACATGCATCTCATCTTCGAGCATATTCTGCAGCATCTTTCTTCATCGTCGGCCAGTAGTATCCTGTTCTTAATACTTTTGAGAATAATGACCTACCCCCAGTGTGGTTACCACAATCCCCTTCGTGTATATCCTGAAGCACTTCTTTGGTTCCGGGATCCTCCAAGCATCTCAGATATGGTCCTGCAAGAGATTTCTTGTACAAAACATTATTTATAATAGTGAATTGTGATACCTTCATTCTAAAGGCCTTAGGATTCTCATCCTTAGGGATGTGTCCTTCCTTGAGATATCTTATGATTGGAGCCGTCCAGGACTTAGGATCCTCATTAGGATCATGACCAGGATCTTGAATACTTGTTACCCCCTTATCTTGAGATTTGAAAAGATCCATTGCAGGATATAGGATGTGAAGTATTGGTATTTGGGTTCCTTCTGGTATCCTGACCGACTATCCTAAATTTGCCAGGGCATCTACTTCAGCATTATCTTCTCTTGGTACCTGTTCAAGTGTAAAAACATCGAAATATTCTGCTAATTTTTTGAGAATTTTGAGTTACTTGATTAACTTCTCACCTTTGACTGCATAGGATCCGTTAAAATGATTAGTAATTAACAAAGAATCAACATATACTTGCAAACTCTTAATATTCATGTTTTTAGCCAACTCTAATCCTGCGATCAAAGCTTCATATTCTGCTTCATTATTAGTGGCAGGAAATTCACATCTAATAGCCTGGGGTAATATGTCCCCCTATGGTGATTTTAGTAGTATACCCAATCCTACACCTCTAACATTAGATGCACCATCAGTATATAAAGTCCAGGATTCTGAGGTTTCTCCTAGTTGTTGAACTTCTAGGTCTACTTCATTTTGAATATCACTACTGAAATCAGCCATAAAGTCAGCTAGAGCCTGAGATTTTATGGCATTTCTAGGTTCATATACTAGATCATAGGCACTTAACTTTACTGACCACTTAGCCATTCTACCTGACATCTCAGGTTTCCTAAGCACCTTTTTAACAGGATAATTGGTTTTAACATGGATCCTATGTGTTTCAAAGTAATGTCTAAGCTTTGTTGATGCCATAATTAGTGCTAATATTAGTTTTTCTAAATGAGAATATCTAGTTTCAGCATCTAATAAACTTTTACTAACATAATAGACAGGATACTGCTGACCTTCATGATCCTTTACAAGGACAGCACTTACTGCATTCCCTGATACTGAAAGGTACAGGGATAATGGTTCACCATCCTCAGGCTTCATCAATAGAAGTGCGGTTGAAAGATACTGCTTCAAATCCTGCAAGGCTGCTTCATGCTTCTCCCCCCATTCGAACTTCTTATTCTTCTTCAGGATATCATAAAATTCCTTGCATTTTTCCGAGGATCTTGAGATAAATCTGTTTAATGCTGCTACTCGTCCCGTCAGTCTTTGTACATCTTTCATGTTGGAAGGTGACTTGATATCCAAGATGGCTTTGATCTATTCTGGGCTCGCTTCTATCCCTCTTTTAGTCACCATATATCCTAAAATATTCCTGGCCCCACTCCAAAATGGCACTTGGCAGGATTTAGCTTCATGTTATATTGATGTATACCTCCATAGTGTCCCCCAGCTTGTCTTTGAACATCATGTTCGCCAATCTTTGATACGTTGCACCTGCATTTTTCAAACCAAAGGGTATAGCAGTATAACAATAAATACCTGTTGGTGTCATGAAAGCAGTATCCTCCTGGTCTGAAGGTTCCATTTGGATCTGCTGGAATCCTGAGGATGCATCCATGAAGGTTAACATTTCATGGCCGGCAGTAGCATCTACCATTGAGTCAATATGAGGAAGAGGAAATGGGTCTTTGGGACAAGCTTTGTTCAAGTCTGTGTAATATACACAAACTCTCCATTTCCCATTTTTCTTCTGCACCACAACTACATTTGCTAGTCATCTTGGAAATTTGACCTCCCTGATCATTTTGGATTTCAATAACCTCTCTACTTCTTCCTGAATAATCATATTTCATTCCGGAGCAAACTTCCTTCTCTTTTGTTGGACAGGCTTGAATGACCTGTCAATACCGAGCTTATGAGTTATAACATCCTTGGAAATACCTGCCATATCCTCGTGCTTCCACGCGAACGTTGACATCCTGCATTTCAAAAAGTTAGTCAATTGATCTTCAATATCCCGAGGGATATTGGTTCCTACGAGCACCGAGATATCTGGATTATCTTGATCCAGGATAATTTTCTTTACATCCTGCTCTGAAGCCTCCACGATATCCTAGGCTCGCATCTTTAATTGTTATGCTGCACTAGGCTTGGTTGAGGATTTCATCGAGGAAGAGTAACACTCCTTTGCTTCCTGCTGATCACTATCCACCTTGACAACCCCCCAAGGAGTAGGGATCTTGATGCATTGATGATAAGTTGACGGCACAACTATCATATCATGGATCCACGGCCTACCCAATATAATATTATAGCAGGATAAGGAGTCCATCACACAAAAGCGATGCATTGAGTTGACCCTTTCAACATATACTGGTAACTTTATCTCTCCGACTGTATTTCTAGCCTCTCCACTGAACCCAACAAGTACAGTGGACTTTGAAGTGATATCCATTGGGGATACATTCATCCTCTTCAACGTCTCTAGTTGGATTATGTTGACGGAGCTGCCATTATCCACCAGTATCCTGCGTACAAAATGCTTAGCCACAAATAACGTTATTACCAGAGCATCATGATGAGGAACCTGGACAGTATCCTTGTCATCACTGTCGAAGGTGATCACTTTATCAGTTGTGAGGATCGTCATCCTGGTTGGCTTATCTCCTCTTTTGGCCTTAGCCTCCTTTGCATGTTGATGTGCACAAAATGCAACATATAAATTACATCAATTGTGGCATAAAACTAACCCTTTTTTAGTACTAATGTTGGAAAAAGTGTGTTTTTGTCTTCCTTTTGTATTTTCAGGATGAAATGAGCTCAAATGAACAAAAGAAGCAAAAAGGCAGCTAAATCTAACATAAATACAAGAAAAGGAACAAACGTGGCATGCCCGACCTCCCCGACAGCATCTTCCCAAGCAAGACAAGAGAACAGAAGGCTGAACATGCCCCGTGCTCATTGAGCACGGGGGCGTGCCCAAGTGATTGCAGAAAAGACAAAGCTGTAGAAGCTTCTATCACCCACCACGGGGGCGTGCCCAGCGGACACGAGGCCGTGGTCAACTCTAAGATTCGCAGAATCTGGGGAAATCTTGATAGTACAGATACGCTTCTGCACACGGGGGCGTGCCCAGCGGACACGGGGGCTTGGTCAACTAATGCAGACAAACTGCAATTAATGAAGAAAGAGAAGGAAGGTGGACACGGGGCCGTGCCCGAGTCTCTGTTCAGCCTATAAATAGGGGTGCTTGGCTCATTTGAAAACCATCCCTTGGCACACCACCTCTCTCACACTTCACCCACCATCCACCACCATCACAACACCATCATCCACCACCATAATCCATCGTCCATCGTAGAGTGTGTGAGTCATCTCGGGATCTAAGATTGATCGTAAGAGTTCTTGACAATCAAAGGCCATGTTTGCCTAAGTCTCTTACATCACTTGGTGAAGACAAGTGTCTAGTGTAATACTTTTTATTTTTTAATCTTTTCGCACTTTTTATTTGGTTATGTATTAATGACTTTAATAACTAGTTTCTTATGTTAAAGGTGATTCTTCCTTATCGTTTGTCCGTGGTGTCTTGGCATTATTTTACTATCTATATAAAATAAAAGATTTTCACCATTCATATCTCCACGGTCTATATGGAGATATGTTGGCTACCTGGTCGGGGGTTAAGGGAACAGTTTGGTAAGAGTCTTGCCTTGTTCAGTGTATAGATCCTGCAAGGACCTAGGTCAAATTTAGTAGGACCTCCTTCAATACCCACCGGTATTGGATGGCGGGGGTCCAAAATCTTTGATCCCCTCATATGTAAGCTACTATTAATACTTTAACCCGACTACTTAGGACTGTATCCATGCTGACTCAGACTACTTAGCCGAGGGTAACGTCACCTTCAAAAGAGGGGCCTACCATAATATGCATTAATAACTTAATTAATTATCTTTCAATAATCCGACCCTTTAGGATTGTATCCTTGCTGACTCAAACTACTGGGTTGAGGGTAACGCCACCTTCAAAAGAGGGGCCTACTACAATAACTAAGATAATCTCTTAAAAAGTGCAAAAGTGCGGAAATAATCAAAGGTTACACTAAACACGAGTCGGATCCAAGTGATTCATCTTGTGTATCTGTTTTTTATTTTTATTTGTTTTTTCAGCATTTTAGTTAGTTTTTATTTTTCTAGTTTAAAAACTTTTTTCTAACTTTTGATTTGGTTAGACGTTGAGGATAAACCGGTACTAAAAGCTCTTGTGTCTTTGGACGACCTCGATATCTTGCCAACACTATACTACGCTCACAATGGGTGCACTTACCCATATGTGTGTTTGGTGTTAGTAAAATATCGTGTTTTATAAATTTAAAACTTGGCTAACGTGTAAAAAGGGGTTAAAATATACTTAAATATATATCACACCACACGCGCATCAAGTTTTTGGCGCCATTGCCGGGGATACAAGGATTTTAAGAAAGTTAGGAATCAACGGCCTAATCGTTTTTTCTAATTTTTCTTTTTTTAGGATTTTCGTAAATTTTCAGTTTCTGCAGAGCTCAGCACGGGCCATGCCTGGTCGGACACGGGCCGTGCCCAACATTGTTACTGGCAGTTTTTATTTTCCGAGTTACAGAGAGTTAAGCACGGGGCCGTGTTGGTGCAACACGGGGCCATGTCGAACTCCCCAATAACAGGGATCCGGAAAACAATCACTGTATCTCCGACCACGGGCTGTGTTCATCTGAGCACGGGGCCGTGGTGAAGCTTCTGACCAACGTTCTTTTATCTTTTTATTGCAGGAGTTGGAACCCAGGCGCCACATCTGAACTTTCTACGTAGTGTATGAGCTCCAGTTCTAGTAGAGACATAAAAGAACCTCTTGAAGAACCCGAACGCTTTCTCAGAAAAAGACTTAAAGCTAAAAACCAAGAGAAAGTTTCGGGGGACCCACTTCCAATGGCGGACCAACGTACCCTCATGGATTACTTACGACCCACTGTAGGTAATCTTGGTACCGCTATCAATGCACCGAATGTTGAAGCCAACAACTTCGAACTTCGACGGCACTTGATACAAATGCTTCAAAACTCCGCAACCTTTCATGGGCTTGCGGACGAGGATCCCCATCTACATATTACTAATTTCTTCTAAATATGTGATACCTTTCGGATCAATGGAGCATCCAACGATTCCATCCGCCTTCGAATGTTTCCATTTTCACTAAAAGACCGAGCTAAGGCTTGGCTTAACACCCTCCCAGTTGGTTCGGTAAACACCTGGGATGAACTAGCCCAAAAATTTCTATATAAGTATTTCCCTCCTGCTAAAACAGCTAAACTAATGATTGAAATTAATACATATTCACTAGAGGATGGGGAGTCCTTATATGAAACTTGGGAAAGGTTCAAGGAGCTACTAAGAAAGTGCCCTCATCACGGTCTTGCGGTATGGCAAGAAGTATCCACTTTCTACAATGGGTTGTTGCCACACACAAGACAAACACTTGATTCTAGCTCCGGGGGACATTTAGGTAATCGTCGCCCAAATGAAATCTATAATCAAATTGAGGAAATTGCTCAAACCAATTTTCAGTGGCACACTCCCCGAGGCAATAAATCTATTTCCCCGGGCGCCCATAAAGTTGATGAAAGCACTTCTTTACAAGCTTAAATCGAGGCCGTTTCTTCAAAAATCAAAAAGTTAGAAATGACAAAAACGGTCTCGGTTATGGCTTGTGAAGGGTGTGGTGGGCCACATGAAAATTGGAGTTGTATGAAAGAATTAGATGATCAAACGGAAACGGTAAACTACATTGATAATAGACCTAGGCCATCAGGTCCTCCAACGGGTACCTACAACCAAGGATGGCGTAACCACCCTAACCTTGGTTGGAGAGAACCCGGCAATAGTAGTAACCAACAAAGTCTAAACCAACGAACAAACTTTCAATAACCACAAAATTTCTCTCAATAACAAGGTGGACGAGAAAGGCTTGAAGATACTATATCTCGCCTCATCTCCGACACCGAAAAGAAAAACTCGGATCGATTTCAACAATTGGAATCGGATTTTAGAAATCAACAAGCTAGCATTCAAAACATTGAAAAACAATTAAATCAAATAGCTAAAAATTTCTCCGAGAGACCACAAGGCGTGTTACCAAGTAATACCGAAACCAACCCAAAGGCACAAGTACATCTCATAACATTGAGAAACCGTACCGTGGGGGCCCGAAGAAGCTCCACTACCACCAACTGAAAGAAGCCAATCTAGCCAAACCACAACTCCACCCACGCCCCAACGAGAGAAGGCTTCTCCACCAGTTCAAGAGCCTACTAAGACTCCTCCGGTTCCATACCCCGCTCGGTTAATTCGTCAAAAGACCGATGAGCAATTCGTAAAGTTCAAAAATTTACTAAAACAATTGCATGTTAATATTCCATTTATCGAAGTCCTCACTCAAATGCCTAAATATTCAAAATTTATGAGGGACTTCCTCACTCATAAAAGGAAAATTGAATCATTGCAATTAGTTAATTTAGGCGAAGAATGCTCCGCCTTACTGCTCAACAAACTCCCGCAAAAGAAGCTTGACCCCGGAAGCTTCACAATTCCTTGCTCGATTGGGGAATCCCCCATTCGTAATGCACTAGCCGATCTCGGGGCAAGCATCAACCTCCTGCCCTCATCAATGTTCAGCCGACTCGGCTTAGGGAAAACAAGCCCTACAAAAATAAGCATACAACTCACCGATAGATCCGTCAAATATCCACAAGGTGTCGCTGAAAATCTATTGGTCAAAGTCGGCGAATTTGTCTTCCCGGCCGATTTTGTCATACTAGATATGGAGGAAGATACCGAAGTACCACTCATCTTAGGAAGGCCATTCCTAGCTACGGCTCAAGCAGTGGTAGATATGAATGATGGAACACTAACATTGAGGATTGGGGACGAGGAAATGAAGTTTGGAGTTGGAAAAAGAGTAGAAGACGAAGACCCGGTCAACTACATGAAGGTCATTGACTCGAGTTTGGATGATGCTCTCCGACGGTGTAGCATGGGATGCAAAACATCCCTCTTGGGTAACATATGACCTGGCTTTGGGTCTAGCCAAGGACCCTTATAAACGTGGCGCACCACGGAGGCATTCCGCGGAACTATCCTTAGTTTAGTTTAGATTAATTTTTATGTTTTCTAGTTTAGTTTTAATTTTCAGGAATAAAACACACTCGGGATGGTGAATGATAAAAAGGGAAACTTGAACCAGCACCCCATGCAGGAAAACAGGGCCACCCGACAAATTTTTCTTCATTACAGCAAGTTCAGCATGGGCCGTGCCCGCCCAATACGGCCCCGTGCTGCACAATCTGCAGGAAATGCCCAGTTCAGGTAACTGGACACGGGGCGTGCTCATTGAACACGCCCCCGTGCCCAGGCTTATGTTTCTTTTTACAAACTTTTGTTACTGGTGATCTGAACACAGGGTCATGCCCGGACACCACGGGGCCGTGTCCAGACGCCCACTAACATAAAATTTTTCTTTTTCACACCTTTTTACCCATTCAATCAACGTAAAAACTTATTTTTGGGACACATTGAGGACAATGTGTAATTTAAGTGTGTGTTGGGGGGGGGGGGGGGGATGCTAAAACCTTGAATCTTGCAAGTCCTAAATACAAGCCTTACACAAAACTCTATTGGAACCACTAATCACCCCAATTTTTTTCAAAAAATTTTCATTTTCTTTACTTGTCTAGGTTTAATTTGGGAATTTAAAGTTCTAAAAAAAGGATATATTTTTACAAATTTACAACCAATAGCGTCGTGATAAAAAGAGCCAACATAAGAAAATTATGAAACGTCATGACAAACCTAGTTAAAATTTGATTATATATACTTGATCACATAAAAACCCATTCCCACAAAAAGTGAGTTTTGAGCCTTTGTTGAGCATACAAATACATAGCTTTAAACTAAATGCTCATTTTTTCGTTTCTTATGTGAATAGCCGCTTGTTTCTTACGACTTTAGAACTTGCCACGACGATACATTCCTGGTACTTACCAACTTAAACCCGAGTAAGTAAATGACGGAGGCATTAGGACTAACCCTTTTTATTTCTATACCATTATTTTTTCTTTTTTTTACCACCTACCCAAAATCCCCCTAGTTAACCCGTTTGAGCCTAAACCTTTTCATTACATAACCCAAAACAAACACCCTTTCACCCACCAAAACCTTTTTATTTTTAACCCTTTTGTTTTAGTAACAAGCTAGGTTTTTCTTATGACTTTCAAAAAAAAAAAATGATGATGATGAAGCAAAAGAGAAATAAACAAACAAATTTATCAAAAATAACTTTGTTTGAATAATGGCTTTATCAAAATAAAAATTTCAAAATAAAAGTCATACGAAAACTGACGCTTTTTACGCTTTTCGACCTTTTACTAACCACTAACCCAACCACCTACCTTTAACCCAAGCCTAATCCTTCACTCAAAAGTCCTCTTGATATTTACAAAAGGTATATAGTTAAAAAGGAGGAGGATTGATTACTTGGCAAGCTTATGGTAGGAGTAAGTTCCATGCCGCTCTCGAGTGATCCACTAAAATAAATCTTCGACCGAGTGTTGAGTGATCCCCGTGAGGTATGTGAACTTGTATATAAGTGGAATTTTAAAAAGGCACGTTATGCCCTAATAAGTAATTTATCTTATGGAATGTTTTCAATAAATCATGACGAATATGATTGTAAATAAATAAAAATAAAACTAAATAAAGAATCTTGGAAATCCCGACACTCTACGACAAGCCAAAAAAAAACCCTTCTCTTCTACCCATTCCATTTGGGAGTGTAAAGCCACAAAATAAAGAGTTTTGCTCGAGGACAAGCAAAGATTCAAGTGTGGGGGTATTTGATGTGCACAAAATGCAACATATAAATTACATCAATTGTGGCATAAAACTAACCCTTTTTTAGTACTAATGTTGGAAAAAGTGTGTTTTTGTCTTCCTTTTGTATTTGCAGGATTAAATGAGCTCAAATGAACAAAAGAAGCAAAAAGGCAGCTAAATCTAACATAAATACAAGAAAAGGAACACACGTGGCATGTTCGACCTCCTCGACAGCATCATCCCAAGCAAAACAAGAGAACAGAAGGCTGAACACGCCCCGTGCTCAATGAGCACGGGGGCGTGCCCAAGTGATTGCAGAAAAGACAAAGCTGTAGAAGCTTCTATCACCCACCACGGGGGCGTGCCCAGCGGACATGGGGGCGTGGTCAACTAATGCAGACAAACTGCAATTAATGAAGAAAGAGAAGGAAGGTGGACACGGGGTCGTGCCCGAGTCTTTGTTCAGCCTATAAATAGGGTTGCTTGGCTCATTTGCAAACCATCGCTTGGCACACCACCTCTCTCACACTTCACCCACCACCCACCACCATCACAACACCATCATCCACCACCATCATCCATCATCCATCGTCGATCGTAGAGTGTGTGAGTCGTCTCGGGATCCAAGATTGATCGTAAAAGTTCTTGACAATCAAAGGCCATGTTTGCCTAAGTCTCTTACATCACTTGGTGAAGACAAGTGTCTAGTGTAATACTTTTTATTTTTAATCTTTTCGCACTTTTTATTTGGTTATGTATTAATGACTTTAATAACTAGTTTCTTATGTTGAAGGTGATTCTTCCTTATCGTTTGTCCGTGGTGTCTTGGCATTATTTTACTGTCTATATAAAATAAAAGATTTTCACCATTCATATCTCCACGGTCTATATGGAGATATGTTGGCTACCTGGTCGGGGGTTAAGGGAATGGTTTGGTAAGAGTCTTGCCTTGTTTAGTGTATAGATCCTGCAAGGACCTGGGTCAAATTTAGTAGGACCTCCTTCAATACCCACCGGTATTGGATGGTGGGGGTCCAAACACTTTGATCCCCTCATATGTAAGCTACTATTAATACTTTAACCCAGCTACTTAGGACTGTATCCCTCCTGACTCAAACTACTTAGCCGAGGGTAACGTCACCTTCAAAAGAGGGGCCTGCCATAATATGAATTAATAACTTAATTAATTATCTTTCAATAATCCGACCCTTTAGGATTGTATCCTTGCTGACTCAAACTACTGGGTTGAGGGTAACGTCACCTTCAAAAGAGGGGCCTACTACAATAACTAAGATAATCTCTTAAAAAGTGCAAAAGTGCGGAAATAATCAAAGGTTACACTAAACACGAGTCGGATCCAAGTGATTCATCTTGTCTATCTGTTTTTTATTTTTATTTTATTTTTCAGCATTTTAGTTAGTTTTTATTTTTCTAGTTTAAAAACCTTTTTCTAACTTTTGATTTGATTAGACGTTGAGGATAAACCGGTACTAAAAGCTCTTGTGTCCTTGGACGACCTCGGTATCTTGCCAACACTATACTACGCTCACGATGGGTGCACTTGCCCATATGTGTGTTTGGTGTTAGTAAAATATCGTGTTTTATAAATTTAAAACTTGGCTAACGTGTAAAAAGGGGTTAAAATATACTTAAATATATATCACACCACACGCGCATCAATGTCTCTTGGCCGCAGAATATGAAGTCCCACAAATGTCGGATCCTCCTGAAATAAAGTTAATTATCTTGGCATCCGCAGGAGGTGACGCTGCTCGTTCAGGATTCTTCTCAGTATCCTGACCCTTATTCTTCTTTCTTCCCAAGAGATCCTTCAGATATCCCTTGCTTAGGAGATAGCTTATTTCTTTCCTCAGAGCAATACAATCCTCGGTAACATGTCCGAAATCCTCATGGAAGGTACACCATTTGGACTTATCCTTCCAATCAGCTTTTTGTTGATTCTTCCGAGGCCACCTTGCTTTGTCTCCTAAACCCTGCATAGCATACATCAGTTCAGGTATATTAACAGAAAAAAAAATACTCAGATAATTCAGGATACTCCTCAGGATCCTCGTCTTCAACAACATTCACTTTCTTGCTGTCATTTCTACCATATGGCTTGGAGCGATATGGTTTGTACGAGGATTCTGATTTCCTGTTGGTTGACTCATAGGTTGTGGATGAATTCATCATCTCTTGCATCTTTTTGTCATCCTCCAGTCGAATATATCTTAAAGCCCTGTTCCGAGCTTCATCCAGGTTCCTGTATGGGTTCATTACAAGATCCTGGTAAAATTGAGAATCTTTTTGCAACCCCATCTTGAAAGCCTGCACAGCTGTTGCAACATCAAGATGTGGAATATCTAACGATTCCCGGCTAAACTTGTTCACATAATCTCTTAAGGATTCTTGAGGTCCTTGAGTTATCCTGTAGAGATCACTTATTAGTTTTTCAAAACTTCGACTGCAAGAAAATTGACTATTAAATAAATTGACTAAGTGAGTAAATGATGTAATTGAATAAGGAGGAACGTTTAAGAGCCATTTTAAGGCTGATCCATATTAAGGTAGAACCAAAACCCTTGCAGAGGCATGCTTCCTTGAGATCTGGAGGGATAGGGTTGATTTCCATCCTTTCTCTATACTGGGAAATATGCTATTTAGGATCCGTGGTCCCGTCATAGAGCTTCATGTTGGGGGTTTAAAATCTTTTTGGGATTTCAGCATCACAAGTAGGATATGCAAACCGAGATATCTTGTGGCTATCCTGGGATACTTCTGGGATCGGCTGGACTACTCCAGGTACACTGGATATCATGTCCTTCAACTTCTGAAGCTCCCTGGAAAGTGCTGGTGTCATACCTGCATCCTGCAAAGATCCAATACCATTAGTAGCAAGAGTATTATTATTATTAGATACGTTACCAGTCTGAGGATTCTGGCCATATCTTGAAGCATATCCTGAACTTCTCACAGTTGACACCCTAACCGAAGAGGGTATCTTAGGAATATGACTTTGGGAATGGCTAGACACAATATTCCCCTTGTTATCTGTTAGGGGAGGATTTTCTAACAATTAGTGATCCTTATTCGTTATCCTAATTAATGATCCTTACTTCTGTGACAGATAGTGATCCTCAGAAGAGCTTCAGGATCAGGATCATGGATCACTTTAAGGATCCTCGTACTGACGATTGTTTATTTGTGTTTTGTATTACTTCGCAGGAGTAACAAGCTTGACTTGGTCTTGGCAACGGTACTAAGGAATATTCCACGGGCATTTCGCACACGATTGACCAAAAATGGACGTTGTGGAGAACGTGGGAGCTTGACACAAAAGTCGGATAGTTAGTTATTGTAGTTAACTTCTATTTTTAAAGGGGTAACGAGCTAGAATTAGAACACTTAGCCATTTTCAGCTACACACACTCTCATATACTCGCACTCTTGAAGCTCTCGACGAACTTTCATTAGTTTTCACTCACTTTTACACATTTCACGATAGTGATCCTTGTACCTAGCTCGTTACTATCCGGAGTTGTAAACATTTATTCATTTATTTGAGCTTGGTGATCGGTAGTTTCCATCACCCGGGGTTTTTTGTGCCGGAGATCAACTCTTGATCAAGGGCTTTTTCCCCGTATAAATCCTTGTGTCATTTGTACAATTTACATTGAAGTGATCCTTGTCATTGTTCTACATTATTAGCATTATACCCCGTAACAGAGAGTTTGGTTGCAATATCCTCATCAGATTTTTTGACCAAAACAGTTTGGCGCCCACCGTGGGACAATTGGTGCTTCATCCTTAGAAAAATTCGCATTTCTGTGCTCATTTTTGTTCACTACAACCAAGCAAATGGCTTCCTCATCGAAGAATGCTTCAAATTTGATGCCCTCATTCACTTCTTCACAAGGCGTTCCCCCTTTGCCTCCACCACCTTCTGGATCCCAGAAGAATGCTGAGAAGAAACCAACTCCCATTTTCTCAAAACCTCCAACTTCTTCTGCTTCTTACACTCCCACTACTAGTGACATGTTTACTTTGATTTTGCAGATGAAGGATCAGATACGGCAACAGGATAAGACCAATGAAAGGATTCTCAAAGAAATCGGAGATCTCAATAAGCAAAAGAAAACGGCAGAGGATCATTCCCCACTGGTGCCAAAATCTTTGAATTTTGATACTCCGGTGATTACTTCTCAGCCATCAGTGGTTCCAGATGTTCAATATGTGGGTGGACCAAAAGGAGTGCACTACGGAACAACAGTGACCCAGGCATCAGGTTCATATTTCCAGCCAGCGGGATCCTATCCTCAGCATATGGGATCCCTCACGAATTCAGGAGGATATTCAAGAGCGCAGCAGGTTCAAGGATCTTCCTTTGTTCCAGGATCATCCCAGGTTCAAGGATCCTCCTTTGTTCCAGGATCATCCCAGGTTCAAGGATCCTCCTTTGTTCCAGGATCATCCCAGGTTCAAGGATCCTCCTTTGTTCCAGGATCATCCCAGATTCAAGGATCCTCCTTTATTCCAGGATCTTTCCAGGTTCAAGGATCCTCCTTTGGTCCAGGATCATCCCAGGTTCAAGGATCCTCCTTTGTTCCAGGATCATCCCAGATTCAAGGATCCTCCTTTGTTCCAGGATCGTCCCAGTTTCAGGGATCCTTCCAGATGCCAGGATCCTTGAGGAGTTTGCAAACAGGAAGTTCAGATGTCCATCAGGGAGATTTTATTCCAATGCAGACCCATGCTTCTACTGGTCCCTCGATCATTCCAGAGCCCCAACAATATGGATTAACATCCATTCTTCCTAATTTGAATCCGATGGGAGGTAACACTTTTAATAATTCTTATACTACTAACCATGGTCTTATGCAGGATCCAGGTATCAATCATGCCATGGCTAGAGAATTGCAAAAGCTAAAGGATATGATATCAAGTGTTCCAGGAGTGGTCAAACCTATCCCAGAGATTGCAGATGGGAGCCACAAGATATCTCGCTTTGCACCACCAATCTGTGATGCTGAGATACCCAAGAGGTTCCATGTGCCAACAATGAAGCTGTATGATGGTTCGACGGATCCTGAAGAACACATAGCACAATACAGGGAGAGGATGGAGATCAATCCAATCCCAGAAAGGTTAAAGGAAGCGTGCCTGTGCAAGGGATTCGGATCCACTCTTACTGGATCAGCTCTCAAATGGCTGCTAAGTCTTCCCCCCTACTCTATTACCTCATTTGCTAATCTAGTTAACCTGTTTAATAATCAGTTTTCTTGTAGTAGAAAATTTGAACGATTAACTAGTGATCTATATAGGATAACCCAGGGTCATAATGAATCATTAAGGGATTAGATTACCAAATTCAGTAAAGAATCCTTAGACATTCCCAACTTAGATATAGCCACGGCTGTTGAGGCCTTTAAAATGGGTTTGCTTAGGGATTCGTCATTCTATGATGATCTTGTTATGGCACCATGCAGGAACTTAGATGAGGTAAGAACCCGAGCACTTAGGTTCATTCGGCTAGAGGATAACAAGAGGATCCAGGAGAGGTTAGCAGGATCCTCAAAGCAGGATAAGCAAGGATCCTCATTCAGGAACAACAAGTTCAGATCCTACAACAGATCTGATAACCAGAACGTGCATTCTGTTGATCAAGAAGAGGATGATGAGGATTATCCTCCAATTTCTGAATATTGTTTTTCTGTTGATAACAATGAACTAATCCTTGCGATGCAGAATCTAGGTGATAAAGCTAGATGGCCTAGAAAAAATGATAGGCCAGCTGCAACTAAGGATAAATCAAAGTGGTGTGCATACCATGAAGATTTTGGGCATCTCACAGAAGAATGCATTGCACTAAGAAAGGAAATTGGATACTTGTTGAGCAAGGGGCATCTAAAAGAATTGTTGGGAAGAAAAAAGTCAAGGACTCAGGATCCCTGAGAAGGCTCCAGCCCCTCCAGCAGATGCACAAGTAATAAACTTTATTTCTGGAGGATCAGATATTTGTGGCACATCCTTCTCAGCAGCTAAAAGGCATGCAAAGGAAACTAAAATGGATAATGGAGAAAGACCTGTTTGAACATCAAGTGTCTCCGAAGGAAAAGTCATAACCTTTGATGAGGATGATCGTGTTGTTATCCAGGATCCTCATCACGATGGTCTAGTTATTACTCTTTTCATTTCTAACCATTTTGTCCGCAGGATCCTTATAGACGGAGGAAGTTCAGTGAACATTATCCAGCTTGATGTTCTAAAGAAGATGGGTATCCCTGAATCAGATATCATACCAAGATCCTCCGTGCTCGTGGGATTTAGTGGCGAAACTAAGAACACCCTGGGGGACATTAAACTCCCAATATACATCGAAGGCCTACACTCTTATCAAAAAATTTTGTGTTATTGACTGTTTATCTTGTTGTAATGTTATCCTTGGCAGGCCTTGGATACACGATATGAAGGCAGTCCCATCTACCTACCATCAATGTGTGAAGCTCCCTAGTCCTTGGGGAATAGTGAAGATTGATAGTGATCAGCAGGAGGCTAAGAATTGCTATACTTCATCGATGAAACTAGCCTCGAAGTCAAGGGAGCAATAGCAATCAAGGTATCCTCCAAGGGATGTCTTGGAGGCAAGAGAGCAGGATGTGGTAGAAGTCCTCATGGATCCTGATGATCCTGAATCCAAAATCTATATCGGATCAGGGATCCTTGGCGATATGAAGGAAGACCTCATATCCTTCCTCAAAAGGAGAAAGACTACCTTTGCATGGAAACACGAAGACATGACTGGTATATCTAAAGATGTAATCACTCACAAACTTGGCATTGACAGGTCCTTCAAACCAATCCATCAAAGGAGAAGAAAGTTTGCACCGGAAAGGAATGCCATTATCCAAGAAGAGGTAGAGAAGTTGCTCCGGGCAGGTATGATTAGAGAGGTCAAGTATCCAAGATGGTTGGCCAATGTGGTTGTTGTTCAAAAGAAAAACGGAAAGTGGAGGGTATGTGTCGATTTTACCGATTTAAATAAGGCATGTCCCAAGGATCCTTTCCCATTACCCCACATTGACTCCATGGTGGATGCAACTGCGGGTCATGAACTGTTAACTTTTATGGATGCTTCATCTGGATTCCAACAAATCCAAATGGAACCATCCGACCAAGAGGATACAGCCTTCATGACTCCAACTGGTATATACTGCTATATTGCTATGCCGTTCGGACTAAGAAATGCAGGTGCAACATATCAAAGGCTGGTGAATATGATGTTCAAGGATCAGATTGGACAAACTATGGAGGTTTACATAGATGATATGGTGGTAAAATCCATAAAAGCTGAGGATCACCTAAGGGACTTGGAGGAAGCATTCGATATCCTTGACAAATATAACATGAAACTTAATCCTTCAAAATGTCACTTTGGTGTTAAAGCAGGTAAATTCTTAGGATATATGGTGACAAAGAGAGGCATTGAAGCTAGCCCGGAACAAATCAAAGCAATAGTGAACATCAAATCTCCGGCCAATGCTAAGGATGTTCAAAGGCTAACAGGCAGGATAGCAGCTTTGAACAGATTTATATCCAAATCCTCAGAGAAGTGCAAAGAATTCTATGATATCCTAAGGAAGAACAAGAAATTTGAGTGGACTGAGAAGCATGAAAATGCTTTAAGAGCCCTCAAAGATTACCTATCCTCAGCCCCGGCCTTGATGAAACCAGAAAAAGGCGATGTGCTATCCTTGTATCTTGCAGTATCCTCAAAAGCAGTAAGTGCGGTCCTTGTTAAGGATCATGAAGATACACAACATCCTGTCTATTATGTAAGTAAAAGTTTACTTGATGCCGAATCCAGGTATTCACACCTTGAAAAGCTTATTCTTGCATTAATTATGGCATCTACTAAGTTAAGACATTATTTTGAAACTCATGTTATTGTTGTTAAAACTAATTTTCTAATTAAGAATGTCCTCAGGAAACCAGAGATGTCAGGAAGGATGGCTAAGTGGGCAGTGAAGCTAAGTGCATATGATATAAGATATGAGCCTAGGACAGCCATCAAATCCCAAGCATTAGCTGACTTTGTGGCTGATTTCAGTAGTGATTTACAAAAAGAAGCTGAGTTAGAAGTCCAGCAGCTAGAAGAGACCAAGGATCCTTGGATACTCTATACTGATGGATCCTCGAATGTCAAAGGCACAGGGCTTGGAATACTACTAAAATCGCCACAGGGGGACATAATACCCCACTCTATAGCTTGTGAGTTCCAAACCACTAACAATGAGGCTGAATATGAAGCCTTAATTGCTGGTTTGCAAATTGCAAAGCATATGGGGATCAGGTATCTTGAGGTACATGTAGATTCATTGTTAATTACAAACCACTTTAATGGATCCTATGCTGTTAAAGGTGAAAAGCTAACCAAATATTTAGAGATAGTCAAAAGTTTGGCACTCTCTTTTGTTTCCTTTAGTTTGACGCAGGTACCAAGGGAAGAAAATACAGAGGCTGATGCATTGGCTAACTTAGGTTCATCCTTGAAGATCCCGGAGGATATCAAGATCCCTATTATCCATATCCTGACCCCGGCTATCGAGGATCATGTGGCTATGGAGATAGGAAATGATTCTGCAATTATCCCTAGTGAGGATACTCGATCCCATTCAGGATCAGGATCATGGATCTCACCAATTATGAGATACTTACAACATGGAGAGATTCCTCCAGGAGCAAACCCTAGGGCTTTCAAATCTAAGGTATCTCAATTCACAATTTTAAATAGTATGTTGTATAGACGATCTCTTGCAGGACCATACTTGAGATGCATTGAGGATCCTGAAATCCAAGAAGTTTTAAAAGACTTCCATGAAGGAGATTGTGGAAACCACACTAGGGGCAGGGCATTATTCTCAAGGATCCTGAGGACATGATACTACTGGCCAACCATGAAGAGAGATGCTGTGGAGTACGCTAAGAGATGTGATCCTTGTCAGAGACACAGCAATATCCTTCATCAACCAGCTGAATTATTGCATCCTATATCCTCCTCTTGGCCATTTATGAGATGGG
Source organism: Helianthus tuberosus (assembly GCA_030545235.1). Lineage (NCBI taxonomy): Eukaryota > Viridiplantae > Streptophyta > Magnoliopsida > Asterales > Asteraceae > Helianthus > Helianthus tuberosus. The sequence continues at coordinate 130,902,224 of CM060353.1, read as the reverse complement.
GTATGGATATAGTTGGTAAGCTCCCTAAGGCACCTGGTGGAAAAGTATTCATGCTTGCTATGACTGATTACTTCTCCAAGTGGATAGAGGCTGAAGCTTTTGCCCAAGTCAGAGAAAAGGAAGTTATATCCTTCATTAAAAGAAATATTATAACTAGATTTGGAATTCCTTCTGAGATTATATGTGATAATGGTTCTCAATTTATTGGGGGCAGAACCACTAACTTTTGTGACAGCTGGGGGATTAAGATGATAACATCAACACCAGTCCACCCACAAGCTAATGGTCAAGCAGAATCATCCAACAAGATCATCATCAACAATTTGAAGAAGAAGCTTGGATCCAAGAAAGGGAAATGGGAAGAAGAACTACCCTATGTGCTTTGGGCTGATAGGATAACCCCTAAGAATGCTACTGGTCAAACGCCATTCTCTTTGGTATTTGGGGCAGAATCAGTGATCCCAACAGAAATGGTGGTTCCAACTGCTAGAACAAGTACTCGTGATCCTGAAGAAAATGATGAGAACTTGGCTCAAGACCTGGATACTATTGAAGAAATCAGGGATATGGCTAGGATAAGGATGGCCAGTTATCAACAGAGAATGGCTGGTGCCTACAACAAAAATGTCAGGATCAGGAAGTTCCAAGTTGGGGATATGGTATTAAGGAAAGCATTTCAAAACACCACCAATCCTGCTGATGGAAAGCTAGCACCAAAATGGGAAGGCCCCTATTTGATTGAAGCTGAAGCAGGAAAGGGGCATATAGATTGCTAACCATGGAAGGTGATTTGCTACCAAGAGCTTGGAATGCTGTCCACTTGAAGAAATATTTCATGTGAGCAGGATCCTCATGGCACAGATGATCCTCATGATAGGGATATCCTTAAAGGATCCTCAAAGTATCGGTGATCCTTACTTTGGTAATATCCTAATCTTAAACCATTTCATTTCTTTATTTTCTCATATAAGGATAAGGATCATGTGTCCTTTATCCACTTCTCACGTGATTTTAAGTTTTGAAAGTTCAGGTATCCTTAGCATAACATTGGTTATCTGCAGAAGCAATCTGTTCCTTGGGATTAACCCCAGTTATTAGGGCTTGACCCCAGTTCCGCCTGTTGCGCATGTTGATCCTGGTATAGTTCAAGGCAGTGGGACCAGTACTAGTTTTAGGGGCTGATAATTCCATTGTACTGGCTATGCCTAGGATCCTACGTATAATGGTAGACGTACCATACATCCGTTCCTAAGGTTTCTAACGTTTTCACGTTAGCTAAGGTTTTGGCATTTTCATGTCACTAAGTTTGGATAGTCGCCAGTTAGGGCCATACTCCAGTTTACATACGATCCTTGGGCTTGTCCCCAGTTATCCTTGGGCTTGTCCCCAGTTATCCTTGGGCTTGTCCCCAGTTGCTAACTCTTATCTTATATTGGCTTAGTCCCAAGTTATGATCTATTTCAGGTCCTTGAAGACAAGCAACTAGGGATCTTTGATCCTTACTTCTCTCTAAGGTTTATCTTATAGTTATCTTTAATATGGTTAGGATCCTAACTTGGACCCTCAGGTATGATCCTTAACTATTTTTAATCCTATTCATTATTTATTTGAATAACCCTTAAAATTTGACAACTAGACTTATGATCCTTAAAACATATTGTTTTTTGGGATTCTTTAACTATAGGATATTTGATCATGGATCATGTCCTAAATATTTTCAATCAGACTTATTCAAAATTGTTTATTCAATAAATATGCATCAAAGCAAAGGAAAATTAAAGAAACAAAAGGATAACAACACAAGATAAGCGACAAAAAGTTAAGATTTTATTTATTAACAAAGGATTAACCCTTAAAAGGTTGTCAAAATTACCTACCCCGAGCATCTACCAGCAAAACGTGGCCCGTCCGCTGGGGTAGGTAAAGGGTGTCCATGATAATAAGTCCAAAAGTAGTGCAGGAATATAAAGGCGGCAGGATCACAATGGCTTCATCCCCCAAACAGAGGATCCCTCCACCATATGCAATCCTGCCTATTGTCCAAAGGATCATACATGATCCTTAATCCTAGAAACTATTATTCAGTACAAACCATTAAATTGTTCAACATCACAACCACAAAAAACTACTACCAAATTTAAAAATTGGGCTCCGGCTGCGTCTAGGAATGTCCATCATCGCCCAATTGTGCAGCCTACACCTTTGCTGCATCCTCTTCCCCTCCAGCTGCGGTATCCTTCATCAGATCCTTTCCACTGCCACTTGCCTCAATCGCCAAGACCTCATTAGCCTCCTCCTCATCATCCTCAAGATCAGCTAACCTTGCTTTCCAACCCTCAACATCCCAGCTGCTTCTATCGAAGTTAGGATCTTGAGCTTCCTGGGCCATCTTTAATTTTGTCTGATACATTGTGATGGCAGCAGAAACCTTAGCATTTTCTATGAGATCATGCTTCTCATAGTCAAGGTCAATCAGAAGTTTAGCCGTCTTAGTCTTGGCATCTTGGAGTTCCTTCTGAAGATCAGCAATTGCAAGGTCCTTGAGCACTGCAACCTGTTGGAGGTCAGCAATCTTCTTGTCCTGCTCCTCGACGTTCCCCACATAATCTTCAATCTCAGCAAATTTCTGCAAAGAAAAGGACAAAGCAGTTCAAGATCAGGTGATCCTCATATGAGTAGGATACCTAGGCAGAATTGGTGATCCTTACATCATTGAAGTATTCAAGGAACTGGTGGCGGATCAGTGGTAGGCCTTGAAGGTCCTCAGTGTCAGAAGTTTTCCTCTTCTTACCACCCTTTCCTTTAGTGGGTGCTTTGGGAATGGAGATGCTAGGACTGGTAGTGGACCTCTTCTTCCTGGATCGAACAACATCAAGGTCAGCCGTGTTGAACTGGGATACAGGCTTGGCAGATTTTCTGGCACCTACACAATCAAAGCAAGATAAGTGTCCTAATCTTATTTCAATTTATTTATTTTGATATTCAAACTGTAAATCAAGCAGGATACTTACTTGACATGGTGATGGAACCTGAGGATACTTCTTGTGAGTCTTGGGTGTCTATCTTAAATGTCCTTATTTCAGGATCAAGCTTCCAAAAAGCAGCAAGTCTATCCTTGGTTGCAGGTGTTGTGATGATGTGCGAAACAGCAATAGCTGCATAACATAAGACAAAAAGGGGTTAGTGATCCTTATACAAAAAACAAGACTACCTGGTGATCCTTCTCAGGATCCTCTGGCCTACCATGGGTGGACCATGTCCTTGGTAGATCCTTTCCGTTTAGAATAGTATCCCTCCTGACAAAGAAGAAATGACGTTTCCAATTTGTGTCGTTCTTGGTGACTTTAAGAAGGGGGTGTTCTCCGCCGGGTTTTCGTTTGAACAAATAACGATGGGAACCAAAGGTAGTAAGATCATACAATTGTGTCAGCTCTGACATTCCTAAATCAATGCCCTCCTACTCGATGATCCTCTCCAGGGTATACAAAACCCTCCAAATGATCGGCATGGCTTGGATGTAAGAAATGCCGGTAAGGGAAAAGAAGGATTGAGTAAATTCTGGGAAAGGATAGGTGTACCCTATGGCGAATGGAATAACTAGAAAGGCAACCCATGTTTCTGAAACATAGTCGCTCAGAATAGTAGGATCGAAGGGTTTGAAAAAGGCACTCGCCGGAAAGCAGTGACGAATTTTGTCTATCTGAGCATCGTTAAAACAACACCTCTCATGTATCGAGTCTTTGATGATCCCTTGGCTCTTCAAGGGACTATCCTTCTGGTGATCCTTGGCGGGGGAGGACCGGAGCATCATTCTTGAAGAGATGATAGAAAGAAAGAAAAACAGAGTAAGAGAAGGGGAGATGAAAGAAGAGATACCTGATAGATCTTCGACCAAGAATTTAAAGGGAGTTTCTTTGAATTTAAATGCAATCGATCCTATCTCTATCTCCTATTTATAATCATGATTATGCAGGGATGTCACTTCTGTGATGTCACGATTGCAACGGATAGTTCAACAATAACGGCTATATTTACGATAGTTAGTTGCGGATAAGATCAGGAAAACATAACTCGCTCAATTTACATATCACTCCTTATATTTTGGGGGCAATTGTTAGGGGAAGATTTTCTAACAATTAGTGATCCTTATTCGTTATCCTAATTAATGATCCTTACTTCTGTGACAGATAGTGATCCTCAGAAGAGCTTCAGGATCAGGATCATGGATCACTTTAAGGATCCTCGTACTGACGATTGTTTATTTGTGTTTTGTATTACTTCGCAGGAGTAACAAGCTTTACTTGGTCTTGGCAATGGTACTAAGGAATATTCCACGGGCATTTCGCACACGATTGACCAAAAATGGACGTTGTGGAGAACGTGGGAGCTTGGCACAAAAGTCGGATAGTTAGTTATTGTAGTTAACTTCTATTTTTAAAGGGGTAACGAGCTAGAATTAGAACACTTAGCCATTTTCAGCTACACACACTCTCATATACTCGCACTCTTGAAGCTCTCGACGAACTTTCATTAGTTTTCACTCACTTTTACACATTTCACGATAGTGATCCTTGTACCTAGCTCGTTACTATCCGGAGTTGTAAACATTTATTCATTTATTTGAGCTTGGTGATCGGTAGTTTCCATCACCCGGGGTTTTTTGTGCCGGAGATCAACTCTTGATCAAGGGCTTTTTCCCCGTATAAATCCTTGTGTCATTTGTGCAATTTACATTGAAGTGATCCTTGTCATTGTTCTACATTATTAGCATCATACCCCGTAACAGAGAGTTTGGTTGCAATATCCTCATCAGATTTTTTGACCAAAACATTATCCTCAGTATATACTGCAGAACTGAAGTTCAAAGCCCTGAGTTGCAAGGGAGTGACGGTATCCTCAATGGGCCTGCTTGAGCTGGATTTCAAGAGTTGTATTTCTCTCATCAACATTTGGTTGGTCTCCTGCTGTTGCTTCATCTGTTCCTGTATACTACCAAATAAAGTTAGAATTTCATCATTAGAGGCTAAAACAGGAGCAGATCCCTGAACACTCCGAGTAGGTATAATATCCTGAGACTGTGAGGAGGCTTGCGTCCTTGGAGGAGGTGGTGGAAGCACCGAACCAATTGTTGCAGAGGTTATAGCAGACACAGTGGAAGAGCTCATGTTTGATCTCGAGGCCATTGAAAATAGTGTGGCAAAAATTTTTGAAAATAGAAAACCAAGTAATGATTTTGCAAAAGCTTTTAGTAGAAATAGCACCACTTGCTCCACGGTGGGCGCCAAATTGTTTTGGTCAAAAATTACCTAAGCAATTTAGTGATCAAATTAGTTAAGTGAGGTAGTGTGCTAAGAATGTGTATCCAAAATATGCTGAGTTGGTTGTTTGCAAAAACAGTGTTCAGGATATAGCTCAGGATATTGAGTTATATCTACAATCAAACAATGAGCAAAAAGTAAAGGGTGACACGAGATGTACGAGGAAAGCCCTTGATCAATGCCTTTCCCTTTACCTTAGGATTACGGTTTCCCTTTCTAGACTTTATCACCGAGTTTTTCAAAATTACAAAAATCTGTTTTAGCCAAATAATGCCGATGCTCTGGCGAGTCTTGTCTGTTCTTGATCAGATCAAGAGGAATCACATTCCTGAGCTTTCCGTTCACAACCTCCCCCTAGCATATCGGCTTAGATGCCACGGATCTTGTAGATTTTTGTTTTATTCCACCTCCGGCGATCCGCTGATACTTCGTGCCACCAGGAACAAGGAGAAATGGCAATCCAAGTTCTTCTTTGTAAAAAGAGACCCCATCCCTGGTGGAACGGAATATCCGATGAAGTGTTTGAGAAAGGGTAGGATTTAGGGTTTAAGGATGATCCTGCCTTATATTCTGTTTCATATCCTGAGCTGATCAACTTCTTTTTATTGTTTTGTACACAACTGATTTTAGGAAGCTTGCACCTCCTCTAGCTGATTCACAGAAGAGAATTGACGCTATCAGACTCCTCTCAGAGGCTGAAAGAAGTTTTAATCCATCTCCACCATCTCCAAGCCCTCTTTCCAGTGCAAACATGTCAGGTAAGGGTCATGCATAATATCCTGCATACATGTTTTTATTTGGCATATTTAGGAAAGAATTTTACTCCCTGTATGCAGACTCCAGCAAAGTTCCAATCCTCCTTGATCTTGACGAGCTTGACAGTTACCCTACTCCAGTCATGGTCAAGAAAGAGACCCCTGCTGCCACTAGCTCCAAGTCGCTCCCGGCTCCTAAGGCTAATCCGAGGACTCGTGCTTCCACCGCAAAAAAGTGGAAAGGTTCTGAAGTTAGTGCCCTAGGCTCTGAAGGGTTCTCTTATGAAGAACTCAGCTTTTCTGACTCCTTGGAGCCGATGACATCCTTCCTCAACAAGGTAATATCCTGCGACTATATCCTGCATATACATCCTGATAGGATATCCTGACAGGATATCCTGACAGGATATCCTGGTTAATATATTTTGACTTATACCTGAAATTTGACGTGCAGGGCCTCCAACATCTGCTCCACCTTTACACTGATGCTTGCAGCACGAACGTGTTCCAAGAAGCTAGGATCAAACAGCTCGAAACCACGGTTGCTGACCAAGGGGCTATTGCTGAAGTGAAGACCCAGCACTATGAGGACAAGCTGAAGAAGGTCACCCAGGATGCTGAGATCAAACTGGCCACCATTCAAATGGAGCATGAACAGGCCATGGTTTCTTTCCGGGAAGGAATCAAAGCCTCTGCCATCGTCTCTCTGCTACAGGCTCGTATTAAGATGGCTTATGAGGCCAAGGAGACAGGCCTTGAGTGCCCATCCTGGCCGGTTGAATCCTGGGTGGCAAAGCTGAAGGAGCTTGGAGGCAAGGTTGTGCCCCTTCCTGCTGAAGCTGTCGAATCCTCTAAATCAGCAGAGGTGGTGGACAAGCCGGGAGATAAGAAGGATGCTGGGACGGATGCTGGCGAGGATGCTGCTCAGGATGCTGAAGCTGAGAAGACGGAGAAAGCTGGAGAAGATGCCGCTGTGTGATGGCATTCAGGTGGGCGATGATGGATGTATGTGCCAAGGCCGGAGCCCACTTTTTTTTTTAAATTTGATCGTTGGTTTGTAACCCCAAAACAAATTACTTTTCCTACATTTTAACTTTCCTGCATTTGAACAATATGATGGCCAAAGGTGGAGGGATCCTGAGTTTCAGGACGAAGCCCTTGGTCATCAACGTTAATATGTCTTTTCTTTTGAACAATATAATAGTTGGAGGTGGATAGGTCTCGGTTTGAGACAAAACCTTCAACTGTTCAGTAAATATGGTATGGGACTATCTGTGCTCTTGGTGGATGGACCTTGGTTGAGGTGAAACCAAGAGCACATCTTTTGGTACGTTAATAATATAACTTTCTTTTGGCTTTATTCCTGTTGTTACTATCTTAGTGCTTAAATTTTACTTATGAAAATAGTTAAATTTGGACAATCTTGGGAACATATTGTAAGAATATCCTGAGAGATATCCTACTCAGGATACTGCCTCGTAATTTATAAAACTTAAGTTATAAAAAGGAGAGATCATACTAAATACTCCCAGAGAGTCAATTTCAACCTTCAATCACAGGGATGTCCCCAGTGCATAAGTTTAAATCAATCCTTTAAATTGTACAATGTATGTCCCCTGTGTTTAACATAGCCATACTTTAGTTTTACTGCATAAATCTTGAATATCCTGGGGTAAACCCTTAATATCCTGGGATGAACTTTGATATCCTGGGGATAAACCCTGATATCCTGGGGATAAACCCTTAACATCCTGGGATAAACCCTGATATCCATGCGCTACAGGCGAGAGTGTATAAACTCCAAAACTTAGAAAGGTGAAAACCTTTAAACCTTAGAGGGTACAAAAATACCCTTTCGTGAGAGAGGGTGATCAATCCTCATATACCTTCAGGATCCAGGATATAGCCAATAGTAACGAAATTGTCATCCACTTTTACATGAACTGGTCCCGTTACCTTGAACTATCCCTAGATAACTTGCGCTCCAGGTGGGGTGTTCAAACCCAATTCGAGAGAAAGGTGAATACCTTTAAACCTTTGAAGGGATCAGGATCCCTTAATCGTGAGAGAGGGGGCCAATCCTCTAATCCTTCGAGATATTCCGAACGTGTATCCTGGAGCTGTATCCTGATGCATATTCTGCAAAACAACCTTAAACTAAGGTGGGTGTTAGCTTGGATAACACCCCTCCGATGCCTAAGTCAGTATTGGGTTCAAGATAATAAACGAATTCAAATATATTTAAGAGAGATAGAATACATACCATTCTGAGATAGAAATTAAATTCTATTCTTACTTGAAATAGAGCTTGTTTTGGTCAAAAATCAGACGAGGATGATGCAACCAAACTCTCTGTTACGGGGTATGACGCTTGAATTGGTGAATAACAATGAGGATCACTAAGAAATGAATTGCACAGGAGACACAAAGATTTATACGAGGAAAAAGCCCTTGATCAATGAATGATCTCCGGCATAAAAAACCTCGGGTGATGGAAACTACCGATCACCAACTCAAATTAAACAATAATCCTTTTACAACTTCGGATGATAGCGAGCTAAGTACAAGGATCACTGTAGTGTATCGTGTAGAAATGTATGAAAAATGCTAAGTGTTTTGCCGAGAGCTGGTGAGTGCAGTTGTACGAGTGTGTGTAGCCAAAAATAGCCAAGTGTTCTAAAAAATAGCTCGCTACCCCCTTAAAATTAGAAAATATCTAGCCTAACTAACTGTCCGCCTTTCGTGCCTTCTCCCCACGTTCTCCATAACGTTCACAATGGTCAAGCACGTGCAGAATTGAAGGGAATATGCTCCAGGAATATCGCCATGACCAAGTCCAAGCCGGTACTCCTGCAAAACAATACCGAATTCAAAGTGAACAATCATTAGTATAAGGATCCTTAGGATGATCCATGATCCTGATCCTGAAGTACTTCTGAGGATCACTAATTGTCACAGAAGTAAGGATCACCAAACAGGATAACACTTGAGGATCACAGGTCAGTAAGAAATCCTCCCCTAACAATTGCCCCCAAAATATAAGGAGTAATATTGTAAATAAACGAGTTGTATTTTGTCGATCTTATCCGCAACAAACTAACGGATATATAGCCGTTAAGATCGAACTAGCCGTTGGAATCCTGACGTCACTGAGGTGACTTATCCTGCAAAATCATCAAATGGCAGTTAGAGATAAGAGCGAAATGGCATTTAAATCCGAGCGTTTCCTTTTTAAATCCTCATCAGAAGACTTATTCAGGTATTCTCTTTTCCTCTTCTTCCCTCTCTTACTCTGCTTTTCTTTCTTTACCATCATCTCGTCAAAAATGATGCTCCAAAACTCACCGGGCAAGGATCACAAGAAGAACAGCCCTTTAAAGAGCCAAGGGATCATCAAAGATTCCGCAAAAGAACGCTGTTGTTTCACCGATCCACAAATTGATAGAATTCGCTGTTGTTTCTCGGCGAACACCATTTTCAAATCCTTTGATCCCACTGCTTTGAGTGACTATATCTCTGAAACTTGGATTGCCTTTCCTGTTACCCCATTCACCATAGGATACACCTATCCTTTTCCAGCCTTTACCCAATCCTTTTTCTCCCTTACCGGCATCTCCTACATCCAAGCTATGCCGATGATCTGGAGGGTCTTATATTCCCTTGAAAGGATCATCGAGCAGGAAGGGATTGATCTAGGAATGTCGGAGTTGGCTGAGATGTATGATCTCACAACGTTTGGATCCCACCGATATTTGTTTAAACGAAAACCTGGTGAAGAACACCCCATTTTTAGAGCCACCAAGAACGATACAAACTGGAAACGACGCTTTTTCTTTGTCAGAAGAGACTCTATCCCAAACGGAAAGGATCTACCCAGGGAGTGGTCCACCCATGGTAGGACAGAGGATCCTGAGAAGGATCACCAGATAATCTTGCTCTTGTGATAGGATCACTAACCCCCTTTTGTTTTATGTTATGCAGCTGTCACTGTTTCACACCTTATACCGTCTCCTGCTACCAAGGAAAGGCTTGCTACTTTTAAAAGACTCGGTCCTGAAACAAGATCATTCAAGACAATCACCCAGGATTCTCAAGAGGTATCCTCAGGCTCAGTCACCATGTCAAGTAAGTATCCTGTTTTTTGTATAGTTAAAGATTTAAATAAATAGTTAAATAGAAATAGGATAAGAATACTTATCTTGCTTTGAATGTGCAGGTGCTGGAAAAGCTTCAAAATCTGCCTCCAAGTTCAGCGTGACCGATCTGGACAACGTACGATCCTCCAAGAAGAAGCTTCCTGCCAGCCCAACTGCTTCGATCCCCAAGGCACCCGTTAAAGGAAGGGGTGGCAAGAAAAGAAAAGCCTCTGAAGCTGAGGATCTGCAAGGTCTGCCCCTGATCCGCCACCAGTTCCTTGAATACTTCAACGATGTAAGGATCCTTGTCCCTGCTTTAGGTACCCAGCTTATTTGAGGATCACCTGTTCTTGAACTGTTCTTTATCTTCTTTGCAGAAATTTGCTGAGATTGAAGACTATGTTGGGCATGTCGAGGAGCAGGACAAGAAGATTGCTGACCTCCAACAAGTCGCATTGCTCAAAGATCTTAAGATTGCTGACCTCCAAAAGGACCTCCAAAATGCCAAAGCTGAAACGGCCAAGGTTCTGATCAATGCTGATTACGAGAAGCATGATATCACCCAGGATGCTAAAGTCTCTGCTGCCATAGCGATGTACAAGACCAAATTGCAGATGGCCTGGGAAGCTCAGGATCCTAACTTCGACAGGAGCAACTGGGATGTGGAAGGCTGGAAGACAAGACTGGCTGAGCTGGATGACGAGGAGGAGGCTGAGGAGATCCTGACGATCGAGGCTGGAGGCAGTGGCAAGGATCATGGTGGTGAAGCTAGTGGAGCTGGAGATGGTGATGCAGCGAAGGTGTAGGCTGTAGCAATGGGCAATGATGGACACTTCTAGACATAGCCGGAGCCCATTTTTTTTTAGGTTTGGTGGTAGTTTTTGTTAAACAATGGTTGGTTTGTATTTGAACAATAGTTTTAGGATTAAGGATCTAGGATCCTTTGGATAATAGGTTGGATTACAAATGGTGGAGGGATCCTCTGTTTGGGGGATGAAGCCATTGTGATCTTGCCGCCTTTGATTTCCTGCACTAGCTATAACCGCATAAACAATGGACACCCATTGCCAACCCATGTGGACGGGCCACGTTTTGCTAGTAGAAACGTGGGTTGGCAATTTTGATAACCTTCGACAGTTAAACTTTTGTTAATAAAATAAATTTAATATTTTTTGGCTTATCTTGTGTTGTTATCCTTGTTTGTCCTTTTAATTTTCAATTGTTTTGATATACACTTGTCTGAATAAGAAAAGTTGAACAAATTAGATAAAAAATATTTAGGATATGATCTAGGATCAAATATCCTATAGTTGAAAAATTCCAAAAAGTGGTATATTTTAAGGATCATGAGTTCAGTTGTCAAAGTACAAGGGTTATTCAAATAAACAATGAATAAAATCAAAATAGTTAAGGATCGTACCTGGGGATCCAAGTTAGGATCTTAACCCTTAATACTATAACCAGGATAACTATAAGACAAACCTTAGTAAGAAGTAAGGATCAAGGATCCTTGGTTGTTTAACTTCGAAGACCTGAAATAGAACATAACTTGGGACTAAGCCAATATAAGATAAAAGTTAGCAACTGGGGACAAGCCCAAAGGATAACTAGGGACAAGCCCATGGATAACTGGGGACAAGCCCATGGATAACTGGGGACAAGCCCAAAGGATAACTGGGGACAAGCCCATGGATAACTGGGGACAAGCCCATGGATAACTGGGGACAAGCCCAAGGATCGTGTGTGAACTGGAGTATGGCCCTAACTGGCGACTATCCAAACTTAGTGGCATGGAAATGCCAAAACCTTAGCTAACCTGAAAACGTTAGAAACCTTAAGAACGGATGTATGGTACGTCTACCATTATACGTAGGATCCTAGGTATAGCCAGTACAATGGAATTATCAGCCCCTAAAACGAGTACTGGTCCCACTGCCATGAACTATACCAGGATCATCATGCGCTACTGGCGGAACTGGGGTCAAGCCCAAATAACTGGGGTCAAACCCAAGTAACTGGTTGCTTTTGTGGATAACCATCCTTTTGCTAAGAGTACCTGAACCTTCAAAACTCAGAATCACGTGAAAGGGGTATAAAGGATGCAGGATCCTTATCCTTGTGTGAGAAAGTAAGGAAATGAAATAGTTTGAGATTAGAATGTTACCAAAATGAGGATCATCTGTGCTCTAAGGATCCTTCGAGGATACTTATCATGTGAGGATCATAGGTCCTTATCATATAAAGTATTTCTTCAAATGGACAGCATTCCAGGCCCTGGGTATCAAATCACCTTCCATTGTTAGCAATCGATATGCCCCCTTTCCTGCCTCAGCTTCAATCAAGTAAGGGCCTTCCCATTTTGGTGCTAACTTTCCATCAGCAGGATAGGTGGTATTTTGAAATGCTTTTCTCAACACCATATCACCAATTTGGAACTTCCTGATCCTGACATTTTTGTTGTAAGCATCAGCCATCCTTTGCTAATAACTGGCCATCCTTATCCTTGCCAAATCCTTGATTTCTTCTATAGTATCCAGGTCTTGAACCAAGTTCTCATCATTTTCCTCAGGATCACGAATACTTGTTCTAGCAGTTGGAACCACCATTTCTGTAGGGATCACTGATTCTGCCCCAAATACCAAAGAGAATGGAGTTTGGCCTGTAGCATTCTTAGGAGTTGTCCTATCAGCCCAAAGCACATAAGGTAGTTCTTCTGCCCATTTCCCTTTCTTGGATCCAAGCTTCTTCTTCAAATTGTTGATGATGATCTTATTGGACGATTCTACCTGACCATTAGCTTGTGGGTGGACTGGTGTTGATGTTATCATCTTAATCCCCCAGCTGTCACAAAAGTTAGTAGTTCTGCCCCCAATAAATTGGGAACCATTATCACATAAAATTTCAGAGGGAATACCAAATCTAGTTATAATATTTCTTTTAATGAAGGATATAACTTCCTTTTCTCTGACTTGGGCAACAGCTTCAGCCTCTATCCACTTGGAGAAGTAATCGGTCATAGCAAGCATGAACACTTTTCCACCAGGTGCCTTAGGGAGCTTACCAACTATATCCATACCCCATCTCATAAATGGCCAAGAGGAGGATATAGGATGCAAAAATTCAGCTGGTTGATGAAGGATATTGCTGTGTCTCTGACAAGGATCACATTTCTTAGCATACTCCACAGCATCTCTCTTCATAGTTGGCCAATAGTATCCTGTCCTCAGGATCCTTGAGAATAATGCCCTGCCCCCAGTGTGGTTTCCACAATCTCCTTCATGGAAGTCTTTTAAAACTTCTTGGATTTCAGGATCCTCAATACATCTTAAATATGGTCCTGCAAGAGATCGTTTATACAACATATTATTTAAAATTGTGAATTGAGATACCTTAATTTTGAAAGCCCTAGGGTTTTCTCCTGTAGGAATCTCTCCATGTTGTAAGTATCTCCTGATTGGGAGGATCCATGATCCTGAATGAGATTGAGTATCCTCACTAGAGATAATTGTAGAATCCTCTCCTATTTCCATAGCCACATGATCCTCGATGGCAGGAGCCAGGATATGGATAATGGGGATACTTATATCTTCCGGGATCTTCAAAGATGATCCTAGATTAGCCAATGCATCAGCTTCTGCATTTTCTTCCCTTGGTACCTGTGTCAAACTAAAGGAAACAAAAGAGAGTGCCAATTCTTTGACTATCTCCAAATATTTGGTTAGCTTTTCATCTTTAACAGCATAGGATCCATTAAAGTGATTAGTGATTAACAAAGAATCTACATGTACCTCAAGATACCTGATCCTCATATGCTTAGCAATTTGCAAACCAGCTATCAAGGCTTCATATTCAGCCTCATTGTTAGTAGTTTGGAACTCACAAGCTATAGAGTGGGGTATTATGTCCCCCTGTGGCGATTTTAGTAGTATTCCAAGCCCTGTTCCTTTGACATTTGAGGATCCATCAGTATAGAGTATCCAAGGATCCTTGGTCTCCTCTAGCTACTGGACTTCTAATTCAGCTTCCTTTTGCAAATCACTACTGAAATCTGCCACAAAGTCAGCTAATGCTTGGGATTTAATGGCTGTCCTGGGCTCATATCTCATATCATATGCACTAAGCTTCACTGCCCACTTAGCCATCCTTCTTGACATTTCAGGTTTCCTGAGGACATTCTTAATTGGAAAATTAGTTTTGACAATAATGGCATGAGTTTCAAAATAATGTCTCAATTTAGTAGATGCCATAATTAATGCAAGGATAAGTTTTTCTAAGTGTGAATACCTGGATTCAGCATCAAGTAAACTCTTACTTACATAATAGACAGGATGTTGTGTACCTTCGTGATCCTTAACAAGGACGGCACTTACTGCTTTTGAGGATACCGCAAGATATAAGGATAACACATCTCCTTTTTCTGGTTTCATCAAGGCCGGGGCCGAGGATAGGTAGTCCTTAAGAGATCTTAGGGCACTTTCAAGCTTCTCAGTCCACTCGAATTTCTTGTTCTTCCTTAGGATATCATAGAATTCCTTGCACTTTTCTGAGGATTTGGATATGAATCTGTTTAAAGCTGCAATCCTGCCTGTTAACCTCTGAACATCCTTAGCATTGGCAGGGGACTTGATGTTCACTATAGCTTTGATTTGTTCTGGACTGGCTTCAATGCCTCTCTTTGTCACCATATATCCTAAGAATTTACCTGCTTTAACACCAAAGTGACATTTTGAAGGATTAAGTTTCATGTTATATTTGTCAAGGATATTGAATGCTTCCTCCAAGTCCCTTAAGTGATCCTCAGCCTTTTTGGATTTTACCACCATATCGTCTATGTAAACCTCCATAGTTTGTCCAATATGATCCTTGAACATCATATTCACTAGCCTTTGATAAGTTGCACCTGCATTTCTTAGTCCAAATGGCATAGCAATATAACAGTATATACCAGTTGGAGTCATAAAGGCTGTATCCTCTTGATCGGATGGTTCCATCTGAATTTGTTGAAATCCAGATGAAGCATCCATAAAAGTTAACAGTTCATGACCCGCAGTTGCATCCACCATGGAGTCAATGTGGGGTAATGGGAAAGGATCCTTGGGACATGCCTTATTTAAATCAGTGAAATCGACACATACCCTCCACTTTCCGTTTTTCTTTTGAACAACAACCACATTGGCCAACCATCTTGGATACTTGACCTCTCTAATCATACCTGCTCGGAGTAATTTCTCTACCTCCTCCTGGATAATGGCATTTCTTTCTGGTGCAAATTTCCTCCTCTTTTGATGGATTGGTTTGAAGGACCTATCAATGCCAAGTTTGTGAGTGATTATATCTTTAGATATACCTGTCATGTCTTCGTGTTTCCATGCAAAGGTAGTCTTTCTCCTTTTGAGGAAGGATATGAGGTCTTCCTTCATTTCGCCAAGGATCCCTGATCCTATATAAACTTTAGATTCAGGATCATCAGGATCCATAAGGATTCTACTACATCCTGTTCTCTTGCCTCTAAGACATCCCTTGGAGGATGCTTTAATTGCTATATCTCCCTTAACTTTGAGGCTGGTTTCATTGATGAGGTGTAGCAGTTCTTAGCTTCTTGCTGATCACTATCAATCTTCACTATTCCCCAAGGACTAGGAAGCTTCACACATTGATGATAAGTGGATGGGACTGCCTTCATGTCATGTATCCAAGGCCTGCCAAGGATAACATTACAACAAGATAAACAATCAATAACACAAAATTTTTGGTAAGAATGTAGGCCTTCGATATAGATTGGGAGTTTAATGTCCCCCAGAGTATTCTTAGTCTCGCCACTGAATCCCACGAGCACAGAGGATCTTGGAATGATATCGGATTCAGGAATATTCATCTTCTTGAGGACATCAAGCTGGATAATGTTCACAGAGCTTCCTCCATCTATAAGGATCCTGCGAACAAAATGGTTAGAAATAAAAAGAGTGATAACCAAACCATCGTGATGAGGATCCTGAATGTCAACACGATCATCCTCATCAAAAGTTATGACTTTTCCTTCGGAGACACTGGATGTTCGAATGGGTCTATCTCCATTATCCATCTTGGTTTCCTTTGCATGTCTTTTAGCTGCAGAGAAGGATGTTCCATAAATGTCTGATCCTCCAGAAATAAAGTTTGTAACTTGTGCATCTGCTGGAGGGGCTGGAGCTTTCTCTGGCATCCTTTCAGGATCCTGAGTCCTTGACTTCTTTCTCCCCAATAATTCTTTCAAGTGCCCCTTACTCAACAAGTATCCAATTTCTTTTCTCAGTGCGATGCATTCTTCTGTGAGATGCCCAAAATCTTCATGATATGCACACCACTTTGACTTATCTTTGGTTGCAGCTGGTCTGTCATTTTTCCTGGGCCATCTAGCTTTATCACCTAAATTCTGCATCGCAAGGATTAGTTCATTGTTATCAACAGAAAAACAATATTCAGAAATTGGAGGATAATCCTCATCATCCTCTTCTTGTTCAACATCATGCACATTCTGGTTATCAGATTTGTTATAGGATCTGAACTTGTTGTTCTTGAATGAGGATCCTTGCTTCTCTTGCTTTGAGGATCCTGCTAACCTCTCCTGGATCCTTTTGTCATCCTCTAGCCGGATGAACCTAAGGGCCTGGGTTCTTACCTCATCTAGATTCCTACATGGTGTCATAACAAGATCATCGTAGAATAATGAATCCCTAAGCAATCCCATTTTAAAGGCTTCAACAGCCGTAGCTATATCCATGTTAGGAATATCTAAGGATTCTTTACTAAATTTAGTGATATAATCCCTTAATGATTCATTATGACCTTGAGTTATCCTATACAGATCACTAGTTAAACGCTCAAATTTTCTACTACAAGAAAACTGGTTATTAAATAGGTTAACTAGATTAGCAAACGAGGTAATAGAGTAAGGGGGAAGACTTAGCAGCCATTTAAGAGCCGATCCAGTAAGAGTGGATCCAAATCCCTTGCACAGACATGCTTCCTTTAACCTTTCTGGAATGGGATTGATCTCCATCCTTTCCCTGTACTGTGATATGTGTTCTTCAGGATCTGTTGAACCGTCATACAACTTCATGGTAGGCACGTGGAACCTCTTGGGTATCTCAGCATCACAGATTGGTGGTGCAAAACGAGATATCTTGTGGCTCCCATCTGCAATTTCCGGGATAGGCTTGACCACTCCTGGGACACTTGATATCATATCCTTTAACTTTTGCAATTCTCTGGCCATGGCATGATTGATACCTGTATCCTGCATAAGGCCATGGTTAGTGGTTTAAGAATTATTGAAAGTGTTACCTCCCATTGGGTTCAAATTAGGAAGAGCGGATGTGAATCCATATTGTTGGGGCTCTGGAATGACCGATGGACCAGTAGAAGCAATGGTCTGCATTGGAATAAAATCTCTCTGATGGATATCGGAACTCCCTGATTGCAAACTCCTTAAGGATCCCGGAATCTGGAAGGATCCATGAAATTGAGAGGATCCTTGAACCTGCGAGGATCCTGGGACGTAGGAAGATCCTTGAACCTGGGAGGATCCTTGAAACTGAGAGGATCCTTGAACCTGGGAGGATCCTGGAACATAGGAGGATCCTTGAACCTGGGAGGATCCTTGAAACTGAGAGGATCCTTGAACCTGGGAGGATCCTTGAAACTGAGAGGATCCTTGAACCTGGGAGGATCCTTGAAACTGAGAGGATCCTTGAACCTGGGAGGATCCTGGAACATAGGAGGATCCTTGAACCTGGGAGGATCCTTGAAACTGAGAGGATCCTTGAACCTGGGAGGATCCTGGAACATAGGAGGATCCTTGAACCTGGGAGGATCCTTGAAGCTGAGAGGATCCTTGAACCTGGGAGGATCCTTGAAACTGAGAGGATCCTTGAACCTGGGAGGATCCTGGAACATAGGAGGATCCTTGAACCTGGGAGGATCCTGGGAACGGCCAGAACCCTTGAATCTGCTGCGCTCCTGAGTATCCTCCAGAGCTTACGAAGGATCCTATATGCTGAGGATGGGATCCTGCTGGTTGGAAGTATGACCCTGAAGCCTGAGTTATTGCTGATGATCCGTAATGCACTCCTTTTGGTCCTCCCACATATTGAACGTCTGGAACCACTGAAGGATGAGAAGTTATAACCGGAGTATCGAAATTCAAAGATCTGGGCATCAGTGGGGAATGATCCTCTGCCGATCTCTTCTGTTTCTTGATGTCTCCAATTTCTCTAAGAATCCTTTCATTGGTCTTATCCTGCTGCTGTATATGCTCCTTCATCTGCAAAATCAGAGTAAACAAGTCACTAGTAGTGGGAGTATAAGAAGCAGAAGAAGTTGGAGGTTTTGAGAAAATGGGAGTTGGTTTCTTCTCGGCATTTTTCTGAGGTCCAGAAGGTGGTGGAGGCAAAGGTGGAATGCCCTGGGATGAATTGACTGCAGACATCGCAGTGGAGGTGTTCTTTGATGATGAAGCCATCTGCTTGGATGTAACGAACCGAAATGATCACAAAAATGAGAATTTCTTAGGAATGAAGCACCAATTGCCCCACGGTGGGCGCCAAACTGTTTTGGTCAAAAATCAGACGAGGATGATGCAACCAAACTCTCTGTTACAGGGTATGATGCTTGAATTGGTGAATAACAATGAGGATCACTAAGAAATGAATTGCACATGAGACACAAAGATTTATACGAGGAAAAAGCCCTTGATCAATGAATGATCTCCGACATAAAAAACCTCGGGTGATGGAAACTACCGATCACCAACTCAAATTAAACAATAATCCTTTTACAACTTCGGATGATAGCGAGCTAAGTACAAGGATCACTGTAGTGTATCGTGTAGAAATGTATGAAAAATGCTAAGTGTTTTGCCGAGAGCTGGTGAGTGCAGTTGTACGAGTGTGTGTAGCTAAAAATAGCCAAGTGTTCTAAAAAATAGCTCGCTACCCCCCTAAAATTAGAAAATATATAGCCTAACTAACTGTCCGCCTTTCGTGCCTTCTCCCCACGTTCTCCATAACGTTCACAATGGTCAAGCATGTGTAGAATTGAAGGGAATATGCTCCAGGAATATCGCCATGACCAAGTCCAAGCCGGTACTCCTGCAAAACAATACCGAATTCAAAGTGAACAATCATTAGTATAAGGATCCTTAGGATGATCCATGATTCTGATCCTGAAGTACTTCTGAGGATCACTAATTGTCACAGAAGTAAGGATCACCAAACAGGATAACACTTGAGGATCACAGGTCAGTAAGAAATCCACCCCTAACAGAGCTTTAAGTGTATAGCATTCTAGGATCTTGGTAGCATATCCCCCTCCATACTCCTAAGTCGGTATGCTCCTTTTCCTGATTCTGATTCAACCTCATATGGTCCTTCCCATTTTGGAGCCAGCTTTCCATCAGCAGGATTAGTAGTATTCTGAAAAGCCTTTCTTAATACCCAATCTCCAACTTAGAACCTCCTAGTCCTTATATTCTTGTTATATGCTCTGGATATCCTTTGTTGATATGCTGCCATCCTTAGCCTTGCTGCATCTCTCGTTTCGTCTATATTGTCCAAATCTTGACACAAAGCTTCAGGATTCTGCTCTGGATCCCGAAGGATAGATCTTGCCGTAGGTATCACCATTTCCGTTGGGATCACTGCTTCTGCTCCAAATACCAAGGAAAATGGCGTTTGGCCAGTTGCATTTTTTACCGTTGTTCTATCAGCCCACAAAACAAAGGGTAATTCTTCTGCCCATCTTCCTTTTTTAGCCCCTAGTCTCTTCTTTAAGTTGTTGACAATTATCTTGTTTGAGGATTCAGCTTGTCTATTTGCTTGAGGATGTACCGGAGTGGATGTGATCATTTTGATTCCCCAACTCTTGCAAAAGTCAGTAGTCCTCTTGCTTATAAACTGGGATCCATTGTCACAAATGATTTCAGCTGGTACTCCAAACCTGGTCAGGATATTCCTCTTTATGAAGGATACTACTTCTTGGTCTCTAACTTGAACAAATGCTTTAGCTTCAACCCACTTTGAGAAATAATCAGTCATTGCCAGCATAAAGACTTTTCCTCCTGGAGCTTTTGGTAATTTCCCTACTATGTCCATCCCCCATTTCATGAACGGCCAAGGGGAAGCTATAGGATATAGTGGTTCAGCTGGTTGATGTAGTATGTTACTGTGTCTTTGACATGCATCACATCTTCGAGCATATTCTGCAGCATCTTTCTTCATTGTCGGCCAATAGTATCCTGTTCTCAATACCTTTGAGAATAACGACCTGCCCCCAGTGTGGTTACCGCAATCCCCTTCATGTATATCCTGAAGTACTTCTTTGGCTTCAGGATCTTCCAAGCATTTCAAATATGGTCCTGCAAGAGATTTCTTGTACAAAACATTATTTATAATAGTGAATCGTGATACCTTCATCCTAAATGCCTTAGGATTTTCGTCTTTAGGGATGTGTCCTTCCTTAAGATATCTTATGATTGGAGCCGTCCAGGATTTAGGATCCTCCTCAGGATACTCAGCTCCAGGATCCTGAATACTTACTAGTTCTTTATCCTGAGGATTCGTTGTAGGATACAAGATATGCAATACTGGTATTTGGGTCCCTTCTGGTATCCTGACCGATGATCCTAGATTTGCTAAGGCATCTGCTTCAGCATTATCATCCCTTGGTACCTGTTTAAGTGTAAAAACATCGAAATATCCTGCTAATTTTTTGAGAATATCAAGATATTCAATTAATTTCTCACCTTTAGCTGCATAGGATCCACTAAAATGATTAGTAATTAACAAGGAATCCACATATACCTGCAAATTCTTAGTATTCATATTCTTAGCCAGTTCTAATCCTGCAATTAAAGCCTCATATTCTGCTTTGTTATTAGTAGGGGAAATTCACACCTAATAGCCTGGGGTAATTTGTCCCCCTGTGGCGATTTTAGTAGTATTCCCAATCCTACTCCTCTAACATTAGATGCTCCATCAGTGTACAATGTCCAGGATCCTGAGAATTCTCCTAATTGTTGGACTTCTAAGTCTACCTCATCCTGAATGTCACTACTGAAATCAGCTACAAAGTCAGCTAGAGCCTGTGATTTTATGGCATTCCTAGGTTCATACACTAAGTCATAAGCACTCAACTTCACTGACCACTTGGCCATCCTGCCTGACATCTCGGGTTTGCTAAGTACATTTTTAACAGGATAATTGGTTTTAACATGAATCCTATGTGTCTCAAAATAATGTCTAAGCTTTGTTGATGCCATAACTAGAGCCAATATTAACTTTTCTAAATGTGAATATATAGTTTCAGCATCAAACAAACTTTTACTAACATAATAGACAGGGTGTTGCTGACCTTCATGATCCTTTATAAGGACGACACTTACAGCATTCCCCGATACTGTGAGGTATAGGGACAGTGGTTCACCATTCTCAGGCTTCATCAATAGAGGTGCAGTTGAAAGATATTGCTTCAAATCCTGTAGGGCTGCTTCATGCTTCTCTCCCCATTCGAACTTCTTGTTTTTCTTCAGGATATCATAAAATTCCTTGCATTTCTCGGAGGATCTTGAGATAAATCTGTTCAATGCTGCAACTCGCCCTGTTAATCGTTGAACACCCTTCATATGTGAAGGTGATTTGATATCCAAGATGGCTTTAATCTGCTCCGGGCTTGCCTCTATTCCTCTTTTGGTCACTATATATCCTAGAAACTTTCCTACCCCCACTCCGAAATGGCACTTAGCAGGATTTAGTTTCATGTTATACTGATCCAGGATATCAAATGCTCCCTTAATATCCTGGAGGTGATCCTTATCTTTTTTAGATTTTACCACCATATCGTCGATGTATACCTCCATTGTGTCCCCCAGCTTATCTTTGAACATCATGTTCACCAATCTCTGGTATGTTGCACCTGCATTTTTCAAACCAAAAGGCATAGCAGTATAACAATAAATACCTGTTGGTGTCATGAAGGCAGTATCCTCCTGGTCCGAAGGCTCCATTTGAATCTGCTGAAATCCTGAGGATGCATCCATGAAGGTTAACATCTCATGGCCAGCAGTAGCATCCACCATTGCATCAATATGAGGAAGAGGAAATGGGTCTTTGGGACAAGCCTTATTCAAGTCTGTGTAATCTATACAAACTCTCCATTTCCCATTTTTCTTCTGTACCACGACTACATTTGCCAGCCATCTTGGAAACTTGACTTCTCTGATCATTTTGGACTTCAACAATCTTTCAACTTCCTCTTGGATAATTGTATTTCATTCAGGAGCAAACTTCCTTCTCTTTTGCTGAACAGGCTTGAACGACTTGTCAATTCCAAGCTTGTGAGTGATAATGTCTTTGGATATACCTGTCATATCCTCATGCTTCCATGCAAATGTTGACATCCTGCATTTCAAAAAGTTAGTTAACTGTTCTTCAATATCTTGAGGGATATTGGTTCCTACGAGCACCGAGATATCAGGATTATCCTGATCCAGGATAATTTTCTTCATATCCTGCTTTGAAGCCTCCACGATATCCTGGGCCCGCATCTTTAATTGCTATGCTGTATTAGGCTTGGTTGAAGATTTCATTGAGGATGAGTAACATTCTTTCGCCTCCTGCTGATCACTATCAACCTTGACAACCCCCCCAAGGGGTAGGAATCTTCATGCATTGATGATAAGTTGATGGCACGGCCTTCATATCATGGATCCATGGCCTGCCCAGTATGATGTTATAGCAGGATAGGGAGTCCATCACGCAGAAACGTTGTATCGAGTTGACCCCTTCAACATATACTGGTAACTTTATCTCTCCCACTGTGTTCCTAGCCTCTCCGCTGAACCCAACAAGCACGGTGGATTTCGAAGTGATATCCATTGGAGATACATTCATTCTCTTCAAAGTTTCTAGTTGGATTATGTTGACGGAGCTTCCATTGTCCACCAATATCCTGTGCACAAAATGGTTAGCTACATATAATGTTATTACCAGAGCATCATGGTGAGGATCATGGACAGTATCCCTATCATCACTGTCGAAAGTGATCACTTTATCAGTCGTGAGGGTAGTCATCCTGGCTGGTTTGTCTCCCCTTTCGGCCTTAGCCTCCTTTGCATGTCTCTTGGCCGCAGAATACGAAGTCCCACAAATGTCGGATCCTCCTGAAATAAAGTTGATTATCTTGGCATCCGCAGGAGGTGATGCTGCTCGTTCTGGATCCTTCTTAGTATCCTGACCCTTATTCTTCTTTCTTCCTTGGAGATCCTTCAGATACCCCTTGCTTAGAAGATAACTTATTTCTTTTCTTAGTGCAATGCAATCCTCAGTTACATGTCTGAAATCTTCATGGAAGGCACACCATTTGGACTTATCCTTCCAATCAGCTTTTTGTTGATTCTTTCGAGGCCACCTAGCTTTGTCTCCTAGACCCTGCATAGCATACATTAATTCAGGAATGTTAACAGAAAAGCAATATTCAGATAATTCAGGATACTCTTCAGGATCCTCGTCTTCAACAGCATTCACTTTCTTGTTGTCATTTCTGCCATACGGCTTAGAGCGATATGGTTTAAATGAGGATTCTGACTTCCTATTAGTTGACTCATAGGTGGTGGATGAGTTCATCCTCTCTTGCATCTTTTTGTCATCCTCTAGTCAAATATATCTTAAGGCCCTGTTTCGAGCTTCATCCAAGTTTCTGCATGGGTTCATTACAAGATCTTGGTAGAATTGAGAATCCTTTTGCAGCCCCATCTTGAAAGCCTGCACAGCTGTTGCAACATCAAGATGTGGAATATCTAAGGATTCCCGGCTAAACTTGTTCACATATTCTCTTAAGGATTCCTGAGGTCCTTGAGTTATCCAGTAGAGATCACTTGTTAGTTTTTCAAAACTTCGACTACAAGAAAATTGACTATTAAACAAATTCACTAGGTGAGCAAATGATGTAATCGAATGAGGAGGAACATTCAAGAGCCATTTCAAGGCCGATCCTGTTAAGGTAGAACCAAAACCCTTGCATAGGCATGCTTCCTTAAGATCTGGAGGGATAGGGTTGATCTCCATTCTTTCCCTATACTGGGCAATATGCTCTTCAGGATCCGTAGTTCCGTCATACAGTTTCATGTTGGGAGTTTGAAATCTCTTTGGGATTTCAGCATCATAGATAGGATATGCAAAGCGGGATATCCTGTGGCTATCTTGGGACACTTCCGGAATTGGCTGGACCACCCCAGGTACACTGGATATCATGTCCTTCAATTTCTGAAGCTCCCTAGTAAATGTTGACGTCTTACCTGCATCCTGCAAAGATCCATTGGTATTAGTAACAAGAATATTATTATTTGACACGTTACCAGTCTGAGGATTCCGGCCATATCCTGAAGCATATACTGAGCTCCTCACAGTCGACATGGTGACCGAGGAGGGTATTTCAGGAGTATGATTATGTGGATGGCTAGGCACAATATTTCCCCTGTTATCCTCAGTATATACAGCCGAACTAAAGTTCAAAGCTCTGGGTTGTAAAGGAGTGACGATATCCTCAACGGGTCTGCTTGAGCTACATTTCAAGAGTTGTATTTCTCTCATCAGCATTTGGTTTGTTTCATGTTGCTGCCTCATTTGCTCCTGCACACTTCCAAATAAGGTTAGAATTTCATCATTAGAAGCCAAAACGGGAGCAGATCCTTGAATACTCCGAGTAGGGATAATATCCTGAGGTTGTGAAGAAGCTTGCATCCTTGGAGGAGGTGGTGGAAGCACCGAACCAGTAGTAGCAGAAGTTGTAGCAGACACAGTGGAGGAGCTCATGTTTGATCTTGAGGCCATTGTAAACAATGTGGCAAAAAGTTTTGAAAATAGAAAACCGATTAACGATTTCACAAATATTTTTAGTAAAGATAGCACTACTTGCCCCACGGTGGGCGCCAAATTGTTTTGGTCAAAAATCACCGAAGCAATTAAGTGATCAAATTAGTTAAGTGAGGTAGTGTGCTAAAAAGTGTGTTGGAAATATGCTGGTTATGTTGTTTACGAAAACAGTTTTCAGGATACGGCTCAGGATATTGAGCTGTATCTACGATCAAACTATGAGAAAAAAGTAAAAGGGGTGACACGAGATATACGAGGAAAGCCCTTGATCAATCTAGATCACCGGTATAAAACCTCGGGAGCTGACAATCGCAGCTGCCTTGTTCTTCTTATTGTTTTAATCGTCAGGATACAGTGCAGGATATTGATCAGATCGCTAAGTGTTACAATGCTTTTTGTGAAAGTGAAAGTTGCGAGAGAGTGAGTGTGAGAGAGTAGCGAGTGTGGTTGTTGTGTCCTATTGATCTAATTTATCCATCTATTTATAGTTACGAAATACAAACTAAAATTCCTATAAATATGGGATGCTCCCGAATATTCCATTATTAACGTTGTGGACCGAGTAAAGCGGCTTCAACGTCTTCATTCGAACGACTTGGACCGAGTCTTCCGGAGAAAGGGTCTTTGTGAACGTTGGGAACCTGGACTCGTACTCCTGCATACAATTCGTTAGTAATCCTCAGGATACCATCCAGGATGTTACCAATATCCTGAATCAGCATCCCGGATATGAACATATATCAGATAAGCAAGATATAATTTAAGATATTATCCAGGATATGAGCTCAGAACTTCGCCCATAACAATCGCCGACACAAAACCTCAGGAGCTGACAATCACAGCTGCCTTATTCTTCTTATTACTTCAAATGTCAGGATACAGTGCAGGATATTGATCAGATCGCTACTAAGTGTTACAATGCTTTTTCAGAAAGTGAGAGTTGCGAGAGTGTAGAAGTGTTTGAGAGCAGTGAGTGTTGTGTCCTGTTCGATCTGATCTATCCATCTATTTATAGCTAAGAAATGAAAACAAAATCTCCTATAAATGGGGGATGCCATCGAATATTCTTTAGTTAACGTTGGAGACCAAGTAAAGCGGCCTCAACGTCTTTCTTCGAACCACTTGGACCGAGTCTTCAGGGGAAAAGGTCTTCATGAACGTTGCAAGCTTGGACTCGTACTCCTGCACATAATCCGTTAGTGATCCTCAGGATACCATATCAGGATGTTACCAATATCCTGAGTCAGCATCCCGGGCATGAACATTTATCATATAATCAAGATATAATTTAAGATATTATCCAGGATATGGGCTCAGAATTTCGCCCATAACAATAATGTTCATCATCCTTTTACTTATTATTAATAGAGGAGTAGAGGAATGATCAGAGAGCCTTAACTACCACACAAAGTAAAGCAAGAGGACTTTGGCATATTGGTGATAGTGTATGAGTTTAAAAGGGGTAATGAGATGTTATTAGAGGTTCATCATTGTGTTAAGTTATATATGATTAAAACTTATGCAAGTGGGATACTGTTGAACTTGTATGCCTATGACTGATACCAATGAGGTTGGATCCTAAAGGGTCAAACAGCAAGCAGCATGTCTAAAAGAGTTTAGACAAATTAATGCAAATTGGAAATTTGTATAATTATCTAGAAAAATTATTATATCAATAATCCCATAATATTAGTAGTTACTATTTGAAGAAAAAATCATCAAGTTTTTAATATTGAATAAATGTTTTTTTAAACGTTTTACATGTTTGATAATGGTTTACTTATTTATATAATCTGAAGTTATATAAATAATATATATTTATTATTAGTTTTGCAACAGAACTTCAGTTGGACGTTCATGATTTAATTTAACTAGTATTAAGCCCCCGCGTTGCGGTGGGAGCGCAAAACCGTGACAAATAGCACCAAGGCCACAACACTGCTAGCGACCACCAACACTGAAGTTGCGACGTGGTAATGCGGAGAAATTAGACCGAAACATAAAACATAGAAAATAATAACTAAGTCGATTTAGGACCCCGTGCGTTACGATAAACCTATCAAACGAGAAAAAATAGATGACCATAAAAACGTTGAACCACACACGCACATTGCGTAATGTTAACTCGCAAAATTTAGAACGGAGCATAAAACAAAACGTAAAAACGTTGAACCACACATGAACGTGGCGTCGTGTTAACTCGCAAAATTTAAAACAAAACGTAAAATGAATTTTTGCGAAATATGAAAAGTATAGGGTACCAAAGTTGAAAGTAAAAAAGTTCTTAGGTTAAATGGACAAAAAATAAAAAGTTTTGGGTTTAAACTAAAAAACCAAAATAGTCTAGGTTAAAGGTGTAATTATATCATTTTTTTGAACATCTCCCTAAGCATAGAGTACAACTACTCTATGCATCAACGTGTTGATGTTGATAATGATAATATATAATGGATAAATATTTCAAAATGGATATGCGTAATCCATCAAAACATACATGTTGATGTCTGTCATAAAGATATGTATTTTGAGGTAATCTAATATATAATATCAGGACCCACACGTCTTACACGTTGGAAATTCGGTTGTTTTCAGTGTTGGTGCATACGTCTGTCGACTTCGTCTTGTATCGAGTCTTGTAATAGAATTGTTAGATCAGGGCACGTTGTACGAGGAAAATAGGGTTTGGGTGTGATTGAGCTATTTCGCACGAAATAGCAAAGAGCTATTTCGTACGAAATGACCATTGGCTATTTCGCACGAAATAGCAAGATGTCATTTCGTGCGAAATACCCACCACTATAAATACCTGTCATGCTGATTCATTTGTAACGTTCGTAATTCCGGTACCGAAGTGCTGCCGACGTGTCATTTGATCTGTAATCGTGTCAAATCAGTAAAACAAGACAATTAAGAGTGAATCAAGCTGTTACAAAGTCTAATCAATGAATTCCGCCTCTGATTAGACCGAGAACTCTTCTGATATACTCGTTTAGATCGTTTCACGATCCTTCAAGTGGTATCAGAGCTCAGGAGGAAGAGTTCTTACCGAAATGCAGCTTGTTTTCTTGATAAATCTGACTTCTACATCTTCTTTCTCAAAATTAACAAGTTTTTATAGTTAAAATGGATTGAATTTCATATATAACACGCGTAACAGTGTTTTACTGAATCCTTGAAAGAATTAGACCTTAATTCAGCTTAAAACTTGTTCAATTTGTTCATTTCGCTTGAAATCAGATCGATTATGGTGACGTCAGCAGCATTCCGCGTGAAAAAGGCTATTTCGTGTGAAGTTGTCATATCATTTCGCACGAAATCAAGTTTTTAAAACCTCATTTCGTACGAAATCACTTCTGTTGAATCTATTTCGCACGAAATCACTTTCTTGAGTTTGATTTCGCACGAAATCAAATATTGGATACTCATTTCGCACGAAATAGACAGTTTAAATTTCATTTCGTACGAAATCACCATCTATTTCGTACCAGAGGGCTATTTCGTTTGAAATCTATATTTCGTGTGAACCTTTTCATTTGAAAAGGCTATTTCGCACCAAATTGATTTCGTTTGAAAGAAGTCATTTCGTGTGAACTTACGTATTATTTGAACTTTGTGAATTTGTGAAATAGGTTTTTGAAACATGGAAGAGGAGTTTTACAATGCGTTTGCTACACCAATTGCTCCCGTTACAGCTGCTGAAACTGTTTACAGTGAGAATGAGACGGGAACTTATCAAAAACCGCCGAAGCTTATGTACATTGAAGATTTTAGAGGATGGCAAAATCGGTTTGAAAATTGGGTGCAAGCTTACAAATTTGACGCATGGTGTTCGTTAGAGGTAGATTACGAGAAAACGAAAAATGAACGTGGGCTTGAAAAAGCGTTTAGTGACTATTCAGATGTTGAAAAATTGAAATATACGAGTGAAAAAATGATGATTAGTATTCTCCAACAAGCAGTTAAAGAAGATATCTTTGTTTTGCTCCAACATGCGGGTACTGCTAGATCAATTTGGACGGCGTTAATTCAAAAGTTTAAAGGAAGTGCAAATATGATCAAGAACAAAAAGGCTTTACTAAAGAAATCATTTGATATGTTTGTAGCTTTTGAAGGTGAAACAACAAAAATTACAATTGATAGATATTGTCATCTGGTTTTGGAAATGGGAAGATTGGACATAAAGAAAGACGATGATGAATGGGTTGACAAGCTAGCCGATGCATTACCTCAGAATAAATGGGGAACATATTTGTTGATCTTAAAACATATGAGGAAATCAGAAAGTATGAATTTGGCAAAGTTCATTTAGAAGATTGAAGAACATGAATTGGACATTCAGAAAACGGCTATTATGAGTAATCCAAATGCAAAACAAGATGTCAATTTATACTATAGAGGAAATAAATTTGAAACTACTCCGAGTCCAAAGATTCAGACTGCTTTCAGTACTGATAGTTCTTCTGGAACAAAGGGCAATACTATAACTCAGAGTGGTGGACATTCGTCTTCGTATTCAAGCTTTGATCCAAATTATACAACACCAAGTCCTCAACTACAGAATTCAACAAATCTGCTATGCAATGTCACATTGAATATTCAAAATGGTCAAAATCTTTCTCCAGAAATAGCTAAGCAACACATGGCATCACTTGTTGCTATGTTAGAATCGTATGAAAGTTTAGTTGCTGGAAAAATTGGAAATCCGATGCTCACCAAAGAGGATTATGACCAAATTGATGCTGAGGAACTTGAGTTGATGGATGTCAAGTGGTGTTTAGCCAGTGCTATTAGAAGAGCAGAAAAGTTTCAACAAATCACCGGTAGAGATGAGTTTAGTGAGATGGCTAAATCTCCGATAGGGTTTGACAAATCAAAGGTCACTTGTTTTCGTTGCAAAGAAAGGGGACATTTTAAACGAGAATGCAAAAATAAAGAAGCAACCGGAAGACAAGAAAAGAATGATTATTATCAAAAATCAATTTTTCATCAAATTGATCAACAACCATCATCATCCCGTGCCATTGATGTTGAAAAGAAAAAAGCTTATCTTGTTAATCAAGATGATGAAAAGGTTGCAGAGGGTTTTAGCTGGGACAAATACATTCCACCCGGTTCAGGTCTTGTTGCTAGAATTCTGGAAGAAGTAAAAGTCAAATCTAGTCCGAAAAGAATACCGATTTTTCCAAATTTAGGAAGTGATGCAGATACCGATGATGAAGAAGAATATTTTAATAAAGCTAGAAAGGGTTTGGATCCTGATAGTTTTAATTTGTTCTTTGCAGATAAGGTTGAGATGCTGAATGAGAAGAAAGCTGCCAGATTGAAGAGAGAGTTGGAAGCAAAAAGGATTGCTGAAGTAAAGATAAAACTGGAAGCTGAGAAAGCAGAATTTGAAGAAAGTTCAACAGAGAACGTCGAAGTTGAAGGATGGGAAAAAGAGTTAGAATTCAATGGAGAACCGGATATTGTTGAAAAGGTAGTGGAGAAAATTGTTGAAGTCGAAAAAATAGTTGAAAAAGTTGTTGAAGTTAAAAAACTTGTCGAAGTTGGAAAAATTGTCGAAGTTGAAAAGATCATTGAAGTAACAAAACCTTGTCTGAAATGTTTGGAGTCTTGCAAACATTGTGAAGAAAAGGACAAGAAGATTCATGAATTTGAAGAGTTGAAAGAAAAATTGTTGTTTGATGTGAAGTACGTGAAGGAATCGTATGATGTGTTGAACAGAACAGTTGATGGTCTGAAAAAGACAAATTTAGAAGTTGATGCTGCTATGACAATGATGAGCTCAACATTAATGACAAAGCAAAAGGTCATCAATGAGTATATTGAAGAATGTGCAAAGCTGAAGCAGGATTTGGAACTCGAAAAGATTGAAAGTGAAAGAATCAAACGATTATTGTTGAGTTATACAACTTGTGATTATTTGATTGATCGAGTTTAGCCTACTGTTGCAGGTCTTGAAGCGTTTCAAGATAAAAAGACAGAAGATACGGATATTGGTAAGAAACAAAGTGTCAAGTATAACAAGTGTCTGCCCCCGATTTACGAAAGTTAGTCTCCCAGAAAGCCAAATGAGGAACGATTAAATAGGGCACTCAACATAAAATTAATGCCTGAAACCATTGATGAGTTACCAGACAATATTGATATCACATTCACAGCGTCTGATACTGATCATGAGTCTGAATTGTTAAAGAAGGTGGTCGATCAGGTGTTGGATATGGATGAAGAGTCAAAGTTGGAGTCTAAATCTGAAAGTTCGAGTTCATCAGAAAAGAGTCCGAGTTCACCGGTTAAACGGGTTTATAATAAAGAATTCCTGTTATCAAAATCTAATTTGAATGATGAACCAATCAAAGTGGCATATACTTTGAATGATTCAGACAAATTATATTCTGATGAGGAATTTCCAATAAGAAGTGTCAAAACTGAAATGATCAAACAGGTTTTCAAATTAACAGAAATTAATATTTCTGAAATAAAAGATTTAAATCTTCATGAAAAACCTAAAAAATACACTTCAAGAGTTCAACAGAGATTGAACAAGAAAAAGGGTTACAGTTCTGGTTCAGGTTATCGAAAGAAACCAAACCATAAGGGTAATTTCAAAAAGTAGGGATTAGGTTTCATTTCCCCAGAAAATCATAAAAATGAGAAAACTTATAAAACAAAAACAAAATTTGTTGCAGGAGGAAGTTCTGAAGAAGAGCAGAAGAAACCATTCTGGAGACAATCAAACCGAGAGTTTCTTGCTGAAAGGAAGAAGAATACGAAGAAATTTGTTCCAAGAGTTGACAAAAGAATCTGTTTTAAATGTCAAAAAGCTGGACACATTGCTTGGAATTGCCACGAGTCCACTTATTCAAAACAGGGAGTTTCTTCTAACTTTGAAATGAAAAAGAAATGTGTTGATAAAACAGTACAATCAAGAGAAAAATTCAAAGTGTTTGAAAATTCGACTTTCGAAGAAGGTGAAAGTTCGAAACGTTTTTACAAAAGAAAAGTTGATTTGAATAAACAAAGATGGGTTGTAAAATCTGAGAGTCGTTCTGACAATGAATCTGATTCTATAAAATCAGAGGAGTCATCTGTTGAGAAAAAGAATGAGAATTCCGTTCCAGAGTTGAACGATGAAAACTTTCCGCCATTATCGAAAGAAAAATTGAAGTTAAAAATTGGAAAGATTGAGATTTCAGATCAATTCTTCCCCGGTAAAGGAGAATTTGATGCCAAAAAGGCTTTCAATGGGAAAGTCAAACATATATTTGGGAAGATGGTAGATGAGAAAGTGAAAAGTGCAAAAGATTTTTACAAATAAAAAAGATGGTGGGATAGATGTGAGTCAGAATCACCCAAGGCTGGTCAGGCTTGGGTGACAGGATTTTCTACTTAAATTCCTGACTTGCCGGAGCTCCCAAGTTGGTAATCGTGGAGCAGGAATCGGCATATTTCTTGAATTTGTGTGTTTGTGAAAACTTACAAGTGGTAAATCAGGGACATTAAGTTGTACTTGATTTCCTACAAGTGGTATTTGATGATTGAACTTAAAAATGTTATATTTTTAAAAGGTTGAAGAAAACTTAAAAGAGGTTTTCACCTACAAGTGATTAATCAAGGTCATTAAGTTGAACTTGATTTAACTTTCATTCACAAGTGGTTGAAAGAACAAAATGATGAATGAAACCCCAATCCTACAAGTGGTTACAATAAAAATTATTTTCCAGAAAAACCATTTTTGATTAAAACAAACTTAAGTGTTTTGAAATCATAATGGGAAAATAGTTTGTTGTCAGGGGGAGTTCTGATTGTTTATGCCAAGTGGATGGCGAATTGAAGCTTGAAAATCATTTGTCACTTTACCTTGTACAGTTTGTTTTCAAATTTCCTTTAAATAATTTTGAATTTTAGGGGGAGTAAGAAATTTCAGAAAATCCAAAAACATTTGAAAATTTGAAAAAGGCAAAAACATGATAAAATTTAAAAACGAGTTTTGTTGTGAAAAAGAGGAAATGATAGTACATCAGTAGACGATCACAACATGCTAAAGAATTGGAAAGTTAAAAGTGATAAACGGTCTCACTGATGATGTGCCAATAGGTTTTTTACACATTTAGTAGATTGTGTTCGAGATATAAACCTAAATTTCAAACTTGCTTATTTCGTGGGGAACATCTCTCGGATATATGGGTAACCCCCGAAATCTTGTTTGAAAGACCCCTCTTTCTGAGATACTAGGTCTTTATGCTTAGTGATATCTGGGGTATTATCCTGGGACTTCTAATTTTGCGGAAGCAATGGCCTAGTCCCCGTATAATACTTTTCGCTTGCTTGAAATAATAGCATCCCCTCAGCATAAAAAATGATTAAACGTTGAAAAATGCTAATCATGTGCTGTTGAAGAAAAGAATCTCTAAAGGGAACACACCTAAAGTCGAAGCCATCATCTCTCTGATTTTGTGGAAGCAATAGCCCGAGCTCTCATGGCCCTCGCATTTAACCCTTTACAGATATCATCTAGGTATACTCACCTGTAAGATTGAATATTGGGATCTGGATACGGGAGAATATTCTGAGGTGGGAGACGCGTATAAGTTCAAGTTCTTAAAACATTAATCTCGTATCTCGAAACAGTTGAACTTGGTGTGAAAATTTAAGTGGATCAGTATACTGACAATCTAAGTGAATCGTTTAGAACTTAAAATGTTTATAGCTTAACGGTGCTTGTGATTTGTCTCAAAAACTGATATGATCCTCTTACACAAACTCACAAAAATATTGTCTGTATATATTTCTTTACTGCATTTCAATATTTTTCTTACATTTGGTTTTAGTATAAAATTTTGAAAATACAAAAAGATTTTAGACAACTGATGTTGAAAAGCTGATTTTCAAAATTCCGAGTGCTAAACATGATGAACAACAGGGTTGGGAAAGTATGTTGATATGAAAAATGTTTTTGAAATGATTAAATGGTTCATTCAATTGAAACCAAATTTGAATGTGTCATATACAAGTGGTTAAGAGAATTTGTGAAATGTCATATTATTACAAGATGATGTTTTGAAATTAATTATACAAGTGGTAAGCAGAAAGTTTAAATTTGTAAAATTTTAAATTTGTGAAATTTACTTTGAGGTAGAGAATGTGCAGGTTATGGTTATAAGATAGCCAGGTTGTAATTCTAGAACCTGTGAAAGCCAAACTACGATCCCAAGCATTCTTTAAGGGGGAGTCTGATGATGAAGAGCTTAAGGAATCAAGAGATCTGATCAAGAGAATGTGAATAGATAAGATTGAGATTCAGAAGTGTTAAAGATGAAGGATGCTTACACGGTCAGATAATTCTGAAAAGGCCCGAAGACTGATAAAGGCTGAAGATTGTGAAGACTCGACATTGAAGACTTCGTCAACATCCGAGGGGGAGTATGTTGGTGCATACGTCTGTCGACTTCGTCTTGTATCGAGTCTTGTAATAGAATTGTTAGATCAGGGCACGTTGTACGAGGAAAATAGGGTTTGGGTGTGATTGAGCTATTTCGCACGAAATAGCAAAGAGCTATTTCGCACGAAATAGCAAGATGTCATTCTGTACGAAATACCCACCACTATAAATACCTGTCTTGCTGATTCATTTGTAACGTTCGTGATTCCGGTACCGAAGTGCTGCCGACATGTCGTTCGATATGTAATCGTGTCAAATCAATAAAACAAGACAATTAAGAGTGAATCAAGCTGTTACAAAGTCTAATCAATAAATTTCGCCTTTGATTAGACCGAGAACTCTTCTGATAGACTCGTTTAGATCGTCTCACGATCCTACATTCAGTTTAGTTATGACGTTACTAACACGTTAAAATATGGATGAACTTGGTACCGGTAATGGTACCGAAAGTACCGATCCCGAAAATCATCGAAATTAGGTACCGACATCGAAAATGCTCGGTACTATACGGTATGGTATTTGAAGGTAAAAATAAGTAAATACATGTATGGTGCTAGACCGGTGTCGAAACAAAAGTAACGATTCTGAAAACGCTAAAAGTTGGGTACCAAATGGGTACCGAAAATGATTTGGTATAGTAAATTTGGTAACGATACGATACCGGTTTGATTAAAGGATTTGATACCATTTGCTCATCAATAATTTTTATATCCAAGTTAATTTTACATGTTACAATTCATTCATTACAGAAAAAGTCAAAAAAGAAAACAAAAGAAGTTGTGTATATAAAACCTCATTAAAACGAAATACAATATACTTACCACGTGTATGAAAAGCAATCCAAACGGTGCAATTACTTGTGTTGCTACGTGGAATGAGCTCAAAGGTGATGTTAGGGATGAGCTCGGTACCGAAAACTCTCAAAAGTGGGTACCGGTACCGAATATACCTGGTACGCCACCAATATTTGAGGGTAAAAACCGGTATCGAAAATGTCAAAGGCCGGGACCTAATCGGTACCAAAAATGTACCCGGTTTGGTGTTAGGCCACGCGAATGGATCTGTTCTTGTCGTAGAACATAGCGGAATCGATCAGTGATGAGGTGCGGAATCCCTCGTCACCGTCTGAGAATCACGAACAACAATTTTAACGCTTAACATCTCTGATTTCATTGAATGATGATGAAAATACAGAAGTTCTGGTAGAAAGTCAGACAGACAGAGCTTCGCTACAATGATCAGCAAAAGGTTCTAAACAACTACCACTAGCCTACTATTCATAGGCAGTCAGGGAAGGATATAGTGTCACCCGGTCGGATGGTCATCCAATCGGATGGCCATCCGTTCGGTTGACACAAGTCTTCCGACGGATTTCACTTTAACAGTTATGCACCGTTCCCTGAATTGACTAGACACAAACATACATATACATACATATACAAAAATATATACACATCACAAAATATATAAGACTCGATGCAGACGGAAGCTACAGACATATGTACCAACAGACTCCCCCTTGGATGTAGCTGTAGTTCCTTCCTGCACAGTCTTCAATCCGTCGTCCTGTTGCGTCTTCTTGCCTTAGCTTTCTGTCTTCTCTTCTCATCTCTCTTAGCAATCATCTTTCGCCTAAGAGGACTACCAAGTTCATTCCACCACTTTCTGTATTCAGGATCACCGTCTCGCTTTCTATCCCATCTTGGGATCTTGTTCTCTTCCTTTTCAATCGGTGTCTGGTCTGTTGGTGGAGGTCTCATCAGCTTATATCTTCCAAGCTTTGCAGCTCTATCAGAAATCTCTTTGAATCTTTGACTGCGCTTGTACTTCTTTAAGAACTCATCAATCTTCAAATCTCTGAACTTCGACTTCCAATATCTGCCAGAGTTGATGTCTTTTGCGTAGCACAAGTTCACTAACTTCTGATATTGTTGAGCTTGAACTTTGTCTGGCTTTTCATAAACAATCTTATTGTAGAATAGGCAATCAATATCCTTCTTGGAGCAGTTGACTAGCCACATAGGATCCAACACACTGATCCTCCTCGATTCTCCAATTTTCTTGTCATATAAAGAAATCACTGCTTCCGTTGTGCTCTGATTGTACATCCAACCCTGAAAGTCTTCACGGAAATCTTGCTCCATAGCACGTAGCGGCATGTTTTTCAGACATCTCGGCGGCTTTATATTCAAAGTGATGTCTTTCTCCCCTGTGACTGGATCAATCTTTATATCTTGTCCCGAAAACTGTGGCTTCCAATCTGGAAATTTCTCATTTGCCTGCAACTTTATGTAGTTCCACAAATGTTGATCATGCTGCTTCACATCTAACCCATGATAAAATTGTTTGATGTTCTTCGTCTGAACTAACTCCTCAACGTCCCACCACGGGAGTGTTTTAATATCTGACAGAAATTCAAAGTGCTGTACTCCCTGTTCCCGTCCGATGGCATAGACTTGTAAATCTTCAAGATAACCCCATGATAAGATATCTCCCAGATATAGATCAGCATTATGCGTGAAATACTGTAGAGGTCTCCTATATTTCCTCTCCTTGGGCATCATCTTAAACCATTTCTTTCTTTCTTTCTTCTGCTAATGTTTCTCGTGGAATTGTTCTAGGAATACCTTCTGTGCTTATTTTCTCCACAACTTTCCTTCTAATGTCATCTTCATTCTGTTCTTTGAACATTTCAGCAAGTGTTGGAAATGAATCATCAACTCCAGAATAGTGGAACGGAGTATCTTCCTCAGAACTATCTGAACAATCTTCAACTTCGACATGATGAAAATTATCAGCTTCATGTGCATATTTGAACTCATACTCCTTTTCTGGCGATGAAGGAATCTCATCCTCAATATCAAACTTATACTTTCCATCTTTTAACCCCAATTCCTCTAACATCTCAGCCCTTGACCTAGGTACCTCCATCTCCCCCTCAAATGGAGCATTCAAGTATATAATAGTAGGTTGTGTGAGGAATACCTGGTCATCATGTTATTTCCCAGAAGAAGAAGACTCCTGGTGTTGAACCTCCTCTTGCTCATTGATCTTGTCGTTCAGAAAATCATCCAACGATTGTTGGATTGAGGGCATCACAATCAGCATCCCTATTGAGCCTTGATCATCATCGTCATCATAATCATTCGCTGGATCAAAGTTTTCGATGTCATCAAAGATATCTTTTAACTCTTCATCATCTATCTTTTCTTCTTCCTCTACTTCTTTCTCTTCTTCTTTCCAACGCAATAGTTTCACTTCTGGTTCTCTCGCCTTTCGTTTACGTTGTTCTACTCTCACTAAACGAATAATATCATCAAAGCTATAAGAGAGAGAGGGTGAATCACCAACCAGAACAAAACTTTGAGGATCCTCTTCAGCATCTACCATTTCAACATCAACTTCAGGTTGACTTGAGGAACCTCCAGCTTCTTGTGTTTTGACAATCAACTCTTTCTTTTTCTTAGTTGCTTCCTCAGCCAATTCTTTCTCCCTCTGAGCCCTTTGCTCTTCAACTCTTTGAATCTCCAAGTTGTTGTAAATATATTGAAGTACCAGCGGCGTATCCACCATGCGTGTATCATATTTCACACGCCTCGTTACTTAAATCACTTACTCAAACCAAACCACCAAAGTAAAATGTTTATGTATAATCAAATGTCAAAATGTTTGTGTGAAAACCATGTCTAATGTCTATGTCTAATGTAAATCATGAATTGTGTATATCAATGTCAAAATGTTTATGTCTAATGTAAATCATGAATTGTGTATATCAATGTCAAAATGTTTATGTCTAATGTAAATCATGAATTGTGTATGTCAATGTCAAAATGTTTATGTATAATGCAATTTATGTAATGTGTATCCAAAATATATATGGTAAGTGAAATATATATTAACTAAACCATATGTAAAATGCACAAAAACAAGGTATTGAAGTAAAACATGGTTTAAATCAAAGTTATGTTTTGTGGAACAAATGCATGCTATACTGATATAAACATCTATGCGGTATTGTGAAAATGCATACATCCAAGCCTTGTGACTGTGGTGATAGACCTCTAAACGAATTTAAAGGTCTATCTGTGTTATGTTTATCTAATTCGGTCATTCCTTCCATCCAAACATACCTAGGATGTCAGGAACGGGAGTTGTCAATTCCTATGGTACCACTACCTACTAACGAATGGCGTGATCAATGTTAATGAATGTATATTGTCCCATTTGAACAAACCAAATGTCATACCAAAATGTAAGCATGTGATGAATAACAAATGTACTAAGTATGCACACAATGGACATACATAGCATAAAATGTAATGTAAAACGATGTACTAAGTATGCTATCAGTCAACATACAAAGCAGAAAAGTCATTAAATCAATGTGCTAGCATGCTATCTGTCAACATACATAGCAGAAATGTAATGTAAATCATGTACTATAAGTGTACTAATGAACATAGCAAGTATATGATGTGAAAACATGGAAAGCATGAAAGTAACAAGTAGGCACATGTGTTTCACCCCAAAACAGTTTGAAAACGGTAAAAGAGGGGTCTATGTACTCACTTGAGATTGCTCAATAGTCCTAGGATAACCACCAAGCAAAGCTAGAAGATCACGGAATCAAACGGTACCTAATATAGGTAACTATGTTAATAAACCGGACCTATATCGGAGGATCGGATAGAATGAGGGCTTGTAAACCAAATGAGTATGGGAACTCATGTAGTATGGTTTAACAAAGCCTACATACTAAATGAAACCTAACCTAAGTGCTTACGACCCGTTTAGGTAGCTTATGCTACTTTAACGCGTCGTTCGCGTAAAACGCGTTCGGACTGCCTAACTAGTCCTATGACAAGTAAAATATGCCTTAACATGTCTAATATTATTGCCAAATCAGTTTAGATGTCAAAAGTTATGTTACATATGCTAAAAATGAATTTTGGCGGAAAAAGGGCATTTTGGTAATTTACCTAAGGCATATAAACTACCTATCATACAACTACTTAAACGAAGCGACCATAAGGTATAACCTCGGAAGGTTATTCCCTATATACTATGGTCACCTAATGTGTTTGGTTGGATCCTAATGATCGACCAAACAGGTCGGGTTCGAAAGTATAAGTGATTGTTTAGATCGCTTACCTTACGACCCTATATAAGCACTAAACTAAAAGTGACGAGCTAAGCATGTTAAAACATGCTTAACTAAGTTTAGAAAACAGGTTTGGTATCAAAACAAACGGTTTTGATACCCAAGAGTAGTTTGGTTACAAAATACGCACGAATGTGCATTTTGGCCGAAACTACGACTCGTCGCTGAGCCTAGATAACGTGGTAATCAGTACGTATAGTCACTAGGGACTATGACCATCGTGATTACGCTCACGTTATGAAGTTCAAACGAACTTCGCATTGACCATAAACTGGTCAATGCAGAAAGTCAAACAAAGTTTGACTTTTAACGCTAAAAGAATAAAAAGAACGAAGGAACACTTACAAAGGGTCCCCGAAAGCTTTGATTTCCAAATATTTCTCAGGTATGAAGCGTTTTTACACCTCAACTTAGAGAAGTTTTCAGAAATTTAGTGGGTTTTGAGTTGTGAATCAAAGGGGTATTTATAGGATTTGGACCACCGTTAGGATCGTTCCTCGAATACCGTGCTTTGATCTCATCCGTACATGTGTTGGAACATTAAGGGTACTCAAATTGGCCCCCCGCCATCAGGGATTAACATGTGGCATTGGGTTTGGGAGTGCTTAACAGCTGTTAACAGTTGTTTAGAAGTTTCTGATGTTCTGGGGATGCCTTACGGACCGTAAGGGTGATGGCTTACGGTCCATAAGCCATCAACTTTGGCAAAATGACAGTTTTGGTCCCTGTTATGCAATAAAGCCATTTTCGACACGTTTAAGGCATGTTAACCCCATTTCAAAGCTCTAAAATGAAGTTAAAGTATAGGTAACTTAATATGTGCTAAACAAATATCAAGGATTTCGGTTCGTTTGGCCGTACAATCGCGATGTTCGCTTAATTACGACGGAAGTCGTAACGGACGCAAAAAACGGTCCAAATTGCGCGACGAATGAATTTTTCTTATGCCAAACACTAAAATAAAATATTTTAGTGCTTACATAAATTTTTGGATGTCCGGATGTATTCAGAACGTAAGTTATGCGCGAAAATGCAAACTTGTGCACTTTTTGACGCTTTTAGTCCCTGAATGACCCAAAAGTTTATTTAGCACACCGAACCCCTCAAAGCCTATTTCTAAGCTATGTAAAGGATATTTATGGTATGTTTAACTCATGGTCATGTTCCAGAATGTCTGTTACAGTTCAAATCAGCATACTTTCACAGTTTATCGAATTTAGCCCCTATAAGCGATTAAACTTGATTTTGTCATACCAAAGCCTTCAAAACTTATTTCTAAGTTATGTAAAGGTTATTTAAGGTATGTGAAGCCTATTTCACTATTCCGGAGTGTTCGTTGCATTAAACTGGTTATATTTATGCATCAGTGCGTGTATAACCTTCCAGAAAGCGATTTAGAGCCCGAAATCGAACAAGAATTGATATGTGCAAATGATACACATATTTGTACAAATACCAAGTATGAAATACAATATTTCATTGGTTTGGTATTTGTTTGATGGTCACAGTGACCCAGGTGTCACACATCTTTCACTGCTTTGTCAGCTCTAAGTGCTTCCATCTCTAGCTTCAACACTTTAATTTCATTTGCAGACGCTTCATGAAGTTCACTTAACATTTGATGCAGTGTCTGATTTGTTTCATTCAAATTCTTGTTCTTCATATGTAGATCATAAATCTCTACTGATAGTTGCTCAAATAACTTTGCATTATCATCCACATCTTCTTCCATAGTCTTTATCTTCTTCACATGTTTGATCACAACAAACTTTATTTCTTCATTTACTTTAGTAATCTCTTCAAGCTGCTTCTTCAATTCATCACGATCAGCTTTAACTTTTGCCTTTTCTTTCTCGAGAATACTTACTTTTTTTCAGATCTTTGATTGTTGCATCATGAAACATATCATATTTTTCATCAGGAAGAACATCGTCAGTGAATTCGCCTTGAACGTTTAGAAAACTGTAGGTCCCCTTGAGTCGTATGGATCTTCAACAGAATTGTTAATCCAATCAAGAGTGCGGAATCCTCTTGATCAGAATATCACAGAAACAAGTAGAAAACAGAAACAGCAATTCACTTTCAAACCGGGTTTCTATTGATTATCCAAACAAACGTTTTACAATCAATCAAACCCTACCAATTTCGTCCAAGCCCTAGATGCTATCACGAAATTCTCACTAATTGTGTTTTGGCTAATTAACCTAAACCCTAAAGCCTAACCTTGTTTATATAACACAAGGTTGCAACATTAGGCATGGGTTCCTACATGGGCTAGGCCCATTTCGTCCCCCATCTCACTAATAAAAAGCTAAACCCGCTAACTGTTTATCGTTTAACAAATTACAAGATATCCAAAGACCAAATCTAAGCTGTTGTCACAAACATGCACCAACAAACTCCCCCTTGACAATAGCTTCATAAAATAACTTTGTCTTCAGTCATCCTGCAATATTCATGTAGTCTTGCACTGTCTTTGGTCTTTGGATAGCTTCAGCTTCAATAGCTTCTGTCAGCAACAGACTCCCCCTAAGCTGATGCATCCAATCACCAAATCTTCAAAAACTTTAGCGTTTGAGTAAACTCCAGTTCAGCATTTGTAAAGCAATCTTCAAACTCTTCAACTTTGTCTGCAATGTAGAAAGGAGGTTCTACCATGCATCCAATCAAACTCTCATCTTCACAGCAACTTCTCAGCAATATACCGCTTCAATCTGTATACTATAAAACAAACATCTCGAGAAACCATAAGAATTTTTCAACAAAGTTAAATAAATTATTATTTTTCAAGAGATAGTTAAACTGTATCACAGATTAAGCATTTTCAACTTAT
Organism: Helianthus tuberosus; assembly: GCA_030545235.1. Classification (NCBI taxonomy): domain Eukaryota; kingdom Viridiplantae; phylum Streptophyta; class Magnoliopsida; order Asterales; family Asteraceae; genus Helianthus; species Helianthus tuberosus. The sequence continues at coordinate 130,859,673 of CM060353.1, read as the reverse complement.
CACCAACACGCAAAACTTTTTAATCACACACCCTATAACCCGCATGATTTAAAATTTTGAACTCACTATCCAACACCATCTCCCCCTATCAGTAACAATTCCTCCAAGAATAATAGTTTTCCGTACGTTAAGAATTTTAAACAGAAAAAGACACTATTTTTGTATTTTCTGAAAGCAAGTAAATAACATAAGCAAAAAACACTCTGTTTTTGTGAGAATCACTGGTAAGAAGATCATATCAACAAAATCAAACTGTTTTCACACTATTAGATAATTCTTTATTTAATTTTTTCGTGAAAAGCAATCCAAGACGATTACCAGTACGTTTGTCCTCTTAAACAAAATGCATGAACATTTCAAGTACCATTACCATATGATACGTTAAGGTAATTTTATTTACTGATATACTAGTGTGTCCCACTTCAGGATATACCCCCGCGATCAAGGTATGCACAAAGATTCATCGTAGTAGGTGAGTATACTGATGTCATCCTTTAAGATATCCTGACAGTGCCTAGGTCTGCATATAATCTGTTTTATCATTTTTTAATTGCTTAACAATGAACACCCAAATAAATACTAATCAAATCCTGGAAATATAAACAACACACTCTATCATGCAAGTATCGTCCCTACCACATATTTCACAAGTCCAATCCAGATTTCTGAAATCTTAACTGGGAATAGGTTGAGAAGAGAACAGAATAGATCTTTAGCAGAGATGGTATAATATACAGATCAAATGAGTTTTTCTCAGTTTGATATAGGTTTCTTGGGTTTCTTTTGGGCACTTGAGGGCCTCTTTCGGGTGTATTAGATCTATAGCGCGACATCGTACAGCTAGGTCAGCATGTATCTGGATGCAGCAGAAGCTGTCGTTGCCTAGCACCTCCAGGTCAGCATATATCTGGATGCAGCAGAGGAGGTACACGACTTTTTTCAGAGAAGATTTCAGAATCAGATCAAAATTGTGTGTATCGGAACAACATACAGACATTCAAATAGAAATGAGCTAATTCCAAGTGACTTTCTTTCCTGGGGTCATGTACAATTTTAGTTCTGAACAGAAGGACAGCCAAGATATCCCCAGATGAAATAACAGTATAAAGACCCAAAACTTCAGATTTTGGCAATCTATCAACGCAAGATTTATGGTCATTAAACCATACACCACTGATGTGTTCCCCACTCATACACAGTTCATTTATGTTTATATCACATTGGTAAGTTGATTATTTCATGCTTTTTGCCTACTGGTACATCATATAATGAAGCTGCTATCACACTTAAGCAATTTAATTTCATTTCAGTGTGACAGTCTAACTTGCCGATGTACTATCATTTCTTCTTTTTCACACAGTGATAACTCATTTTTTATTTTTCATTTTTTTTATGTTTTTGATTTTTTGATTTTTTTTTTGATTTTTGATTTTTAAGAAAACAATAAAATATTTACAAAAATTCTTATGAAAAACCAGTTATTCAGGATTCCTCATCCCGTTGAGTTCAACTAAATGTTCAAAGCGAGCCCTGTCAAAAGCTTTAGTATAAAGATCTGCCAGGTTATCTTCGGTGTCGACTCAATGTAATTCAATTAGTCTCTTTTCAGCACAATCCCATATAAAATGATGACGTATGTCAATATGTTTTGTGCGACTGTGTTTCACGGGATTATTTGTTATAGAAATTGTGGCATTATTGTCTATCATAATAGGAGTACGAGTGAAATCCAAACTGTAATCGCGCATCTGCTGTTGTATCCAGAGAACCTGAGAGCAGCAGCTACCTGCAGCAATATATTCAGCTTCACACGTAGATGTAGACACACAAGATTGCTTCTTGCATTGCCAAGAGACAATCCTGCCTCCCAAGAACTGACAACCACCTGTTGTTCACTTTCTGTTCGACTAGCATCCCCCAAAGTCTGAGTCAGTGTAAGCAACAAAATTCATATCACTATCAGCTGGATACCACAACCCAAGTTTAGGTTTCCCCTTCAAGTAACAAATAATACGCTTCACCGCCTTCATGTGTGACTCCTTTGGATTAGCCTGATATCTGGCACACAAGCATACTGCGAACATAATGTCAGGTCTTGAAGCAGTCAAGTACATTAGAGAACCAATCATCGCCCTGTATTGAGTTGGATCAACGTCTTCAGTACTTTCATGATCTGGACCAAGATTGTGATTTTCACAAATGGGTGTGTTGAAAGTAGAGCAATCATTCATTTTGAACCGACTCAAAATGTCATACACATACTTTGTTTGATGAATAAACATCCCATCCTCCTTCTGTTCAACTTGTAATCCCAGAAAGTAAGACAGCTCACCCATAGCGCTCATTTCAAACTTGCTCTTCATCACCTGCTCGAACTCTTTACACATGCTCTCATCTGATGACCCAAAGATGATGTCATCCACGTACACCTGTACTAGCAGAAAGTCTTCCTTCTTCCTCTTGATGAATAGTGTACTGTCAATCTGACCTCTTTCAAAACCATTCTTGATCAGATGTGTAGACAGTGTCTCGTACCACGCCCTGGGAGCTTGATGTAGTCCATACAAAGCCTTATCAAGTTTGTACACCCGATCTGGATAATCTGGATCAACGAACCCATCTGGTTGTGAGACATACACCACTTCTTGGACTTTCCCATAAAGAAATGCACTCTTCACGTCTAGTTGGTAAACTTTGAAGCCCTTGAATGTTGCGAAGGCTAAAAACAAACGAATTGCCTCCAACCTTGCCACTGGTGCAAACACCTCATTGTAATCAATCCCTTCTTGCTGATTGAAACCTTTTACCACCAATCGAGCCTTGTTTCGCGTAACTATCCCTCTGTCATCCTTCTTGCACTTAAACACCCATTTAGTGCCTATCTCTCTTTCACCTTTAGGAAGGTCAACTAACTCCCAAACCTTCAACTTTGAAAACTGTGCCAATTCCTCTTGCATAGCTTCAACCCATGAATTATCTTTAAGAGCCATATGAATGTTCTTCGGCTCCTCTTGGGAAATAAAACAGCTATACAAGCATTCGTTCACAATCCCAGTCTTCTCAATCGACACAAATAAACCAGAATTCGCTGCTATGCTTCTTCTCGTCTGAACACCTGCATTAGGATCTCCAAGTATCATGTCAACTGGATGATCTCTATTTGCTCGTGTAGTAGCAACGGTATCAACTTCTAAATTATCACCCAGGTTTGATCCAACCTCCCCTTGAATGTTCTGATCGGCAAATGGATTAATGAAATCCTCCCCCTCAATGGGTTCAGAGTCACTATCGCTTGAATCAGGATCAGCAGCACCTTTGGAAGTTTCCGCAACATCTGTCATATCAACATTCGATCTAGGCATGAACTCGCCTTCATCGTCTCCACCAATCATTGTTTGAATCAACTGAGAATCATCTGCACTTGGAAACTCAGGAATATTAAATGACTTAAAAGTGCTTTCATAATCATATAATATAGCAGGACCACTCGTTGATTGTTGAGGTTTGTATGTAGTAATTTCAACATTGTACACAACCTCAATTTTACCAGTTTTTAGATTAAAAACCCTTTTATTCGGTGTGCCAGGCACATAACCTAGAAAGTAGCCATCGTCAGCCACCTCACCGAATTTTTGTTTATCTTTATTTCGCACAATGGTGCAGGGTAATCCAAATGGTTTAAAGCCTTCCAAGTTTGGTTTCTTGTTAAACATTAATTCATGACAAGTTTTATTAAAACGTTTAACAGTCAAAAATTTGTTTAGGACGTAGCAAGCTGTATTCACAGCTACTCCCCAGAAAAGAACTGGTAGCTTTGAATCTGAAAGCATCGTCCTAGCGGCTTCAATCAACGTCCTGTTTTTCCTCTCAGCAACTCCATTTTGTTGAGGTGTATAAGGAGCAGAATATTGATGTTCAATTCCCTTTCGAAGACAGTAGAGATCCAGAATTCGATTCTTGAACTCCGTGCCATTATCACTCCTGATCCTCTTGATTCTTGCATCATGGACGTTTTCCAATTTTGTAAAAAGATCTATCAACATCTCTGCTGTTTCATCTTTTGTACCTAAAAAGAGAACCCATGAATAACGTGAGTAATCATCAGTAACAACTAAACAATAGTACTTTCCACCTATGCTCCTCACGTTCACTGGACCGAATAAATCCATGTGAAGTAATTCATAAGGGGCATCTATGGAATTTACTGTTTTAGACTTATGAGGTTTCTTATGTTGTTTTCCCTTTTGACATGGAAGACATTTATCTTCCACGTGAAACCTATGCATTGGAACCCCTTTCACTAGCTCATTTTTAACAAGGTAATTCATTTTTCGATAGTGAATATGGGCCATGCGTCTGTGCCACAACATCGATTCAGCTTCAGATGCTTTTGATAGTAAACACGCCACCACAGCATTTGGATCCTTAGCACACATGTCCATGACATAAGTGTCATTTCTCCTTGGTGCTCGCATCACTATCCAATCGTCCGGAATCTTCAAACCTGGTTTCAACACTAATGCTTCATTCTTGGTAAAATGGACCGAGTGACCCTTGTCGCAGACTTGTGACACGCTCATCAGATTGTGTTTAAGCTGCTCCACATAGTTCACTTTGTCCAGAGTGATCTTCCCATTGGTCACTTTTCCTCGACCTGTAATTCTACCACCTTTAGCACCCGCAAAATTCACATTTCCACCATCATAATCTTCAAACTCAGTCAACAATCTCGCATCCCCCGTCATGTGCCTGGAGCAGCCACTATCAACATACCATAAGTTGATAATCCTCCTTAGCAGCTCCTGCACACACCAACCAAGAAATTAGTTAGATTGGGGGACCCAAGCCTTAATGGTCTTGGGTCGTCTAAATTCACCAACTACTGGAACATCCATCCAATATCCATTACTCCTAACTGGAGTCTTGGATCTCAGACCTGTTGATGGAATTTGATTTTGATTTCCACTAGGTCTTTGGTCCTGAGGGTTCCTATATGTGTTTGGACTATTTGACCTTTGGAAATTTTGATTTTGGTACCTTAAATTTTGATTCCAAGAAGCATTATTGTTGTAATTTCTAAAGCCATTGTTATACAAAATTCGACCACCATCATTTTGGTATCGATTTTGATATTGACCTTGACTTCTGAAATTATTTGAATTATTATTGTTCATTCTTGGTGAACTGCTTCTAGGTCTCTCAAATCTGCTTGGTGGAGATCTAGGCTGAAATCTTGGTTGATTTCTTTGAAAACGAGGAACTTGTGGAGTTCCTTTTTCAGTCTTATCTACACCAACAGCAACATTTTCTGGTTGCTTAGGAGCAGATTTCTTTGGAGAATTTGCAACTTTCTCCTGTTTATCACCACTATTCTCTGGTGACTTCTCTCTCTTCCTCTCACTCACTTGTGCTTCACTCTTTTTGTTAGGACAGCAGCTAGCTACATGTCCCTTGGTGTGACATTTGAAGCACGATCTCTTTTTCGAAGACTTCTTTTCTGAAGCCTTTGAACTAGATTCGGGATTTGATGATGATTTATTAGAAGGATTTTCTTCAGTATGCTTAATTTCAGATTTTTCAATGTTCTTATTTTTAGCAAACTCTACATTTGATTCATTTTCAATTACAGCAGTTTCATTTTTCATGTCACTTCCTTGAACAAAATTAACACTTTTAACAAAAGTTGGATTTTTATTCTTAGGATGTGATGTGTTCTTTTTCAAAACAGGTTTGTTGTTATTATCCTTCTTAGCATCAACACTCTCAAACACATTTCCTTGACGTGACGTGGAACTACTTGGTGATGTTGACCCAAAGTCCATGAGCTCATCTTCATCAGGCAAGAAAGAATAGTCATGACTAACAGGAGGTGGAACTTCATTGAACCCATGAAATCCCACACTAGTTTTGTCATTACTTTTCTTCAAGCCACCCATCATATGTTTCATAACAAAAGTAGAGTCTCTGAATTGACCTAATTTCTTTTCAAGTTCAACAATTTTGAGTTGTGCATCTGACAACTCTTTGCATTTATCAGAAATCTCTTTTGTTTTCTCAGCCATCATTTCATGAGCTAAGTCTATGACTTGAAGTTTTTCATTTAATTTGCAGGTTACAGCTTCAATTTTACTTTCATAACCTTTTATCTTCTTCAAGTATGATGATTCATTTCTTTTAGCAAAAAAGTTTGCTTCTTTTATGGTAGACATCTCGCCCATCAGACTTTGGTTTTGAGTGGACAACCTGTCAACTTCACCCTGTAATTCATGACATTTTAAACACACAGAATTAGACTTTACCTCTCCTGTTTGTTTATCAAGGTTGGCCATTAGAGCCGCAAGCTGAGCTTCCATTCTTTTATATTTTGCTTCCTTTTCTTCAGCTTCCTTTTGATGGTCAGACTTTTGCTTTTCCTCTTCAGCATCTTTTGTCTGATCACCCTTCTCTTCTTCAGCTTTACTCTCTATTTTGACCTCTGCCTCAGCATCCACTTTTGCTTCAGCATCTCCCACAGTAGCTTCACCATCATCAACTGGAGTTATCTCTGCCATGAATGTCTGTGTGACATTGTCATCTTTTTCCAAGTGAATACTCCAGTCATATGAACCTTCTCTAGCAGTAGAGATCAGCGCTTTAGAGTTGTTTGATGCATTCCTATTGTTTGAACTCTGACTCGAAGTCTCCTGCTTTTGTTTTTGACATTCCCTAGCAAAATGCCCATAACTTTGACAGTTGAAGCATCTCACTTTGGTCTTGTCCAAACCAACCGTCTTTCCTATAAACTTCCTGCCTATTCGGTTCATAAATCTCTTCACTCTTCTAGTAATCATGGCCATTTGCCACTGCAAATCCATATCTTCAAGATCATCAGGGTCAATCTGATCATAATCTTCATCCAAAGTGGCAGGATCAGATATCTTCCCCTGAATGTAGTTCTCATAAGAAGCCACAAATGAAGCAAGTAGAGCAAGATGCTCTTCAGCAGACTTCACACTCATTGGCATTGACTTAACACCACTACTCTGCTTAGAAGCTGATGTTTTCTTGGCTCCTGTTGATCCTCCTGAAGCAGCTACAAAACACACATCACCATCTTCATTCACTGTGACCTGCTCATTCTCACACGAAAGAAACGCAGTAGCAGAGTCGCTAGAAGCGTTGTGAGATGAAGAAGATGCAAGCCCATTGTAAATCGTTGGATCTTGAACCTGATCATATCCAGTGTCTTTCTTCTTCATACTGAGCTCATAAGCTCTCAGCTTGCCAACTACTTCTTCCAGCTCCTTTGTCTCGTAATCTGCTTCACCCTTGATCATGAGAGTGTAGATATCCCACTTGGTAGGTAAGGCAACGAGCAGCTTGTCATTCTTTTCTACGTCAGTATAGCAATCAATCTTATAGTTTTCCATTTCTGACATCAGATGATAGTAACGAGTGATGATGCCTCAAGTGACTCATGCTTCATGTGCTTGAAAATAGCAAACTGCTTCTTCAGTAGATCAATCTTGTTTTTCTTAACATCCGCATTTCCTGCATATCGTTTTTCTAATGCATCCCACATATCTTTTGAATTTGTGTACTTTGTGAATGTATGCTTGATGCTATCAGGTAACGACATTTTAATAGCAGCCAATGCTCTCTTTTCAGCCTCATACATCTTTTTATCATTCTCTTCCATGTTCACATAGGCTGTTCTACGTGGTCTGCCCTCAAAGTCGTGAGTAGGGTTTGTGTACCCATCTTCAATACATATCCACATGCGCATGTCTTGATATTCAATGAAGGATTGGAAATGATCCTTCCATGTCAAATAATTCTCCACCTTCATCATCTTAGGTGGTTTGTTGGTAGTGCCAACCTCATGCTCCATTCTCAACAGCTCATTCAAACTAGACATGTTCGACATTTTTAACGTAACAGACTAATAAAACCGTACAAAATTTTTCCGAAAACAGTGGTTACCAAATTACACCGTTAGAATCATCTCGAAAAGACGAATCCAATGATATCTAATGTCGAAAACCGAAATCGGGATTTTCCGAAAACAGTGGTTACCAAATTACACAGTTCGACATTTTTTTTTTACCCTAAAAATCCAAGGAATTCAACGGTCCAAACGGTTATGTCTAACGAGTTACGGATCAATTTCTATTTGCAAAACACTTAAATTTTATCGACGCTTGCCAACTGAAATTCCACCCCTTCAATATGCTGTTAAAATCGCTGGTTATGCTGTTAATTTCGCTGGTCTATTATGTTGGGTCAATTTCGCTGGTTAACAACTAAATTCGCTGGTCAGTTACTTGTTCAAGTTCGCTGGTCAAAGTTCGCGATTACGACGACCTGTAAAGTCGCCGAAAAACCGTAATAATTTCGCTGAGGAAAATTATCCGGTTACCAAAGTCGCCTTTGGATTTTAGGTTCGCCGGTAAGTATGCTAATTTCGCAGATCAGACAATTTCGCCAGTTCAATCTATTTCGCCAGTTCAGTAACCAGTAACTTTGGAAACTTAATCTTTTCGAAAATTTGATGATTTTCCGGATTCTCTTATCACAAATCTGCAAAATCGACACAGCAAAATCAGCAACCTTTTCACCCAAATTCGATGAACTTGATGAAGAAACCAAGAACAATCTTCGAATTTCAGCCAAACCTGCAAATCAGCAAACCTGCAAACCTGCAAATCAGCAAACAAACAAAGCAGAATATCAAAACAGCCAATAAATTTCGAAAATTTTTATCAAACAACCAAGAATTTCGAAAATTTTTATCAAACAAACAGAAAAATTTCGAAAATTTCAAAACCCTAGTTTTCAAAAATTCGAAAAACTCCCTGTTTCTGCAGAACACAATTCTGAACCGAGCCTTCAAGAGCCTAATGCTCTGATACCAATTGTAGGTCCCCTTGAGTCGTATGGATCTTCAACAGAATTGTCAATCCAATCAAGAGTGCGGAATCCTCTTGATCAGAATATCACAGAAACAAGTAGAAAACAGAAACAACAATTCACTTTCAAACCGGGTTTCCATTGATTATCCAAACAAACGTTTTACAATCAATCAAACCCTACCAATTTCGTCCAAGCCCTAGATGCTATCACGAAATTCTCACTAATTCTGTTTTGGCAGATTAACCTAAACCCTAAAGCCTAACCTTGTTTATATAACACAAGGTTGCAACATTAGGCATGGGTTCCTACATGGGCTAGGCCCATTTCGTCCCCCATCTCACTAATAAAAGCTAAACCCGCTAACTGTTTATCGTTTAACAAATTACAAGATATCCAAAGACCAAATCTAAGCTGTTGTCACAAACATGCACCAACAAAAACCTTCAAACAAACTGGGTAGAGAAGTTCTCTTTGGCTTTGACGTTTCTGCATCATGAGCACCTTCTTCTCTATCCTTACATACTCTGGGCTTTTTGGAGCTTTTTCTTTCTTAGCTTCAGGCTTATCAACGCTTTGAACCTCAACTTCAGGAATACTTTCTATTTGAACCTCTGGAACCTCAGGAAGTTCAATGTTTTGATCTTTTACAGCTTCAGGACCCTTTGATGTTGTAATGTGCTTCTCACTTTTACGACTTTTGGATTCTGGCATAGTAGCACCTCCTTTCTTTGCCTTGACATTTCATGGAATAACGCCAGATTCAACTGCTTTGCGCTTTATTCGAAGTTTTTTTTCTCTTTAGCTGTTGGAGTATAAGTAGAATCCTCTTCATCAGAACCCTTTACTTTCTTTTTCTGAGGCTTCTTCTTCAACTGAACTTTCCCAACACCTATCTTTTCAATCTCTGATTCTGTTTCTGTAGATTCATCGTCAGCATCACTTGAATCTTCATGAACAACACCTTCAGGTTCCTTTTCTTTAATGCTTTCTGCTTGAACACTTGTACTTTGATCTTTTACAGCTGTAGCTTCTTCATTCTTCTTTAAGAATCCTTCAAGAGTCTCTTTCATCAGGACAACGCCTTTTTGAATAACTTCTGATGGATTAAGCACTGGCTCATCAACCAACCTTGGTGATGATTGCTTTGAAGGCCCAGCAAAACAAGCATTGAAGCATTCATTAGAATAATATAACATTTAAAGATCTAACATTTCTTATGACTCCCCCTTTTAACTATACCCTTAACAACTATCTTCGATGTAGAAACTTTGGGTGATATCTTAGGAGTCCTTTTTCTCTTTCCATCCTTCACGAACCAGTATCTAAGCTTTTTTTCATACATATCCCTTAGACTATCAGTTTCATCCTCTGAGTTACTATTATCATGTCTCCATGCATCGTTTTCAGGTGCAACGTATCCTGGATTTGCAATCTTACAGATCATATGCTTAGCCCTTGGCTCTGTTTCATCTTTCTTCAGCTTATATTGTCCTAATCTGCTCAAGGTTTCGACTTTCATGTTCTGAAGATTCATTACATCAGCAGGATCCTTTGGAAGGTCTGTCACTTGATCGTCAATCATCATTTGAATAAACCTGGGGTACATTATGTACTTCTCACTGCTGATATTATCAACCATATGATCAAACAGTACTTGAGAGACATTGTATAGCCTATTAAGAACCAAACAAGTAATAATGTTCATGATATAGTATGATGTCTCGTCATAAGCTCCCTTCCGATGTGACAATGCATGCACGACACGGTGAACTAAGAACTTATATGGTCTGCTAAACAAGGACTTGAGATATTTGCCGTTCACATGTCCTGTATATCCCATTCTGAACCATATACCTTTGCATAATTTTTCAGGAACAATTGTAGGATCATTATCATTATCTCCAAACTCCAAAACTCTTCTCAAATCTCCCACATCAAACTTAACTTCTATATCGACATCCTGATCATTTTCGTCTTTCTTTTAAACTGCCGAATGTATCATCTTTGTACTCTCATCATACCTTGTTGATTTGCAAAACATTCTAACATGAGACTCATACACTATCGTTTAATCGGGTAAAGCCTTGTTAATTCTACTCTCCCTTAAAAACTTCGCCGTATCTTTAAACGATGTTGTGTTTGTATAGATTTCTTTCAAGATACAGTAAACGTTGTGAGAGTGATTCCAATCTAAAGCTCTTGTCTGCAAGAATAAACCACATTAGAGTCTGCACAAAGTTCGAGACAAGAAGTGAAAAAGTGACAAAATTTTGAAAACTTAAAAAAAATTCTAACTCTGGATTTTTCACTCTATACAGTACTGAGGATCGGATGGCTATCCGATCGGATTGCCATCCGATCAGATGAACCATCAACATTAAAGAACATAACAAACAAGACTTGTGCATTTGGATCGGATGGCCATCCGATCGGATTGTCACTCGATCCATGTGATAAATAGAATCAACACCTTTGACAAGTCAACTCAATGAGTGAATGGAATGGATCAGATGACCATCCAATCAGATTGCCATCCGATTGGATTGCCACTCAATCATTGACAAGATAGCCACATTGATAAACATGTATGTCATAAAATGATTTGGATCGGATGGCCATCCGATCGGATTGCCACTCGATCAATGACAAACAGATGAATGTGTGTTTTGGATCGGATGGTCATCTGATCGGATTGCCATCCAATCAAGATGCCATTCTTTCCAAAACAACTTGTAAGGCACAAATTTCAAGACAAATACTTAAAAAATTCAAACATATAATGTGCATTGGATCGGATGGCCATCCGATCGGATTGCCATCTGATCGAACTGCTACTCGATCAGCTGACATGAAGAACACTTTGAATGATCTATGAGCACCAAAAATTTTCTAACAGTTTTACAAAATTGAACATGTTTTCACGTAGAGTTTTCACCGATTTACAAAACCCTATGTTCAAATTTCTCTAACTCAGCTTAGATTGAGATTAATTTGACATTAAGTGCACCGGTAGCCGACACCTCTAATTTTCAATTCATCAATTTCTAGCATGTTTTTGTACAAATTGAGATGGTAAACCTATAGATCTAAGGCCTGTGAACAAATCCCTATGTTTGGATTGAATCAAAATAACTTAATTAAGCCTAGATCTAGGTTATTCATACCGACAGTCGCCAACATCACTAATATCATCAAAAACATCAAATTTTAACAATCAAAGATAGAGATCTTACCTTTCCCATAGTGAAGATTGTGTATGCCAATAATCCTATGAAGATTGGAAAGCAAGAGTGTGAAAAACACAAGAAATGTTTAGAGTGTTTGGTGTAAGTGTCGGACGGTTGCTCGATCGAAGAAGGTTTGACTGAAGACCATTGACCACTATATATAGTCATGACCAAGTGTTGGATGGCCATTCGATCGGATTGCCATCCGATCGGATTGTCATCCGATCCAAACACCTCTTTTGACTTTTTGATGTTTTGACCTTTTGACTTTTTGCTGTTTTATCAGATTTGGTCAGTTTTTAGAAATCCACTTAAGTATCTAGGTCCAAGTTAATGACCCTAGGCACTTAATTTGTCTACCAAGTCCAAGTTAATGACCTTGGTTGACCCGAAACGAAACAACTGAGAATTTATTCAAACTTTTCAAACTCATTTTCATGAAAATTTTACAAGTGTCAACTTAATGAACTTGATTTGACATTGAATTTTCCAATCTTTCAAGATTAGCTCCCAACCCTGTTGTCCAGTTCAGAAACTTCCTGCTCTGCTCCATGATTGCGAGTATGAAGATCAGCTTTCTACCTTGGTTTGTTGAAAAACTAAAGCAGAAATGTAAAATCTTTTTGGGATTTTAAAAGGAAGTTTATACTAGAAAACTAAGAAATCCTTTTGGGTTTTGATGCTAAACAGAAAAGAAATGAAATGCAGTAAAAATAAAGTATTTACAAACATATTTTTTGTGAGCGTGTTAGGGGATCATATCAGCTACCGACAAGTTTGTCACACCCTGACTTTTTGTGGAAGCGTGATTTGGTGTGACTTGCTTAATATCATTGCATTCAACCATAACAAACAACTATAACATAAATCCAAGATGTTCATCCATTGATTAAGTTTAAAACATCACAACATCATTGTCTTGAAACATCGACTTAAAATCCGAATTACAAACCATATAAATTGTTTAGAGTTACATAAGGACTCATCAAAAGACTTTAGTTAAAACCAGGTTTTGAAAGATATGTCTCGTCTAGGATAAGACTCACTAACCAAACTCTAAGACACGGATGACATCTTTTATTCTCAACATGACTTGAAACTCCAACGCCCGCCAGATCCATACTTAATTTCCTGAAATACATGTAGTTTGAAAACATCAACAAAAGTTGAGCGAGTTCATGTGTGTGTTTATGTATAAACCTTTGAAACATTTGTAAGTATATTTGTATGTTCTTGAAAACCCGGTATGAAAGCAACAAGGAAAAACAGATCACCAACGGTTTGCAAGGCCAATGATATGTGTGAAGTGATGCAGGAAAACTCAAACCTAGCAGATTTCGTCAATAAGACATAGTCACCACATGGCTCATTCAGCGGGCGCATGGGTGGGGCTCGCTACAACCGAATAGATCTATCACTCATGTCCCTCGGTCCTACAACGAGGATTAATGGCCTTAATTGTTGTACCCACCAATCACATGATCAAGTAGTACCCTTCCTTAGCTAACCATACCATGTATAAAACGTTTGTAAACAGTTGTAACATGTAATTCACCTCCGAAGTTATAAAACTTTAAACAGTTAAAAGAAAAGGGGGACATGAACTCACAGTTTTGCGTTCCTTGTATCCGATGTAACTCAAAGCTTCCTCTAGGACACATGACTACCTACATGCGTACTATGGTCCATTAGACGAGCGGGTCGTGCCTTGCCTTAGTATTGATTAGTGTCTTTGAGTTACGTTTCAAAGTGTCTTCATTATTATTCCAAGTCATAATTATTTGTTAAAATAATTAAAATTTTACTTAAATTATATTTATTAAGTTTTTGGAATAATCGTTAAACCATATTATTGTAACTTAATGCTTCCCAAGTATTTATACTTGTATTTCCTTCCCAAGGATGGGGTATCTTATACATGTGTATTTTTGCCATGTTTTGGGGTCATATTCCAGTGTGTATTTATACGTGTGTGAATACGTATTTTATTGTATTCATTAAGTATTCATATACTTAAATTTATATTAAATTTTCCGGAATATTACCTTTAATAAAAGTTCACCAATATATATTTCCAAAATACGTATTATAATAAATATTACTTAGAAAAATTATCTATAATTTTTCTTTTGGCAAAAATATCCGTATTCCTCATAAGTTTCAAAATTAATATATTTTCATGCCTAACTTTGAAAATATATATATAAACTCATTTTTCATCCAAAAATTATTGTATTTCATGTTTGTTTAAGAAATGTATATTCTCTCCCAAAATAATACATATTCTAATAATTCCAAGAAAAGTATATATTTATACTTGCCCAAAAAATAATATATTTTCCTCTGTAAAAAATATGACATATTCTTGTATTAATTGTAAAAATCATATTTTCATTTCCTTGGTGTCCAAAATATACACATGAATAATATTTCCGAAATATTTTGTGAGTTATATTCCTTTGTTCGGTTCTACCGGTATTTTGGGTATTCTTTGTATATTTATTCCTTGGAATTTTGGTAATATTTCGGATTGTAATTTTTGGTATTTTTATGAGATATATTATTTCAAGCACCAAAATAATATAACTAATACACATAATATACGAGTAATCACACATGTGTGTCTTCAATGTATATATATTCTAAATATATATATTTAGCCACTTTTATTTATAAAAACCAACCTCCATCACTTATATTTTTGTAACAAAAATTATGGCAAAGTTTATATGGAAAACTCATGGTTAAAATACACTTGTAAATATTTGTTTAAAATATTTTTCTAAGTGTTAATATTTTTAGAAAATTTTGCCATTGTTTCCCCTAAAAATGGAGGTTTCCATGCTTTCAAGCATATCATTTTCTTTTGTAAAAATCATCACAAGCAATCCACAATCAACACTAAACAACCTTTACTTAACAATCTTGCCAAAATCATGCACATTCTACTACTTCATGAGCTTGAAAGTTTATGAAAATTTGTAGTAACTTGGTAGTGTGTTTAGTGAGTTTAGTTACCCTTTAAAGTGTGGTTGTTTATATAAAAACATCATTCTTGAATGATTTAGATGTTTACAACTTGTAATCATATTTTTAAAAAATATTTCTTTATGTATTCTTCTTGTTACACAAGTGTTTCTACACTTGTTTAACCACTAAAAATAAGATTTGTTTATGTAAGAACCAAGTTTTAGCAAAACTTATATTTTTAGCTTGGTTTCTTTAGAAAATCCTCCATACATCTTCGGATCTATAAGTATTATTACTCACATTAATCATTATTTTTTCAAGAAAACAATATATTCTTTCAAGTTCATGTCTTGCATGAGGATGATTTATAAATCTCTAACATTTTCATCCTCTCATCTTGCTAGATTATGTTTTTAATCATGATCTAGCAAGATCATATAATGATCTATATCATTTACACAAACCATCAATCATCAAGCATCATAAACAACACTAAACAACATGATTTCTCTAAGATTTCTTATTGTTTTATGCTTTTGTTCATGTTTATCTTCAAGTTTCTTAGTGTTCTTCATGATTTTCAACATGTATCATTCTTTAACCACTTGAAATAGATGTAAAATGGAAGGATTTGTGTTCTTACCACTAGCTCAAGGCTAGGGATGATTCAAGTGAAGAAAATAAGTGGATAAAAGCAAATGATGAAGGTCCTTCAAGTTTCGTTGCTTGCACCCTTCTTAGATAGGCCCGAGACACCTTAGAATCACCTTGGATTACTTGATATTGGATTGAAAATGAAGATATATGGAGATGAGGTGGTGGCCGTGAGTTAGCAAGGAGAAGAAGGAGAGGTTTTGTGATGTTGAAGTGTTGTGAAATTTATAAATCTTATATTCATGTTCCTTCCAAATTAAGATAGCATATAGCATATTTATTGGTATATTCCCCAACATAATCTTATAAAATATACACATAAAATCCCATGTGGGGGCCACTTGGGCCGGATTTTGATGAGGGGGGGGGGTAAAGTGTAATATTTTGGAAGTTATGGGTTTAAAGTGCAAACTAGAAGGTTTAAGAATGTTTAAGTGTGTTTAGGTGTTTTTATGATTTTTAAGGTGTTCTACCACCAATACTAGCTTAATATCATAAAAACATTACTTCTAGTTAAATTTTGATGTCCTGGTTTTTGTCCGGTTGTTCGGTTCGTTAAAGTGCTGAATTGCGCAGTTTCACTAAGTATGAAGCCCCTTTTGTGGCAGTTTTAATTCCCGACGCTTTGTAAGTTGTTTTGGACATGAAAACATAAATTTTGCATGATATTATTGTGTTAAATAGCTGGTTATAGCTGAATTGTGCTGATTTTCTGCAAAATTTTGCAGTTTATGTAAGTTTTAGGCACTTTCCGGCACTTAAACTATCTCTAGGAAGGCAATTTTGTGATCCTTACTTTCCTACACACTATACTAGTGTAATACTTGGTTTTTGGCTCATTCTGTGTCTTAATACAATGTCTGTCTATCTACTGAACTCTGTCAGCATTTTTCTTATTTGCCGGATAACTGTGCTAACTGTGTTTCGTGCATCATTTGAGTCAATAGAGTTTGCATGCAGTAATGATATATCGTTTGCAATATACGATGCACATGTATGTATGTGGTAATAATCAGAAAGCAATTCAAGTAATT
This sequence comes from Helianthus tuberosus, assembly GCA_030545235.1. Taxonomy (NCBI): domain Eukaryota; kingdom Viridiplantae; phylum Streptophyta; class Magnoliopsida; order Asterales; family Asteraceae; genus Helianthus; species Helianthus tuberosus. Next base: position 130,842,896 of record CM060353.1, on the reverse strand, counting down.
AATTGTAATTCAACACAGTAATTAAGCATAAATCATTATTTAATAATTGTACGGAAGCATGCAAGTTTGACAGTTGTCACATTCTCCCCCTGTTAAGAAAATTTCGTCCTCGAAATTTATACTACCTTAACTCCTTAGGGTTACATTATGCGTGTATGTATATGAATAATACTGAGGTAGGTAACCACAAAACCGAATCAAATCTTATTCACATCAGGTGAATCCAAGGATATATTACAACAACAAGAACCCAATGGTTAAAAGGTATGTGTTCTAGAATTTGATGTTAAAGGTCACGAGAGGTATAGATGTATAATCTAGTGTAACTTAGTTAACAGGGGTGCAACAAAGGATTTTTTTGACGATTGGATTTTCAAACAATCGGTCACAATATGCAAATGAGTCTTCATAATTAATAGCATCCGTTACATGAACTCAACTTCAACAACTCGAACGTAATAGTGATATGAAAATGATTTGCCAACTTTTGAACAAATAAATGAATAGAATTTGTGTGTCGACAGCACTGAATCGCGAAAATTCACCGAAATGAAATGCAAACGAATCTGGTGCATCATCGTCTTTATTCGTAGTTGCATTAAGAACATTTAGATAACAAGTCAAACAGAAGTGTGTGTAGTTTTGTGTGAAACGGTTGACCATAACTAGCACAAGCTACAAGTTTGTAATGACACCATAAGGTGTCGTAATTGGCATAATTCAATAATAGCGGTGACCGAACAATTTCACCGTGCTTGAGATCAATGAAAGTGTAATGAAGCAATCCTGAGGATTTGATGCAAATGGCATAGTAGGACCTTTCAATTGAATATAGAACATCAAAGAGCCACTGTTTCCGATCAAAGATGAAAAAGAAATAAGTACCGCAAGGCATTCGATCGACAATGGAAGAATCGTTAGGAGGTACATCGGGGTATGAAATGAATCTATGTACCATTGTCTTAACACACAACTGTGTTGAGACCGCTTTAATCGTGATAAACAAAACGGATATAGAATAAACAATTAAATCCGTGTATGAGGTGCGTAACCAAATTAGCGCAAGCTTCAATTTTGTGAAAGCATCACCACAAGGTGTCGAAACCAACATACGACTTAGTGGAGTCGTAGACCAAACAAGTCTACTACAACTCGAAACAAAAGAACTTTTGCAAAAATAAATTTGGATATGATGCTCAATACATCATATGGCGTCTTGAATTGAATATGTGAAATGGACAGGTCCAAGCAATTGAACTTGTTTTCAGCGCAATCTGACAATAAACGTATGTATTGACAAAAGGGAATCTCGGCATGGTTGCAAAGATAAACCATGAATGTAACTTGAAAGAAAATAAGTTTCAAGAAAGTGTGTTGACTTGATAGCAAAGGAGCCAACAATTACAACAATGTAGGTCATTCGAATCACAAATCGATAATTAGCTTTAGCAATTAATATTTGAACTTTGATGAAACGCTTTTTCCGAAACAAAACCACATGCGCATCAAATGGTGCATGCGTGACATATGAATTCTAAGGAATGAAACAATGAGTATTCGCTATAATGAAGGAATGATCAAGTATCGAGGCAAAGAAGTGTTTGCTTTAATGAAGAAAACTGTTATGATGCAACCATCATTAGGAGAAGTAGAGATGCAAAATTCTACTTTGTTAGAAGCAAAAGTGGAAATTTCAATAGAAATTTGAGTTCTTTATCTGTTTGGTTAACTAAAATAGTATATATGTCAGAAATATGGGGTTTGCTCTAGTTAATAGACGTAGTTTCCATGTGATAATCTTTAATGAATTTTGACCTCAGTTCCCAAAGGTCCTAAGTACATGTTTTCTAGGTTCTCAAAGTTTTGCACTCTGCGTACAACTGTTTTGTGCATCGTGTAGGAAACACAATATTAGCGTATATTTAAAAACAAATTGCTGACTCCCTGTACTTTGGTATGCTTTTATCCTGAATTCACAGCTAATGATACTCGATCAACAATCAGTCTTAGAATAGTAGTTGGATCCTCACAGTTAGTTAAATGAATAATTCGTTAATCCTCAGTAAGAGTTACCGACTCTTGTTGGTTAGCTCGTTTGGCTCCTGGTAGTTTATGCTCATTTGAAAACCATCGTCCTTCCTCTTGACGAACAGAACTGAAACTCCCTTGGGCAAAAGCTAGCCTTATAAATCCCCTATTTAGCCACTTCTGAAGCTGTGTTGGCAAATCCTGTATCTCAGGAAGTGCAAGTCGATAGAGTGCCTTGGCTACAGGCGTGGCGCCTGGAACCAAATCGATGCGAAATTTGACTTGTCGTTGAGGAGGTAATCCTGGCAAGTCTTTGGGGAAGACTTCAGGATGTTCCCTCATCACAGGGGTATCTTTGAGCTTAGGTTCTTTGGCTTCTTTGTCCACGACATGAGCCAAGAAGGTAATACACCTTTTTTGTAAAAACTTCCGTGCCATCAAACAACTAATAATCCCTAGGGGCGTTTCCTACTTCCTAAATCACGATCGTCTCTTCGTTCGCCATCGGGATGCGGATAACAATCTCCGCTTGATTGCTCGACAACCAATCCATCCCAATTACCACATCGACGCTTCCATTTAGCTAGTTCTATCGAGTGCGGGCTATCTAACTTACTTGCTACTAAACCAAGCATACTTTCAAACTCTAGAGATGCGAAGCTAAAATTGGAAACAATATCTAGCAGCACAGATGCATAACGTTGACTAATATGGGGCGTACCGATGTCCACGCTTGGATCCTGGCATGCTTCCCTAGCTCCGGTGTGGAGCTTTCATCTATGTGCCTGAAAGTTTTTAGGGCAATAATTTTTGAAATGCTTCTTGCTTCCATAGTTAAAACAACCTTCAGCACATTTTTGCTCGCTACACTTCCTGCCTTGGTAGTCGTTGTTGTCGTTGTTTCCTTCGTGATTCTCGCTACCATCTTGGCCTCCATTACTATGTCCAGTACCTTGCCTGCAAGTTTCCTTGACATGCCCCACTTTGCCACAATTTTCACATTTTCCATATCTGCATCGCCCGATATGATAACGTCGACAATTGTCGCACTTAGGTAGGATACCCATGTACTCTTTTCCCTTTTTGGCCCTGTTCTTGCTATTCCCTTGAGTCCCTGTTCTCTTGTTATCTCCAGGTGGCTCTACAGGAGTCTCCTTTTCTCTTCCGAAGTGGAAAATTTTCCTAGTCTAACCGCTTCTTCAGTGAGCGCCACACCTAAGTCGATAGCATCGGTGATTGTTGGAGGTTTAGATGTTGTCACCAGGCTTAGAATATAAGGTGCCAATCCCCCGATGAAGTGTTCGATCCTCTTAAACTCCGGTTCCACTAGACGTGAAGCAACTTGTGATAAATCGTGAAATTTCTGCACATACTCAGCTATCTTTGAACCTTCCATTTTCAAGTTCCACAGTTCAGTCTCCAACTTCTGGACTTCTGCCCTCGATCAATATCTCTTACGCATCAGTTCTTTCAGTTCGTCCCACGTCAAAGCATACACAGCAGTCTTACCCAACGTCCAAACCTGAAGGTTCCACCATGACAGAGCCCCATCGAGAAACAATCCAGATATGTACATGACTTGCTGCTCTGGGGTACATTTTCTCAAACTCAAAACATAATCCGTCTTCTCAACCCAACGCACAAAAGCTACGGCACCCCCAGTGCCGTCGAAATCTCGAGGCTTGCAGCTCAAGAACTGCTTGTAGGTGCAGCCTGCGACATAAGCAACATCATTCACATAAGGCATTAGCAAAGCACTCTTAGAAATGTCCAAACGTTTTGTAATGTGTCTTAAGTGACTAAACATTACCGTTGGGTGGGTTATTTCCTGAGGTACCTCCACTGCGTTCGGAGCGAAGGGCCTCGTGCTGTGCGATGGCCTGTGAAATGTGCTCTTGTAATTCTACCTCTGTCGTCGGCAGAGGGTTGTTGGTATCAGTGTTCCCTTGAATCGACATCTTCTAAGAAGAAGATCAGATAGGTCAGGTCTCATTAAAGACACAAGCACAAAAGCATCTTCTTAACGAATGAGACCTAGGAGGTATGTATATATACATATATAAGCAATCGTTATAACAATCAATCACATAACATCACAATTATAGCATAACTTGTAGATAGGAACATGTTTAATGAGAACATAACAGGCAATCACGTTGTTGATTTACATGTTTAATAAGAATATGATGATTGAGCTTTCATAAATTACCGAGCATAGTCATAGTGTCTACAAAGTGTATCACATCAAAAGGGACACAGGGTCACCCTATCCTTGTCCAATAAGTCTATAAGTGTATCAAAATCAAGTGGTCAAAAGTGGTCTTTAAAAGTTCTCCACAATCTCGGCTCATTAGTAGTGTCTTTTCCCCAAAAGCAATGCAATCCGCATAAAACCAAAAGCCAACTATACTGATGACTGAGGTAGAGAAGGGAAGAAAAGTAAACTGCTTAACATGTGCGAGCTCCTCCTCGGGCTTGTATATACGTTGAAGTAATTAGCCGATATGCTGCTCGATAGTAAAGAAACGAGCATCAAAACCTGAGAAAGGTGTAATAGCAGCAGGTGAGAGTGCAAAAGGGGACAGTGATGAATGTGGAGGATCATAGTATACTAGCATAGACAGGGTGGATGATATGGTGCCAGTTCAAGTTTCTAAACTCTGCGACTCAAAATCCTCAAACTGTAGCTGTTGTGACAGGAGCAACTCATCCCGTGTGTAGCCTCCAAAATGTGAGGGATGGTAGGGGTCTGAAATCAGCATAGTGTATGGTAGGGACCATCGGAATGGCTCATCCAGCAGTGAAGAAATGACCAGTGCAGCCTGAAGGATCTGTGGAAAAGCTGCTGATACAAAAGGTCCGTCACGCGGGTGCTGACCAAAGGTACCTTCCCCTGGACGGGGTGCGGGTATGTTTTGAAAGAAAACAATAGGCAAACCGGTGCGATGGACGTCGGACTCCACAGGAGGAAAGGAGCAACATCAGCGGGTGTGGGTGCAGGAACAAATGTCTCAACAAAAGGAAGATCAACGGGTACAGGTACTGGGTCTGGAATAAGGAGTGTAATATCTGGTAATTCAAACGGAACATAGTCAGGATCAGAAATCGTCTCAAGATCAATAGGTTCAACATCAGGCTGACCCAAAAGGAACTGGAGCTGTCTCAGGGGCAGGCTCTGGGTCGTGTGAAGGTGTGGGATCTCGAGCAGGTGATAGTGCAGTAGTCATAGCGGTGTCGTCGTCGGAATCCGTAGTAGAAAGCTGCAATTTGGCTGTCTGTAAGGCTGCAGATGTCACAGACTCAAAGGAGTCTGAAATCGAGTGTAGAATGGAAGCAGAGGATACTTCAATGGCAGGAATCTTAGGAGGTAGAATAGCAATGACATCCTCAGCTATCTCTCCATCACCCTGGGTGTCAACAGGAGGATCATCAATAAACAAATCAACGTCATCATCAAACAAATCGTCAAAAAGGCAGATCCTCGGGAGGAATGTCCACGAGAGGTACGGCGTCGACGATCGGAGTCATGATAGGTTCACCATCGGAATGACCAGTGATGGGGTGGTCATGGACCGAAACAAGAGTGACAAAAGGATCCTTGTCAGGGAAGCCATCAGCAAGGGTAAATCATCACCAAGATCTGGTAGCGCGAATGGTTGGAAGTCGTCCTCGTCCTTGGTCAGCATGTCAGGGTCACTCTCAGTGTCTGACGTATACATCTCCGGCGCAGGTGCAATCTCATTATCCGTGGCAGTGGCCATAGGGTCGTCAACGTCTGACAACTCGCTCTCTGAAGAAGGTGACATGTGTGCCGGTACATAATAATCATAGCATGTATATCCATAGTAATCACTAACACTTAGTGTATTGCAAGCAAAGATAATTCATCATGTAATCATGCATTCACATTATCCTTTATGAAACTTTCTATCCTTCCTAGTCTCCCAGACTAAACCACCTAGCCTCCCAGACTAGCACAACCAGTCTCCTAGACTAAACCACCTAGCCTCCCAGACTAGACCAACCAGTCTCCCAGACTAAACCACCTAGCCTCCCAGACTGAACTATAAACATAAACCTTGAAATGTGTTTCGTGTCTTTTTGATGTTTTGACCTTTTGACTTTTTGCCGTTTTATCAGATTTGGTCAGTTTTTAGAAATCCATTTAAGTATCTAGGTCCAAGTTAATGACCCTAGGCACTTAATTTGTCTACCAAGTCCAAGTTAATGACCTTGGTTGACCTGAAAGGAAACAACTGACAATTTATTCAAACTTTTCAAACTCATTTTCATAAAAAATTTACAAGTGTCAACTTCATGAACTTGATTTGACTTTGAATTTTCCAACCTTTCAAGATTAGCTCCCAACCCTGTTGTCTAGTTCAGAAACTTCCTGCTCTGCTCCATGATTGCGAGTCTGAAGATCAGCTTTCTACCTTGGTTTGTCGAAAAACTAAAGCAGAAATGTAAAATCTTTTTGGGATTTTAAAAGGAAGATTATACTAGAAAACTAAGAAATCCTTTTGGGTTTTGATGCTAAACAGAAAAGAAATGAAATGCAGTAAAAATAAAGTATTTACAAACATATTTTTGGTGAGCGTGTTAGGGGATTATATCAGCAACCGACAAGTTTGTCACACCCTGACTTTTTGCGGAAACGTGATTTGGTGTGACTTGCTTAATATCATTGCATTCAACCATAACAAACAACTATATGATAAATCCAAGATGGTCATCCATTGATTAAGTTTAAAACATCACAACATCATTGTCTTTAAACATAGACTTAAAATCCGAATTACAACCCTTATAAATTGTTTAGTGTTACTTAAGGACTCATCAAAAGACTTTAGTTAAAACCGGGTTTTGAAAGATGTGTCTTGTCCAGGATAAGACTCACTAACCAAACTCTAAGACACGGATGACATCTTTTATTCTCAACATGACTTGAAACTCCAACGCCCGCCAGATCCATACTTAATTTCCTGAAATACATGTAGTTTGAAAACATCAACAAAAGTTGAGCGAGTTCATGTGTGTGTTTATGTATAAACCTTTGAAACATTTGTAAGTATATTTGTATGTTCTTGAAAACCCGGTATGAAAGCAACAAGGAAAAACAGATCACCAACGGTTTGCAAGGCCAATGATATGTGTGAAGTGATGCAGGAAAACTCAAACCAAGCAGATTTCGTCAATAAGACATAATCACCACATAGCTCATTCAGCGGGCGCATGGGTGGGGCTCGCTACAACCGAATAGATCTATCACTCATGTCCCTTGGTCCTACAACGAGGATTAATGGCCTTAAGTGTTGTACCCACCACTCACATGATCAAGTAGTACCCTTCCTTAGCTAACCATACCATGTATAAAACGTTTGTAAATAGTTGTAACATGTATTTCACCCCCGAAGTTATAAAACTGAAAACAGTTAAAAGAAAAGGGGGACATGAACTCACAGTTTTGCGTACCTTGTATCCGATCTAACTCAAAGCTTCCTCTAGGACACACGACTACCTACATGCGTACTATGGTCCATTAGACGAGCGGGTCGTGCCTTGCCTTAGTAATGATTAGTGTCTTTGAGTTACGTTTCAAAGTGTCTTCATTATTATTCCAAGTCATAATTATTTGTTAAAATAATTAATATTTTAACTTAAATTATATTTATTAAGTTTTTGGAATAATCGTTAAACCATATTATTGTAACTTAATGCTTCCCAAGTATTTATACTTGTATTTCCTTCCCAAGGATGGGGTATCTTATACATGTGTATTTTTGCCATGTTTTGGGGTCGTATTCCGGTGTGTATTTATACGTGTGTGAATACGTATTTTATCGTATTCATTAAGTATTCATATACTTAAATTTATATTAAACTTTCCGAAATATTACCTTTAATAAAAGTTCACCAATATATATTTCCAAAATACATATTGTAATAAATATTACTTAGAAAAAAAATTTATAATTTTTCTTTTGGCAAAAATATCCGTATTCCTCATAAGTTTCAAAAGTAATATATTTTCATGCCTAACTTTGAAAATATATATATAAACTCGTTTTTCATCCAAAAATTATTGTATTTCATGTTTGTTTAAGAAATGTATATTCTCTCCCAAAATAATACATCTTCTAATAATTCCAAGAAAAGTATATATTTATACTTGCCCAAAAATAATATATTTTCCTTTGTAAAAAATATGACATATTCTTGTATTAATTGTAAAAATCATATTTTCATTTCCTTGATGTCCAAAATATTATTTACCAAAATATACACATGAATAATATTTCCGAAATATTTTGTGAGTTATATTCCTTTGTTCGGTTCTACCGGTATTTTGGGTATTCTTTGTATATTTATTCCTTGGAATTTTGGTAATATTTAGGATTGTAATTTTTGGTGTTTTGATGAGATATATTATTTCAAGCACCAAAATATATAACTAATACACATAATATACGAGTAATCACACATGTGTGTCTTCAATGTATATATATTCTAAATATATATATTTAGCCACTTTTATTTATAAAAACCAACCTCCATCACTTATATTTTTGTACCAAAAATTATGGCAAAGTTTATATGGAAAACTCATGGTTAAAATACACTTGTAAATATTTGTTTAAAATATTTTTCTAAGTGTTAATATTTTTAGAAAATTTTGCCATAGTTTCCCCTAAAAATGGAGGTTTCCATGCTTTCAAGCATATCATTTTCTTTTGTAAAAATCATCACAAGCAATCCACAATCAACACTAAACAACCTTTACTTAACAATCTTGCCAAAATCATACACATTCTACTACTTCATGAACTTGAAAGTTTATGAAAATTTGTAGTAACTTGGTAGTGTGTTTAGTGAGTTTAGTTACCCTTTAAAGTGTGGTTGTTTATATAAAAAACATCATTCTTGAATGATTTAGATGTTTACAACTTGTAATCATATTTTTCAAAAATATTTCTTTATGTATTCTTCTTGTTACACAAGTGTTTCTACACTTGTTTAACCACTAAAAATAAGATTTGTTTATGTAAGAACCAAGTTTTAGCAAAACTTATATTTTTAGCTTGGTTTCTTTAGAAATCCTCCATAAATCTTTGGATCTATAAGTATTATTACTCACATTAATCATTATTTTTCAAGAAAACAATATATTCTTTCAAGTTCATGTCTTGCATGAGGATGATTTATAAATCTCTAACATTTTCATCCTCTTAACTTGCTAGATTATGTTTTTCATCATGATCTAGCAAGATCATATAATGATCTATATCATTTACACAAACCATCAATCATAAAGCATCATAACAACACTAAACAACATGATTTCTTTAAGATTTCTTATAGTTTTATGCTTATGTTCATGTTTCATCTTCAAGTTTCTTAGTGTTCTTTATGATTTTCAACATGTATCATTCTTTAACCACTTGAAATAGATGTAAAATGGAAGGATTTGTGTTCTTACCACTAGCTCAAGGCTAGGGATGATTCAAGTGAAGAAAACAAGTGGATAAAAGCAAATGATGAAGGTCCTTCAAGTTCCGTTGCTTGCACCCTTCTTAGATAGGCCTGAGACACCTTAGAATCACCTTGGATTACTTGAGATTGGATTGAAAATGAAGATGTATGGAGATGAGGTGGTGGTCGTGAGTTAGCAAGGAGAAGAAGGAGAGGTTTTGTGATGTTGAAGTGTTGTGAAATTTATAAATCTTATATTCATGTTCCTTCCAAATTAAGATAGCATATAGCATATTTGTTGGTATATTCCCCAACATAATCTTATAAAATATACACATAAAATCCCATGTGGAGGCCACTTGGGCCGGATTTTGATGGGGGGTAAAGTGTAAAAGTTTGGAAGTTGGGGGGTTTAAAGTGCAAACTAGAAGGTTTAAGTATGTTTAAGTGTGTTTAGGTGTTTTTATGATTTTTAAGGTGTTCTACCACCAATACTAGCTTAATATCATAAAAACATTACTTCTAGTAAAGTTTTGATGTCCCGGTTATTGTCCGGTTGTTCGGTTCGTTAAAGTGCTGAATTACGCAGTTTCACTAAGTATGAAGCCCCTTTTGTGGCAGTTTTAATTCCCGACACTTTGTAAGTTTTTTTGGACATCAAAACATAAATTTTGTATGATATTATTGTTTTAAATAGCTAGTTATAGCTGAATTGTGCTGATTTTCTGCAGAATTTTGCAGTTTATGTAAGTTTTAGGCACTTTCTGGCACTTAAACTATCTCTAGGAAGGCAGATTTGTGATCCTTACTTTCCTACACACTATACTAGTGTAATACTTGGTTTCTGGCTCATTCTGTGTCTCAATACAATGTCTGTCTATCTACTGAACTCTGTCAGCATTTTTCTGATTTGCCGGATAACTGTGCTAACTGTGTTTCGTGCATCATTTGAGTCAATAGAGTTTGCCTGCAGTAATGATATGTCATTTGCAATATATGATGCACATGTATGTATGTGGTAATAATCAGAAAGCAATTCAACTAATTAATTGTAATTCAGCACAGTCATTAAGCACAAATCATTATTTAATAATCGTACGGAAGCATGCAAATTTGACAGTTGTCACAAAGTTACAAGTATCGTTGAGCTTGATTACACACTAAGTATTAAACAATTCACTTAGATTGCCGATATACTGATCCTTTTAAGTTTTCACAAAAATTTCAACTTATTCAGGATACGATTTTAGTGGTTTAATAGCTTAACTTATGCGCGTGTCCCACCTCAGAATATACTCTCGTATCCAGATTACTATATTAAGTCTTACAGGTGAACATACAATAACGATATATGTAATGGGTAGTGCGAGGCCATGAGAGCTCAGGTTAGAACTTCCGTTCAGATAGAGATATGATGGCTCGACTTTCAGTGTGTCCAGTTTGGGGATCTTTTCTTCAACAGCACATGATTAGCATTTTGCAATGTTTCATCATTTTTTATGCTGAGGGGAGGCTTTAAGATTAAAGTAGTGCAGAGTATTATACGAGGACTAGGCTATTGCTTCTGCAAAATCAGAAGTCCTGGTATAATACCCCAGATATCATCACGCACAAAGACCTAGTATGTCAAAAATAGAAAATCTTTCAAACAAGATTTCAAGGGTTACCTATATATCCGAGAGATGTTCCCCACGTAATAAGCAAGAAATGATTTTTAGGTTTATATCTCGAACAAATCTACTAAATGTATAAAAACCTATCGGCATATCATTAGCGAGACTGTCTAACACTTTTTAAACATTACATATCTTTAGCATACCATAACTGTCTAGCCGATGTACTATCAATTCCCCTTTTTACACAAACTCTTTTTGGGTTTTCTAATGTTTTTGGATTTTTGCATTTTTTTATTGTTTTTGTATTTTCTGAAAATATATCTATCTCCCCCTAAATACCAAAACAACTAAAAATACGACAAACCAGTGCAGTCTGTTTCTTAACATCATCTGCAGTGGTATTCTCATCAACACCAAGTATCTCCTCCACATCTGACAACAGCTTCATACCATTTAATTTTAAAAGATATTGAAAACGTGATTTATCAAAAGCTTTGGTATGCAAGTCTGCCTTTTGTTCGTCGGTGTGGATTTTGTCAATTCGTATCAACTTCTTCTCGAAACAGTCTCGAATGAAGTGATGACGAATTTCAATATGTTTGGTTTTAGCGTGATGTACCGGATTTTTCGTTATGTTGAATGTTGCCCAATTATCAACAAAAATAGGTGAAGTAAGAAATTGCAAACGTAATCGCGCATCTGTTGCTGAATCCACAGGATCTGAGAGCAGCAGCTGCTGGCAGATACGTACTCTGCTTCACATGTTGATAGAGCAACATAGGTTTGCTTCTTACATTGCCACGTGACTAGTCGGGGTCCGAAAAATTGGCATCCTGCAGTTGTTGATTTAGCTTTGACTTTGCAGCAACCGAAGTCAGAATCTGAGTATCCTTCGAGCGTGAAGTCACCATCTTTTGGATACCACAACCCCAAGCTTGGAGTTCCTTTCAGGTAGCGTAGGATCCTCTTGACGATGGACATATGTGAGGCTCTAGGACTCGACTGATATCGGGCCGCGAGGCAGGTTGGCTACATCATATCAGGCCTTGATGCTATCAAATACATTAGGGAGCCGATCATGGAGCGGTATAACATTTCATCGACCTTCTCTCCGGTGAGATCAGGGTTGATACCATGATTCGTTGCTAATGGGGTGGATATTGGAGCAGTCCCGGACATCCCAAATTTCTATAGAACGTCGTGAACGTACTTTGTCTAATGTATGAAGGTTCCTTCAGGCATTTGATCAACTTGGAGCCCTAGGAAGAACTTCATCTCACCCATTGACGACATCTCGAACTTCTGCTTCATCACTTTCTCAAAATCTTTGCAGAGTTCTTCGTTTGTCGACACGAAAATAATGTCATCAACATAAATTTGGACTATCAGAAGATGACCATCGGCTTCCTTTGTGAAAAGAGTGGCATCCACCTTGCCTCGGATAAAACCGTTAGCAAGCAAATGTTGAGAGAGCGTCTCGTACCAGGCTCTCGAGGCCTGATGCAAGCCATACAGTGCTTTGTCCAAGAGGTAGATTTATCTTTGTGAATTGGGTCGGTGAAGCCCGGTGGCTAACCAATGTAGACCTCCTCCTTCACTTTACCGTATAGGAATGCCGACTTGACATCTAGCTGATATACTTTAAAACCTTTCCATGAAGCAAAAGCTAGGAAAATTCTGATGGCTTCAAGACGAGCAACCGGAGCGTAAACCTCTGTGAAGTCTATTCCCTCTTGCTGACTAAAACCCTGGACCACGAGTCGAGCTTTGTTTCTAACAATAACTCCTCGGACGTCTCTTTTACACTTGAACACCCATTTCGTGTTTATCTTCCGGTGTCCGTCAGGCGGATCCACAAGCTTCCATACACCCAGTTTCTCGAACTGACCTAGCTCCTCCTGCATTTCATTGACCCAAGAATCTTCAGTCAGTGCTTCCTTGTAGGTTCGCGGCTCTATCTGCAAGATGAAACAACTGAGTCAAAATTCAGTTTGTAAAAGAGCAAATTTAGTATAAAAGCAAGTTAGGCCATGGTCAATCTGGCTTCTGGTGCAAACGCCTTACTGCAGCTCTCCTATTATCAACTCCTCGGGATGGTATGAAAGAGTCCTTGGCATAACTTTGCCAGGAACATCCACCTCGCTTTCCAAATTAGTAACGTTCTGATCTGCAACTTATTCATTGTCAAGAACTGTCTGATCTGATGATTGGATCTGCTCCCCCTCAGACTCTGAATCACCACGATCAAAAGTAGGGATATCATGAGATTCAGAATTATCATCATTGACCACCGTCTGATTTTTAGGAGCAGGCTCGCGTTTCGAAGTAGTCGGACTTTACTGAACTTCATCATTCTCTCCAGTGTTACTTGGACCAGCTTCATCATCATTGGAAGTTTGTTGTTGACGTCTAGAAGACCTTGATGGAAATCTTTCCTGAGATGCTTCATATTCTCGTAAAATATCCAGATCATCAAAGAACTCTGGCTCTTCTTCTAACTCAAATGAATCCCATAAGGCATCGTAGTTGAATCGCCATGAGTCTGCGGGCTTCTGTGGAGGCATAGTATAGCCTTGACATTCAACATGCTGTGCTTCGATGATCCTTTTGAGACTTGGAACAAAGACACGTCTTAATGGACTAGAATACCCCCACAAAGATGCCTTCTATGCTCTTTGAACCAAATTTGCCATCAGGATGTTGAACTGTGTAAGGAGACCCGAACGGCTATAAATACTCGAGATTAGGCTTGCAATTGTTGATCAACTCGAAACATGTTTTGTTGTGCTTCTTCACAGTAAGTACCCTGTTGAGTGTATAGCAAGCGGCTGAAACTGCTTCTGCCCAGAAATTAATCGGTAAATTTGAGTCAGTTAGCATCATTCTCGCCGTTTCAATCAACGTTCTGTTCTTTCTTTCTGTGACTCCATTCTGTTGCGGTGTGTATGGTGCGCTGAATTCTTGCAGTATACCTCGCTGATCACAGAATTCCTCCATTCTGTTGTTCTTGAATTCCGTACCATTGTCACTTCTTAGTCTGCGTATTCGTGCTCGGTACAAATTCTCTATGTTCCTGAATAACCTCAGCAAGCTCTCAAATGTTTCGTCTTTTGACTTCAGGAACATCACCCATGAGAATCTCGAATAGTCATTAGTGACTACTAGGCAATAAAGATCACCCGTAATGCTCTTGACATTCACAGGACCAAAGAGGTCCATGTGAAGTCTCTCCAGTGGCTTCGAGACATAGTTCATCTTTTTACCAGGATGGGATTTCTTCCGTTGCTTTCCCTTTATACAACTGAAACACTCCCCCTCAAGATGAAAACTCTTCAAGTGAACACCTTTTACTAAGTCATTATGCACCAGGTAGTTCATCTTGCGTAGGTGAATGTGGCCCATCTTCCGGTGCTACAACTCAGACTCCTTTTCAGTGGCTCTTGATACAAAGCACTGGGGTTAACCTGTGGTAGTCGTAGCAACACTCATATCCAACACGTACAGATCATTAACCCGTGGTGCTCGCATGATGATCCACTCCTCGGGGATGACAAACCCCGGCTTCAGGATCAGACATTATTTGTTAGTGAAGTGTGTCGAATACATTCTGTCACAGATTTGAGAAATGCTAAGCAAGTTGTTCTCCAGCTCTGCTATGTAGTTGACACTTTCAAATGTGATAACACCATTTGATAATGTTCCTTCACCAATAATACGTCCTCCTTGATTTCCTGCAAAACCGACGTATCCACCGTTGACCCCTCTAACATCGTATAACAGGGCCTTTCTCCCTGTCATGTTCCTGGATGCTTCACTATCCATAATCCACCTTGAGATAGATCTCGGGAGCTCCTGCACATTTCATAAACATTCAGTTAGATTTTAAAGCAACCCATGCCTCTTTCAACTCGGGTAGCTTGATGCGGGTTGTTGTGGTGTACAATGGTGGGAAATTCTTGTCATTCATTTTAAGACTCTCTTCAGATCCAACCTCAACCTCTTTATACAAAAAGAATTCATTTTTGGGAGGTTGACCAGATGGTTGGTCTTTCTTTGGAACATACTTCTTCTTGGGTGAAGTAGAAGTTTGTTTCTCAAGTTTTTCATAAAAGTCCAATGGTACATTCATCTTAACCTGTTTGGTTGAAGATGATTGTTTTTCAGTAAAAGAAACCTTTGGTTTTGGAACACTTGATGTCTTAGCCTCAGATTTTGGCTTCCAAGTTTGTTACGGAGAAGCGACCCGTTTGTAAAATTGATCAGTTTTCTTTACCGACTGTTTTACTGGTTCAATTTTGACTTTGATGTTTTCATTTTTCAAAATCTTCTTCTCAACAAACATTGGAGACTTTCCTTTGACATCATTCTTCTTTCTCGGATTCTCAACAACCACAGACTTAGGTTTTGAGTTGGTGCACTTTTGTGCAATGTGTCCAACTTCGTTGAATTTAAAGCACGTGCGGGTGTCAACAACCCGACTTTTCCCTTCAGTCTGAGGCTGTGAGGGCTTCTTTGCAAAAACAATACTTCATTTGATTTCGAAAATATTTCCAATTCTTGTTCGGAAAGTGAACTTGAGCTTTTCACAAACACTGTCTTTTCGACAAACTTTTTGTTTTGAAAGTTCCTCTTTTGATTGTTCTTACCACCCTGATAACCACCCGACCATCTATTTTGGTTGTTGTTGTTGTTAAAATGTGGCGGTATAGCAGGTTTCTTATAGTAAGATTTATCTCATTCAAAGTTCACCAATCTTTTGGAACTCTTTAGACCCTCAATTTCAGAAACATCAATTTCAACCAATTTGAAAACTTTCTTCAACTTGTCAACATTCACATTTTCAATTGAAAATTCAAAATCCGAATACAACTTATTAGATCCAGACATCTTGTACATGACAAGAGTAGGTTCGTCACTTGAGTTGTTCTGGGATTTTGATTTCGGAAAGTAGTTGTTCAGAAAACATTCTTCATCTTCAGTCGAATCACTGTCTGATTTTAAAACATTTTCAACCACATTTTTTACGACTTCAGACTGAACACTATCTTCATCAGATGACGAAGTGAATGTGACATCAATTATTTCTGGAAGTTTCTCAGCATCTGTTTTTTTATTTGTTTCAACTTCATTAGCCAACCCGGATTGTTTCTTTGAAAAAATGTTTAACACAGGCGGTGGAACTTGATGATAACCCACCCCCGTTCCATCCGAGTACACATCTTCACCAGCTTTGTTCTTCCCAACTGGTTTGGGAACTATGTGTTGAAGAACAAAGCTAGCAGAGTTGTAACTGTTCAATTTCAGATTGATTCTTTCATTCTTAATCTTAGCTTCCTGGAACTGAAGCTTAAGATTTGCTATCTCGTCCAATTGCTGGTTGGTTTGTCTTTCTTTTGCCTGAAGAACTCCAGACAACTAAACATTTTCTTTATAAGTTTTACCATTTTGCTCATCAGGATCTTTTACTGTTCTTTTCAACTTCTCATAATTTTCAGAAATTTGTCTGTTTTCAAGAATTAACTTCTCATTTTCTTTCTTAAAACGTTCAACATCAGTTTTATCTTTTTCAATCTTTCTGTTAATTCTTTTATTCTTTCATTTGAAGCTCTGAGCAGTTTATCTCGATTTAAGATTTGTTTTTCAACCATTTCGACTTTTTCAACCAGATCTTGGGTCTTTTTAAGTGTGAGATACGCATATGTGCTGCAAACTTTGCAATCTTTCATGCAATTTTTGCAATCACTTTCTGTTTTACCGCCATCAGTCGTACCTGATTCATTGTTTGAACCACTACTACTAACCTTGCTTGTTGACTCAGACGCAGATTTGGAATCTACCTCTAGTTCCTTTGCTATAAGCACTTTGTAGGCCATTTTTGTCAGGTTTTTTGCCGTCATTTCTTTTGTGGTGTCAATGATTCCCTCATCTATCTTCTTTGATTTTAGCTCTTCTTCTTCGGCTTTCTTTGCAGCATCTCTCTCTCTCTCTCTCTCTGTTCATCTTCTTGCTTTAAAGATTCTATGAGAGTTTCGAGTTTGACTGATGATGGTTCTACAATGATGTTGCCTTTCGGATCTAAATAGCATTCACGATCCGGATCCCATCTGTTTGCTCTTTTGGCTTCTTTCCAAGCTACATAGATTTTATCCTTCATATGTAATGCTAACATCTTTCGATAGTTGTATTTTTGCTCTTTAGTTCATGTATATTTATTTGGATGAATTTGTGCCATGAATGCAAAGCCAACTACATCATCTTCTGGCAAGAACTCACTCTAATCGAAACCTTTATCATCTTGAATCACAGCTAAAGCTCTCGACTTCTCCTTTGGAGTCTCCTCAATTTGCTTCATTCTGGGCGGCTCTTCGCGATTTCGTTGATAAACAGCTTTCTTATAGTAGTCGTCATGAAAAGGATTAGCTGTTTCATCCGCAGCTGAGTTTCTGCATTCCCTCTTGAAGTGCCCCTTTTGTTTACACTTAAAGCAGGTCACCTTTGATTTGTCAAAACCCAACTTTGTCGAAGGCTCTCCAATGGAATTTCTTCCCGTGATCTCCATAAACCGTTGTGCTCTCCTGATAACGCTAGCCATGCACCAATGTATATCGATTAATTCCATCTCTTTGGGATCAATCTGGTCATAATCTTCTTTTGTCAGATTTGTGTTTCTGATTTTTCCGGCGACCAGACTTTCATATGATTCTAAGATAGATGCAAGAAACACCATTTATTGTTTCATTGTCTCTTCATTGAAGTTTTGAGCGTTGTTCAGGTTCACAGCGATGTTACATTGAAACACATTTTTGGGAACATTTTGTTGTTGCTGATTCTCTGGAACAGACAAAGAAGAACCACTATGATAACCACTGCTGGGTATAGAACTGCTACTTTTGTTTTCTTGACTCATCATGTTTGAGCTTTCAACAAAAAATGTGGTTTTTGGTGAAGTGGTTTTCGGAATCATACTACCCCTGTAGTAGAGATTGACATTCTGTTGATATGGGGTGTTGTTTACTGTGTTTATTTTCTTGATTTCCAACTCATGACTCTCAAATGTTTCAATCAACCAGTCAACTGTCATTTCTGACATTGCTTTTGTGTTTTTCAGAACCAGACCATAGTATTGCCAATCTTTCTCATCTGGCAAAGATTCCAATAACTTTTCAACCATCTCTTCTTCAGTAATTGTGATCCCATGTCTGACGAGTTCTTTCTTTAGATGGCCAAATCGCTCAATCATCTTTAATACAGTTTCTTTCTTCATACATGCAAATAAGTCAAAACTCCTTTTTCAGCAGACGTTTCTTGTTTTTCACAATCTCTTCTCCTCCAATACACTTCTTCTCTAGTTTAGTCCACAAATCCTTTGAATTATCGTATCTAATCAAAGAAATAATATCGTCTCTGACGGATTGATGTATCAGGGCTATACACTTTTGTTCAGCAATAAACATCTCTTGTTCATTTTCAGCTAAGTTTTCATAATCTTTTCTTCCAATATCATAACCTTTCTTCATACACCTCAACTCAGGTAAGCAAAAGCTTTCAACCAACCATCAAACCTATCTGCCCATCGGTTGTAGTCTTCAATCGCCATAAGCTTCGGTGGCTTAATGTACGTACCATAGGCATTGTCAACACTAAGAGAATCTGCGATAGCCTTTTTCGGGTTTGGATTGGTATTGGTGGTTGTATTTGTCGATTCATCTCCGGTGTTGTATGCAAAGACATCACTGAACGGGTTCAAGAATTCGTCTCCCATCTTGAGAACACCTGAAAAAGTCAAACACTTAGAAAAATTTTCACAACTTTCAAAAATCCCAAACTACTGCACTTAGGTCGAATGGTGATCCGATCGAATGGCGATTCGATCGGATGACATAATCAAGTAATGAACCAAGTTACAATCATCGGATAGCACAAGCGTCAGATAGCAAGTGTCGGATAGCACAGGTGTCGAATGGCTATCCGATCGGATCGTGATCCGATCGGATGGTCGTTCGATCGAGTGACACTTGAACCTTTGAAAGCACTTAAACCACAAAGCCAATCCGATCAGATGGTTATCCGATCGAACGAGCACTGACGTCAGCAAGTAAATGAAGAACAATCTAGTCCAATCCGATCGGATAGCTATCCGATCGGGTGAATGACGTCATCTTGTGCGAAGAACTCAACATAGTTTTTGATCGATTTGATTAAGTTTTAGTTCGAATTTTTCAATGAAACTTTGTAGGATTGTTCTATGTTCAATTCCGATCCGATTGATATCAAAATTTATCAAATTCGCCCATGAAATCTTGCTTAATTTTGAGTTTTTCCGGTTTTAAGGTGTGAAAATGTAAAAACTGCAAGAAATGTAGGAGTAGAAGAAGAATTTGTCAAAATCTCCGGTGAGATTTGACAGAAATCTGCAGAAAATGGACGAAATCTTGGTGAAATGTCGTTGCAATCTCCGATTCAGCTTTCGGTAGCTCTGATACCACTTGTTAGGCCACGCGAATGGATCTTTTCTTGTCGTAGAACGTAGCGGAATCGATCAGTGACGAGGTGCGGAATCCCTCGTCACCGTCTGAGAATCACGAACAACAGTTTCAACGCTTAACATGTCTGATTTCATTGAATGATGGTGAAAATACTGAAGTTCCGGTAGAAAGTCAGACAGACAGAGCTTCGCTACGATGATCAGTAAAAGTTTCTAAACAACTACCACTAGCCTACTATTTATAGGCAATCAGGGAAGGATATAGTGTCACCTGGTCGGATGGTCATCCGATCGGATGGCCATCCGTTCGGTTTACACAAGTCTTCCGACGGATTTCACTTTAACAGTTATGCACCGTTCCCTGAATTGTCTAGACTCAAACATACATATATATACATATACAAAAATACATACACAGCACAAAATACATAAGACTCGATGCAGACGGAAGCTACAGACATATGTACTAACATTTGGTATATTTGATAACGTTACCAGTACTATTTACGTATCCCCCCTATGTGGTGTTACTATTCATTTGGTAAGTTAATTTTACATGTTATAGTTCATTCATTACAGAAAAAGACAAAAAAGAAAACAAGAGAAGTTGTGTATATAAAATCCCATTAAAACGAAGTACAATTTACTTACCACGTGTATGAAAAGCAATCCAAACGGTGTAATTACTTGCGTTGTTATATGGCATGAGCTCAAAGGTGATGTTAGGGATGAGCTCGGTACCAAAAACCCCCAAAAGTGGGTACCAGTACCGAATATACCTGGTACGACATCGGTATGGTACCAATATTTTAGGGTAAAAACCGGTACCAAAAATGTCAAAAGACGGGATCGAATCGATACCGAAAATGTATCTGGTTTGTTAAATTTGATACCGGTACCATTTGCTTATCCCTATGTGGTGTTACTATTCATTTGGTTGTGTTTTTAATATATAGGTAATTTTGGATTTGTAAAATAAAAGTTTTAACTTGGACAATATTGTGTTGGGTTGTAGACTTCTTGACACTGGTAGGTGTGACGTGACAGTAAGGGCAGTCAGCCCACATGTTTATTTTTTTAATTATGGGGTTTTACTCTAGTTGTGTAGTCTATAATATTAATCTCTTGTAATTTATAATGTTTAACACATGAATAAAACAATACCCTAGTTGCTCCCGTGGACATAGGTTGTACATTGTGACTGAAACACGAGATTATCTCGTGTTTGTTCTTGGTTATTGTGTGTGTGTACGCGCTCGTTAATCTTAACAACTCGTCTTGGAGCTTTGGCACTCGATCGTAGCACACTAGACCACCGCGGGTTAGACTCACAACCCCGTAACTAGGGTCTGTACACGTGTGTTTTGTCACACCCCAACCGATGGCGGAAACATCGGGGCGCGGCACTAAGCGAATCAGATTGCTCAAGAGAATCCACAACACTATTTGTTTCGATATAGATTAATCAAAATTTCATAAATAAGTCTAAAAGGTTAACCATACAACCAACAAAGAGTATCAAAATAACTTAAACATTCGAATATTGTTCAAAATTGTCTAATTAACTAAGATGAGTTTCTAAGCATCATCCTAGCTTGTTTTCTTGATTTCCCAGTTACTATCAACCTGCAACATGTATTAAAATACAATCAACAAGAATGTTGGCGAGCATACAAGTTTGAATACATAGCATAATAGTTTAAACGTTTTAAAACTCATATCCAACATGAATACATATCACAAGTTTCAACATGCTAGTTTACGTGGTTCATATGATAACCCAAGTTTCCAACGTGTTAACATGCCTTTCCTACTTCGACGCACCGAAGAGGAGGTAAAAGAATCAAAAACTTAACAAAACTCCTACGACTCAAGGAGAGGTGCGTTACCCCTATAGCGC
Source organism: Helianthus tuberosus (assembly GCA_030545235.1). Classification (NCBI taxonomy): domain Eukaryota; kingdom Viridiplantae; phylum Streptophyta; class Magnoliopsida; order Asterales; family Asteraceae; genus Helianthus; species Helianthus tuberosus. The sequence goes on along the minus strand of CM060353.1, from coordinate 130,821,394 downwards.
TACAAATGTTAAGGCGAGCTACACATAAGAATCAAACGTTCACATAGCATAAAAGTCTCAAGTATCACAAGTAGCATGATTTCATGTTTAACAACGGATTGAGTATGTTTTAAATAAGTTTCAAGTGTCAAGTGTCTTGATAATAGAATACATGTTGCGTCCCAAAAGTGTTAAAACAAAAAGGGATCGAGTATACTCACAGTGGGTGCTTTGAACCAAACACTATTAAATTGGATCGAAGGGAGCGCTGGATCGGCCTGCGTGCGGGGAACATAGCATAAGTCCTCTAAGTGCTGACCCGGTCGGGAACAGTGTGTCGAATGGTGCGAAAATCGAGGTAAAGTATCAGACAGACTACCTGAGCGGATGGTCATCCGGACGGATGACCATTAGAACGGATGGGCTTCATCCGATCGGATGGCCATTCGAACAGTGGGTGTTTGTGGGCTGTTAGAGTTTTCAATATTTTGATCATGGTGCCCTGTAAAACAAAAACAAGTGTTATCATAATCAAATCTTCTGAATGAATGGTCATCCGATCGGATGGCCATTCGGACAAATGGTCAGTGAGTGAAGTTTCGTGAAATTTTCTATGTTTCGAGTTAACGGAGACGGTGTGACGACGTGTCAAACAACGGAAACATACCAAACCCAGCTCGTTCGATCGGATGGGTGTCACTCCTTTCGAACCGTCGAGCTGTTTCTGGTGGCATTTCATGTTTGGACCCGGGAATCGACCCGTTTTCTGGTGGAACTCAGTTTTCAAGCCGACCCTTGACTAAGAAATGAGTCGAGAGCCGTTTGAATCCGATTCCACAAATGTTTTTGTATAAAAGTTTGAAGAAAAGTTCGGAAATCAGTTGTAACGTGGTTTATCAGACTTGAGCCGGAAACGTATGAAATCCCGCCAGATCTGGTGTAAAAGTGTGATAACCCTTTATATTTTGTTTAAAAATTGTGAAAATCCGTTAGATCTGGAACCAATCTTTGTTAAATGGTGCTCCACAACAGTTTGCATAAGCAACCTAGTGAAAACCACCTTCAAGAGGTCCAAATCAGTTGGTTTTCGAGAAATTGTTGAAGTGTTCTTGTGATTTTGATGAAGAATATGGTGTAGAAGTTATAAATGATGAAGGTTGTACAAGGATTGAGGAGAAATACTTACGGGATGGCCTTGAATCTCGATTAAAGTGACTGAGAGTGTGTGTGGTCGAATGGCAGAGTCAAAGGTGTGTATGAAGGGTTAAGAGCCCTATTTATAGGTGATAGTGACAGCTAGTCGATGGAGAGTGCCAAGTGATCGGATGGCCATCCGGTCGGATGGTCATCCGATCGGATGTCCATTCGGACAGCCGACTCACGTTTGCTAGTTTCCGACTTTGGTTCGTTTTGCGAGCTAGGTTAAGTGTTGTGTTGCGTATTATTGTGAGTAACCATTACATGGTATTATTATATAATTAACACAAAAGTTTCTGTGTTTCAAGTTTGCGTTTAAGCTAGTTTCCAGTTCAATAAGTATCAAGTTTCTCGTTCAACCAAGTATCAAAGTTTCTCGTTCAATAAGTGTCAAGTTTCTAGTATCACAAAAGTCAAGATCCACATTGTTCATGTATAAAGCATCATAAAAGCATCACATAGGTAGGAAGTATGACGAGACTTACCAAAAAGATAAAAGTTTCAAAACGCAGGGCGTTACATGTTTGTCGTCGCCGCTTAGGTGAATTGCTGCCACAATTCCACAGCAACCGTCTTCATTGGCTTTCCCGATCGCGATTAGGGTTTCAAATTCTACACCACCGTAGCTCGGTTACACGCGATTAGGTTTCATGATTTTGATCTTTTGAGTCACCATGAGTTTTCTTCATCGGATATTTTTTTCATTCAGAGGAGCAACAGAGCACACAAGTTTGTTCTTTCAAAGAAAAATATGTAGCACTAGTCGCACGTGAAAAAGATAGGACAAGAGACTTTTTTGTTTACCAAGTTATTCTTTTATTCACCAAAGTGAATCAAAGGAATTAAATTAGATAATTAATTTAACTTGATATTTGGTGAAACAAAACTTTGGTGGGTAGTTGACAAAAATTAGTATATTTTTGTGTGGAAGAATATTAGGTTTTATAAAGGTCAAGTTTATTTTCTCAATTTTCGGTTGATCTGGGAAATTTTTTTCCAGTCATCAGATATAGTCTAACATTTAATTTTAGTTTTTTGAGATTGGTTATATATGTATATGTGTGTATAGTGTGTAACAGAACAACCGTTAAGTTCAGGCAGCCAGCCAGCCATAGTTGTGTCTGAACACTAGTCTCAATCTTGACTTGACTAGGAAGTACTCTATTTGAGATAATGATTGACAACGGTAAGATCACGATAGAGTAATTTGACGGGAAGAAGTTTGGTTGGTATAATATGTAGGTTGGAGCATTAGTTTTCAGAAAGACTTGGATGTAGTGCTTGAGAATGAAAAGCGACAAAATATGTCACAAGAAGATTAGGATAGATTGGATAAGAAAGTCAGAGCAGTTCAGAGAATGTTGCATTTAATATCCAAAAGGAGACCTCAGCTATAGGCATGATGACAACATTATCGAACATGTATGAGAAGCATTCTACAACAAACAAGGTTTAATTTATTTGAGAGCTTGTGAATACTAGGGTGAGGGAATGTGATTCAGTAGCAGCCCACATCAATAACCTAAAGTCGATCTTGTCTCCTTTGGTGTATGTGAATATCAAGTTTGATGATGAGGTCCAAGACCTATTATTATGGTCCTCATTACGCAATAGTTGGTCCAGAACTGTACCTCCTATTACTAGCTCTTTAGATACAGTCAATTCATGTTTGCAAAAATGTGGGATCTTATTTTGGGGGAGGATGTTCGACGTCATGGTTTAGGTGAGTTTTCATGTTCTTTGTTAAGCACAAAGGGCAGGGGAAGAAAGAATCAGCCGGGAAGTCGTTACGGCAAGAGGATGAGTGTGTCTAAGGTTTGGAAGGATGTGATATGTTAGGACAGTAACAAAGTAGGACACTTTAGGAATCAGTGTTCAAAACATAAGAAAAAATAAATAAATTCTACAGCAAACTACGTAGTAGATGATGACAGTTTGGTCTGTAACGTGGAGAACAGTGTGGATTCCTAGGTTATGGATTCAGGTGCTTCATTTCATGGTACCAACAACTTTGAAGCACGGCGGAGTTTGAAAGTTGGGGATTTTGGTAAGGTAAGTGATCAGAGTGTCGTGCCCCAGTCAAAGATAATATTTATAATGCCCAAATTACCCTTAACAATGTGTTAGTGGTAGTAAGGGGTCGAACCATGATGAGTTTGTGGTTTGCGTATGGACATGACTGATTATTAATGTTGTCACAAGTTATGAAGCTTGCTAATTTGGTTTAATTGTTTGTTTGTTGAAAAAGGGTGTCGGATTTTACCGACAAGTTTGATGCTAAAGTAATTAACTACTAAAACTTGAATGCTTATGATTGCCCGAAAACTTAATTAATGGATTTAAAAAAATAATTTGGAACAAGGTTCACACCCGGTTCGGTAATTGAAGACCTAGGGTTTCTACATGTTTTAGATTTAACTCAATTGCATATATCTTTAACGGATTTAGTGTCGCGTGGCTTAGGTGCCAAGAGCTATCAACGCCATAGACGACAGACCGCAATGCAGTTCGTTGCCAAAAACATGTAAATCCTACCCTAGACAAGGCATAATTGCACATAAACATTTCACAAAGTCAAATTTAATCTTCACTCACAATTCACGAATTCGATATAAATGCAAGACAATTATCATAGGTTTCAAAAACATAAAACAACTTGTCGTAAGTCAAATCTCAAAAACAATGCTTAACCCTAGAATCTTACAAAAACCTACACCGGGGTGAAACCCGAGAAGATTAGCCGCTCATGATGAACATAACTTAATCAATAATTGGTGAGAACTTGAGCTTAAACATGATCTTCAACCTTGGAGGATGGTGGAGTTGGGGTTTGGTGAGTGGTGATGATAGAGAGGTTTGGTGATTGATGATGAGATGATGAAGATTAGGGTTAGGATTCGGATGTTGACGTTGGTGGATTATGGTGGTGATTAGGAACGGTTTTGGATGATGATGGTTCTCCCCAAAGGCTCCAAGAATGATGTTTTTATTCAAAATTGCGAAAATCCATCAAAATACCCCAAAACTAGTGATATAACCCATCCCCAAACATTCAAAATCGTTTTTCAGCGTTTGGTATCAGGGGAAGGCATCGCCGACGGCCAAGGAGGGCGTCGGTGATGGCCTATGCTTTGCCAAAAATATCCCGACGGCCTAACAAGCTGCCAACGATAGAATCCACCCGACGAGGATAGCTGAAGGGCGTCACCAATCGCCTAGTTGGGCGTCGGCGTCGCTATGCCTATTCTTCATTTTCTGTTTTCTTCGTTTTGTGTTCCCGGTTGATCCCGTTCGCTCCCCGATGCTCCATAAAGCCTCTGAATAGCTCCTTAAACTTCGTTAGACCTGCAAAACACAATTCTAATCAAAAGTAGGCTATTCGGAACCAAGAGTCACATAAAAACATAAACTTAATTACGAATAATCATTGGTTTTCGACCACGCATCAGTACGACATGCAAATGATGAAGTCCTAGATGTCAAAGGCATGGGCGATATTAACCTAGTTACTTCAGTTGGATATACTTAATTGGACCTAGAGACGTTTGAGTTATTCCAGGCTTGAGGAAAATTCTTATTTCAGTCGGGTAGCTGGATGATCTAGTGGTTGCGCGTGGTAAGAAGAGAGACTCATTGTATATGGCCCAGATACTGCCAGATGGAGTTAGCCTGGTTCTAGTAACAGAAAAAATCCAGTACAGATAATCTTATAGGTAGAAGAAGGTTGCTTTTGCAGGAAAGCCACCCAAAGCTAAAGTGTAGATTCAGGATGGACGAGTTCAAAAGGTTAATGTTGGCCCATGCATTCAAGCCTAGAAGAAGAGATGATAAGGAAAGCCAAAACTGGTTTAGAACAGTTGATCATCATAAGCAGTGCTTGTTTAAGACTTTCCCCTTAACAGTGGTTATCTATCCTCTGATTGAATTCCAAGTACTGATCATCTCAACAACTGATAGGCTAAAGAACTGATGAAGCACAAAGACTGAAGCCTAACAACTGTTTTATCTCAAGTACTATTGAAGACCAAAGCACTGCCCATTCAAGGACTAATCACCCTATGAAGAAAGCACTGATATTCAACATTAGTGCTTAGGCTACAACAGTGGAAGATGCATCAGTGTTTTAGGTATAATCAGTGTTTATGAAATCTGTGTTTAGAGTTTGTTAGGAGGTTAGATGTCACTTTCATGGTGATGTCAGCCAAGATGCTCAGTGGTTTAGTTTGTACTATATATAGAACAATACCTGTTATTTGGTGGAACAGAAGAGGTGATTGAAAATAACAGGGAGGTTTTGAATCAACAATATTAAACGTTTTGCCATGTGAAAGGAGAATCACTAACACAACAGTTTGAACGTTTTAGTTGTCTCATTAGTGAACTTAAACTTGTTAATGTTGAATTTGCAAAATCAACTCTAAATAGTAGGTTTCTAAGGTCACTACCTGATAAATGGGACACAATTGCGTTTGTAAATAGAAATTCTATTGGGTTCAAAGAGTTAAGTCTGACCCAACTTCATGGTCGACTTCACACTTATGAGAGAGAGTTGAACCAGAAAAAGAAGTTACAACAGTCTGGGAAGGTTGCTGATGATTACACCTTTGGTGACACAGCACTTCTGGGTCAAGAAGAATCTGGTAGTAGTAAGGATCAGAGTTATGATCATTACATTGACATAACTGCTGGTGGAGCTTTTAACAACTCTGATTCTTACTCAGCTAACTATGCTTTTACAGCAAGTAGTGAAAACCAGAATTCTGACAACTTATCATTTGAACTCAATGATCTCTAGCATTTTGATCCAACTGATCTGGAGGAAATGGACATATTGCATCAATTGGCATTGCTGAGTGTAAGAACCAGCAAGTTCTATAAGAGAACAGGGAGAAAATTTTCAGGGTTACATGGTAACTTAAAAGTAGGGTTGGATAAATCAAAGATAAAATGCTACAAGTGTAACAGGCTAGCACATTTTGCTAGAGAATGTAGGAGCCAAAATAGTAGACAAATCATAACACATCCTAGTTCTAACCCTAGACCTCAAAATCAAAACACTATGCACTATTACCAAAATACCCATGCTGCTCATGTAAACACTGCTCATTATGCACACCCTGTAACACCTGTTCCAGTGCAATATGTTTAAACCACTGTTCCTCAAATTCAGTATGTCTAAGCCCCTATCTCTCAGGTCCAAGTGCAACAACCTGCACCACAACATGCTGCACAAACATCTGCTCCAATAGAGGCCAGTCAGTAAAGCTTCTTTACCCAAGGCTTTGTTGATTGGAGTAGCATGCCTGATGAACTATCTGATGAAAACTTTGCTCTATTAGCTAAGAATGATGCTCTTGTTGATGGATTTTGTTTTGCAGCTTTAGAGTCAATTCCAGAAGGGCTGGAAAATGAAGAAGAATAATCTAGTGCTGAAATAGTGGATCAAATAGCTAAAGCAGTGGTTACTGCTGTTGTTGGTGAACAGCTGTTAGAGAAAGAAACTAAAACACTGTTTGAACCTCTTGCTGATCCCTGGTGTAAAGATGAAGTTGAAAAAGACACCAGTGCTTGTGAAAATGTCTGTGACTGTGCCATGATGGCTGCAGCTAAGGGAGCTTCTGCATGATTGTCTTTGGTATGTAGATAGTGGAGGCTCCAGGCACATGACTGGATATAGTTCCCTACTCAAAGAATTCAAAACTCATGGAGGGGGTGATATATCTTTTGGTAACAATAGTAAGGGAAAGGTGTTGGGGTCTGGAACAGTTCAGTCTGGAAAAGTCAAGTTTGAAAATGTCAATCTCATTGACAATCTAAAATTCAACCTCCTTAGTTTCTCACAAATGAGTGACAAAGGCTATGGGTCATTCTTTACTAAGGAGAGTTGCAAAATTGTTGGACCAAAAATGGTCAAAAAGTTTGAAGAAATAATAGCCAATGGAAAAAACCCAACTTGTTGCTCAAAGGAGTGACAATGTTTATGTAGTTGATTTGTCAAAAGAGAGTCCCATGGCTGAAATAGACAAATCTCAGAAGATTGGGGCACACAAATCTCAAAGAGACAGAATTATGGCACAGAAGATTGGGGCACACAAATCTCAAGACAATCACTGCTTTGTCAAAACAAGGCCTTGTAAGATGTCTTCCACCGAAATTGTTCACTTGTTCTGAGCATTGTGTTTCCTGTTTAAAAGGAAAACAACATAAAAGCTCATACAAGTCAATTGAAGTGTCCAAAACAACCAAGTGCTTACAAATGCTGCACATGGATTTGTTTGGCCCAGTAAAAATCATGAGCTTGAAATAGAAAAGATACTGTTTGGTAATTGTAGATGATTTTTCTAGGTTTAAATGGACTTACTTCTTACATTCTAAAGATGAGACTGCAGGCATTTTGCAAGACTTTGTCAAATAGGTTGAAAAGTAATTTGACTTGCCAGTAAAATTCTTTAGGAGTGACAATGGCACAGAGTTCAAAAATAAGGAGTTAGATGAGTTTTGTGTGTCAAAAGGGATTGTAAGGCAGTACAGCATCCCAAGAACACCAGAGCAAAATGGGGTGGTTGAAAGGAACAGAACACTAATTGAAGCTGCCAGAACAATGCTAGCAGATACAGGTTTACCCTTAACTTTTTGGGCTGAAGCTGTAAACACTGCTTGCTATGTGCAGAACAGAGTTTTGATCAACCCCAAGCATCAAAAAACTACCTATGAAATTTTGTACAAAATTAAACCACTGATCTCATACTTCAAAATCTTTGGTTGCCCTTGTTTTATCTTAAACCTAAAAGACTCAATTTCAATATTTGCAGCCAAAGTAGATTGTGGTTATCACCTAGGATACTCAACCATTGCCAAAGCCTACAAAGTGTTTAACACAAGGACTAGGTGTGTGGAAGAGACTTTGAATGTAAAGTTCAATGAACTTTCATCACTAAAAATCCCAGCAAATCCTTCTGAATTCTTTTGATCTTGATAAATTTACTTTTGAAGATGTGTCTATCAAGACTAACCCTGCAGGTAACCACAATCTCCACCACCAGATAATGGATATGAAGTTGTAATTCCACAACAGAAATTCACATCCATCACCAAAGCAACAGATGTTCAAAACAGCTGTCAAAGCTCAACCCATGCTACATCAACAGTTGTTGATCAAAGTAGCCCTTCAACCTCTGCCACCATATCTTCAACCACTGTTGATAAAAATCTACCAACAGTTGATAAAAATCAACATTGTGCCACACCCCTTCCTCCTATCCATCCACCTCTATTTCAAACAGTTGTTGGATCATCAAAATCACCAACAGTTGTTAGCTCAGATGATTCACATCTGCAGCCTTCATTTTTTAATGCCATTGTTCCATATAAGGGAGATATGATCTTCCTGAAGTCTCATCCACCAGATCAAATCATTGGCAACATCAATGAAGGGGTTCTCACCAGAAGTCAATACCAAAACATTTGTCTTTTTGCTGGCTTTCTATTACTCCATCAATCAGTCAAGTACCAAGAGGCACTGAAAGACAATAGTTGGGTAGGAGCAATGCAACAAGAGCTCCAACAGTTTAAAAGACAACAAGTATGGGAACTTGTACCACTGCCAGAGGATGTGAGCCCTATTGGCACAAAGTGGGTCTTCAAAAACAAAACTGATGAAAGGGGCATTGTTGTCAAGAATAAAGCTAGGCTTGTTGTTCAAGGTTTCAGACAGGAAGAGGGCATTGAATATGATGAAACTTTTGCCCCTGTAGCAAGATTAGAAGCTATCAGACTGTTCTTGGCCTTTGCTGTCAACCACAACATCAAGGTGTTTCAGATGGATATCAAATGTGCATTCCTCTATGGTAAGATTCAAGAAGAGGTATATGTTTGTCAACTTCCTGGCTTTGAGGATCCATTTAATCCAAATCATGTCTACAAGCTAAATAAAGCTTTGTATGGCCTGAAATAAGCACCTAGAGCCTGGTATGAAACTCTTTCCACTTTTCTAATCTCTATTGGCTTCACAAGAGGTAAAATTGACAAAACACTGTTTCTAAAATGGAGAGGAAAAGATTTGATGATTGTCCAGATTTATGTGGATGACATCATATTTGGAAGCACATGTAACAAAATGTGTGAAGAGTTCAGAAAACTCATGACAGCTGAGTTTGAAATGAGTGCAATGGGTGAACTACAATGCTTTCTTGGTCTCCAAGTTAAGCAGATGCAAAATGGCACTTTCATTCATCAAAGCAAATATGCTAAAGAACTTTTAAACAAATTTGAGATGAATGATTGCAAGCCATGTAGTACACCCATGGCAACCACCAAGCTAGTCATGACTGATGAAAATGATGATTTGATTGATCAAACTTTATATAGAAGCATGATTGGGTGCTTATTGTACCTAACTGCATCTAGACCAGACATCATGTTTGCAACATGTGTTTGTGCGAGATCCCAATCAGCCCTTAGAAAGTCTAATCTCATTGTTGTGAAAAGGATATTCATATACATAAAAAGTACTCCCACACTTGGTATCCGGTACCCTGCTAATAGGAATATTAAGCTTTCAGGTTTCTTAGACAGTGACTTTGCTGGATGCAATACAATAAGGAAGTCCACATCAAGAGGGTGCCAGTTTCTAGGTGATTGCTTAGTATCTTGGCAAAGCAAAAAGCAAGCAGCTGTTTCAACGTCAACTGCTAAGGCAGAATACATTGCTGCTGCAAGCTGTACAGCCCAATTGTTGTGGCTTCAAAATCAACTGCTGGATTTTGGTATCACTGCTTTAAACACACCACTCATGTTGTGGCTTCAAAATCAACTACTGGTCTATGATACACAAAGATGCCTATACCTTGGTCAATACATGCGACGCGTGGTAGGTAACATCTCAGCAAGAAACGAAATGGCACAAAATAGCATTCTAATTTTGAAATTTTTGTTGTTTGGGGTTTGGCTTTTATGGGACCATTTCCACCATCAAAAGGAAACAAATACATCCTCGTGGCTGTAGATTACGTTTCTAAATGGGCAGAGGGTGAACCTCTTCCAACTAATGATGGAAGAGTAGTAGTTAAATTCCTTAAAAGGCTAGTCTCCCGTTTCGGCACTCCAAAAGCCCTCATCAGTGATAGAGGAACCCACTTTTGCAACCTGCAAATGGAAAAGGCTCTAACACGATATAGAGTATCTCACCGACTCTCAACTGCTTATCATCCCCAAACCAATGGTCAAGTCAAAGTAACCAATCGAGGTTTAAAAAGGATCCTTGAAAACCGTGAGCAAAACCGAAAAGAATGGGCAGATAAATTCGATGATGCTTCATGAGCATTTCAAACAGCCTATAAAACACCAATAGGCACCACCCCATATAAGCTCGTCTATGGAAAAACTGCCACCTTCCGGTAGAAATTGAACACATGGCATACTCGGCACTGAAGAATGTGAACCTGGATCAAGAGACTTCAGGAAAAGATCGTTTCCACCAGTAAAATGAGTTAGATGAACTACGAAATCAAGCATACTCCAACTCGGAAATCTACCAGGAACCCACAAAACGATTACACGACAAACATATAAGCGGATCTAAGGAATTCAGAAAAGGGGATCATGTACTCCTCTTTAACTCAAGGCTACGACTTTTTTCCTGGAAAATTCAAGTCTTGGTGATCTGGACCTTTTATCATCAACAAGGTCTTTTCACATGATGCCATAGAAATTAAGCCTCCAAACGGAGAACCATTCAAAGTCAATGGACAAAGGATTAAACTCTATGAAGGATTCCTCGAGGGTTAAGAAGTAGAGATAACTTTATGATAGATAGATAGGTGATCGGGTAACAAAAACTACTTGTATATATTTCTTTTATTATTGTGTTATAATAATCCACCTTGTAGGTATATTATGGAAGACCACGCCAAAAAGACTACAAACCAGGTAAAACGAGCCAAGGAACCAAACGGACAAAGAATCACCCTTTATAATAATAAAAAAATTACAAAGACATGGGGTCGTGCCTACCAGGCACAGGGCCATGCCCATTTGCAGTCTCATAACTCCCATGGACCACTCGAAAATCTCGAATTTTTGTGCAAACAGTAGGTAAACATGGAGCCGTGCACTTCAGAAACCTGCAGACATAGGGTCGTGCCTCTCAAACACGGGGTCGTGTGCAAACCTCAGAACTTCTATTTTTCGCATTTTTTTATTGCACCTGACTATTTTAATGTTCCCTTTTCCCAAGAAAATGGCTCCTCACAAATGGTTAAGGTTTAAAGCCGAAGACAGATGGTGCGAAGCTCGAATGACAAAGCTAAGTGCATGTTACGAGGAACCTCTAAGGCAAGTATGCTACGAAACCTTGAATAGAGTTGGCTAATGTGGTTATGGGACCCCTACGTATCCTTTTGGAAATAGAGCTCCAATCATTCGATACATCCACCGGGTCCTAAGCGGTACACTTTGCCAAAGGAGGGATAGCAGGGGAGTCGTGAACCTTCGGGAGCTAACTTTCCTATATTGCATCCTGAACCGACAACCCCTCAACGTCACCTACATGCTCTTGAGGAACATGGCTTCAAACACCACCGCCACACATCCAACACCCATATTCTTTGGCAGTTGGATTGCCTGGGTCTACAAGGCCTCTACAAGGCGAACCCCGCGAAGCTTCACCACCGGGGTTGGCATTACCCGGGCCGATCTCAACCTATGCCGAAGTTTGGGACTTGTCGTCGAATGTAACAATGGGCTCTTGCGCTTCAAAGACAACATAGTGAAACTTTGGAGCCCACATGATCCGGATCAAGTCCTCGCCATCGAAGATATCCCCGACCGCCATCCCCCTTACGCTCACGGATATGCTTCCGGATGTTCCTCCCAAGGGAGAAGCGATTTTCCTAACAAGCACAATTTATATAGCATTATGCAGGAAACTCTTCAGGTATCTTGCAATGCCTATATCTTGGGACAAAGCACCAGCTCAAGAGTCAGTGGCATGGAAAGAAGCATCTCTTCCATGCAAGCAGATATCTCTTTCATTCGCGAGCACATGGTATATCAAGATGACGAGGAGGATGACGATGGAGGCGATGACATGGATTCGGAATACGCAATGATGTGCGGGCTGCGACTCGTTTTTTGCGGGCTACGATGTCATGGCCCTCGATTCGTACCCCGTTTCGGGAACCGCGAGGAAGACAACAGTGGTACCGATGTTTATAAATTTTGCTGCGGAAAAATCATCAGGACCGGGTATCAAGAAAAATTATCAGAGTTTTCAAAACACCAAATTTTCCTTTCATTAACTGTGGGGTAAAAACCATACTTACATAAAGGAATTTCACTGGGAAATCCTTGATTACAGAAAACACATTTATTCCACGTTTACATAGCCACTTATTTAAGCTGAAGTGCTTCACGACACTTTTCTTCACTTCACAGTAAATCACCTGAAACGTGTTTTAAAAAGATTTGGTCAGCGAAAAATACTGGTGAGTTCATTCAGTTGTTCAAAAACACATTTGTTATATTTACAGTATCAAGAGTTTTTACATGTGCTTAAAAACATAAATCAGTATTTGTCACGTCGGCAGTTACAACGACTGTGGTTATATCACTATTGATCATTCTTTCAACTAGTGACGCTGACAAGTAGTGTATACAAAACCCCACATACTCGCAGTAATTTCATAATGCAAAGACTTAATCATTATTAGTATAATTGAAAACATTTAGGGTTTTGCAAAGCATTTTGATAAAAAGAAAGAATGACTCACATTGCAGATTTAAGTTTACGGTATTGGCCTACTGGTTTAATGCCAGTATACCTAATTGAATACATAATGCAAACGTATTAGTGTATTTACTCAATTCAACTTTAACGATAATCACGAGATTAAAACCCACAACGAATGACAAAGTATAGTTGGGTACCGGCAACACTTAAACATTCGTTGGATCAGTTTCAATCGATCAGATACAGTATCATATTGTTGATTAGAGTTATTACCCTGATAACAGGACATAATTTCGGGTTTAGGGGCTTCATCAAAGAAACTACAAGACAAGAAGGAAGAAATGTCAATTTCAAAGATCGAATTATGCAACTGAACCTGTCCCACTCTGCTCAATATATACTTCAATTTAGCACCCCCTGCTCGTCGCGGAAGGCTCCGTGGATTCCCTCGTGTGTATAGGCCTAGAGTAACCTTGTCGCACGTATAGGTTTGCCACACGTCGCGCTCGAGTCACACGTCTCCTGGAACTCCCTCGTGTGTCACGGAATGTTTAGGGGTATCCCCTGCGTGCCTCCTGAGGTTCCTGTTATTGGTTTCTTTATTTTTCATTTTGGGTCGCGCTATACAAGTCTGGGGTTTCGATCAGGGGTCCTTATAATGTATTTTGGGAGTTGTTACATCCTCCCTACCTTGTTTTAAATCTCATCCTCGAGATTTACTGGAACAAGTAAGGATACTTATGTTTCATCTCTGACTGTAGCTCCCATGTGTATTCTGGTCCTCTTTTTGAATCCCATTTCAACTTGACTAGAACTAACCTCTTATGTTTAAGATTCTTAATCTTTCTATCTTCTATTTACAGAGGTCTCTCAACAAACTTCAACTTTTCATTTACCTCTATATCCTGAAGAGGTACCACCAGTGATTCATCAGCTAAGTATTTCTTAAGGTTACATACATGAATACATCATGTACACTTGCCAGTTCCTCTGGTAGTTATAGTTGATAAGCGACTGATCCTGTTCGTTGGATAACTGTAACACCTGTGCCTCCACGGCCATCAAACAAATGCCAAACCAATGAAATATTGTATTTCATACTTGGGATTTGTAAAAAATATGTGTATCTTTTGCACATATCTATTCTTGTTCGATTTCAAGCTCTAAATCGCTTTCTGGAAGGTTATACGCGCACTGATGCGTAGATATAACCAGTTTAATCCAACGAACACTCCGGAATAGTGAAATAGGCTTAACATACCTTAAATAACCTTTACATAACTTAGATATAAGTTTTGGAAGGTTTGGTGTGGTGAAATCAAAGTTAAATCGCTTACAAGGACTAAAGTTGACAAACTGCGAAAGTATGCCAATTTGAACTGTAACAGACATTCCGGAACATGACCATAAGTTAAACATACCATAAATATCCTTTAAATAGCTTAGAAATAGGCTTTGAGGGGTTCGGTGTGCTAAAATAAACTTTTGGGTCATCCAGGGACTAAAAGTGTCAAAAAGTACACAAGTTTGCATTTTCGCGCATAACCTACGTTCTGAATACATCCGGACATCCAAAAATTTATGTAAGCACTAAAATATTTTATTTTAGTGTTCGCCATAAGAAAAATCCATTCGTCACGTCTTTTGGTTCGTTTTCGCGCTTATGCGCATTCCGTCGTAATTAAGCGAACATCGCGTTCGTACGGCCAAACGAACCGACATCCGAGATATTTTTGAACATGTTTTAAGTTCCCTATACTTTAACTTCATTTTAGAGCTTTGAAATGGGGTTAACGGGCCTTAAACGTGTCGAAAATGGGCTGATTGCAATACAGGGACCAAAAGTGTAATTCTGCCAAACTAGGGCCTAGCGGTGCGCTACACTTTTAGCGTAGCGGTGCGCTAGGGGTCTGCAGACCAGATGCAGAGTACTTAACAGCCTGTTTTCAGCAGATTAACCCACAACCACAAGTTCCCAATTGTCTAGTCATCTGATAAGGATGGATTTCTAGCCACCATAAGGTTCCGACAAGTGTACGGGTTGGATTCATGGCACGTTTTCCATGAAACGATCCTAACGGTTCGGGTATTCCTATAAATACCCAACCCACTTAACCTTATTTCTCACAAGAATTCTGATTTGAGAGCTCTAAGTTGAAACCATTGTTTCATACCTGAGTTCTTGGATCGGGATTAGCATTCGGGGACCCTTCGTAAGTATTCTTTCGTTCTTTTCCTTATTTTTATTGCTTTTCGAGTCAGAAAGTCAAACTTTGTTTGACTTTCAGCGTTGACCAGTAATGGTCAATGCGAAGTTCGTTTGAACTTCGCAACGTGAGTGTAATCACGTTGGTCATAGTCCCTTGGGACTATGCCCACTGATTACCACGTTGTCTAGGGTCGTAGGGTAGGCGATCTAATAAATCGCCTATACCCTCGAACCCGACCCATTTGGTCGATCATTAGGATCCGACCAAATACATTAGGTGACCATAGTAGGTAGGGAATAACCTTTCGAGGTTATACCCTATGGTCACATCGTTTAAGTAGTTGTATGATAGGTAGTTTATATGCCTTAGGTAAATTACCAGAATACCCTTTTCATGTATAATTGGTAATTAAGCATATGTAACCTAAACTTTTGTCACATAACTGATTATGTAACATATTTAGGCATATAACACTTGTCATAGGACTAGTTAGACGGTCTGAACGCGTTTCACGCGCACGACGCGTTAAAGTAGCATATGTTACCTTAATGGGTCGCGATGGGTCGAAAGCAATTAGGTTAGTCTCATTGTAGTATGTAGGTCTTGTTAAACCATATCACATGAGTTCCAATACTCATTTGGTTTACCAAGCCTCATCCTATCCGATCTCCCGATTTAAGTCCGGTTTATTTATATAGTTTTAGATTGCCGACTGATTCCGTGCTCCCTCTAGCTTTGTTTGGTTGTTGTTCAAGACCTCCAAGCATTCTCAGGCGAGTACATTCTTCCCCTATTTTACTGTTTTCAATTGTTTTGGGGTGACTCATATGTGCTAAATGTTTTCGATGTTATAACGATGGTTTCAAAAACAATTAAGGCGATTTATACAAAACTAATAACGATTTCAATAAAGTGAACAAACTTGTTGGTTGTGTTTACATAACAAATGACATTCATTAGCAATGATCAAGCCGACCAGTATTAGGTTATGGTACCATAGGATCTGACTAATCCCGTTATTTACTACACCCGTGGTTATGTGTGGGTATGGTAGGTAGCGACTGAATCTGTAATTATTAACTTACCCTATGGAGGTTTGTTAATGCGAAAACGAGAAGCGACGAGTGATGAGTCACGAAGGTTTGAATGTTATTAGCGAGACGACCATATAAGTAGTTTCACGACCTAAAACGAATTAAACGATTTACGATTGGTTTTCACACGATATTTTAACGATTGGGTTTCACACGATGTTTTAACGATTGGGTAACGATTGGGTTTCACACGATGTTTTAACGATTGGGTAAACATTTGTACATGATTTACATTGGGCATGAACATTTCTTGGGTGGTTTGGTTTGGATTAAGTGATTAAGTAACAATGCGTGTGGAATATGATACAAGCATGGTGGATACGCCGCTGGTACTTCCTATATATAAGTGTTTGTATGGTATTACATATTGTAGCGTTATTTGAATCATTTCAGCTCGAGACATAGAACATTTTATACAAGTAACATACTTTTCACAAGACATTTATTTACAAACAACTTATCTTATACAAACTCATTTTACATGGTTATTCATTTAATCATGCATTATTCTCTTATTTATACATATCACCTAAACTTATTATTTTTCAAATGATTTACAAAGACAAAGCAAATTACAAGGTTCATGACTAAACATTTTCTTAAACAGAAGTCATGAATCTTATTTTCACAAAACCTATGTACTCGCCAGCATTTCTTTGCTGACCTCGTTTTCACATATGTTTCAGGTATTGTTGAATGATATCGATTGATAAGATGCATGCTCACATAGGATTGGACAAGGCCTTAGTGACTAAATAACAATGATAGACTATGTTTAATTTGTGTATTTAGATTTCCAGACAATGTAATTATTCAATGTTTAATAAAACGAAACACTTTTTGGTATCCATGGTTATGAAACATTAATTCTGTTGCAACACGCCCCGATGTTTCCGCCGCGATTTGTTGTTTTACGCGGTCGGGGTGTGACAGAAAAGATGGTATCAGAGCCAATGGTTATAGGGAATTAGGTTATTAGTAATTAGTAATGCTTTGACCTAGTCTATAACCTTCTTAGGACCCTAACGCGAGTTTACTTGCGTTTAGTCATAAAACAATACCGTCACCTATCCTTAGGCGACGACCACAACAAGAACATAAATTTCAAAACCGCTTTGAAAACTAATCATCTGTTCTAGGATGATTGATTACTAGGTTTTGAACCCTCTATTGTAAGGTTTTGAACTCTCTATTATATGGTTTGAACCCCTTTGAGTTTTCAAAACTTCGTCAAGGTTTTGGGTTTTAAATAATGTGAACACGTGCAAACTGGAAGGGTGAATGCCTGTATTCTGGGTTTTCTGTCTAGGCAAGCACTTCGTATACATCTCATCAGACGCGAGACCAGTTGTGCTTACCTGGGAATTCTTGGGATGAGTGTTCACTTATAGGCGAGCATGTCTTCGCGATACATTATTTTTGACTCATTTACTTTGATTAGTCACCGTCTCATTTGTTTGCCTTAGGTAACAAACAAATGATCGCAATTTTCATGCGTTATCTTTCTGTTTTGATTGTCCAATAATCTTTCACCTGTTTCTCCCTACGCCTTTCTTTTTCTTCAAGAATGTCTCTTCATCACGATGACGTCCAGATATCTGAGCAAGCAGCCAAATTAGCTCAGCGAATAGGCGAAGTAGTCCTGAAGACTGTTGAATTAGCTACTGCCATGTATCATCTCCAGGATGAAGCCACTCAAGAGTCACCAAGACAGGCAGGACCTAGTCAGGCGACAGCACCACCAGCCAAGAAACCAATTGAGGAATCAAAGACCATGGATGAACGATCCCCTAAGAAGTCAAAGAAGCGAAAGGCTTCTCAGAACTTCGCCATGGTCGCTCACAATGGTAAAGCAGTCCCCAACCAACCAGCTCAACCCCCTGCTAGGTGTGTATGATTTTCCTATGATACCTACATCAAGGAACTATGTACCTTACAAACTACTCTGGTGATTTCTCTCTTTCAAATGATTGCTCATGATTCCCTCGAAAATTTTAAGTACTCGTTTCACTCTAAGAAACAAAGTACAGAAAATTAAGTGACATTATGAGTAATCGTGCTTTTCGCACATCTGTGCCTTTAAATCCTTGGTTAGATAACTAAGGGTGTTTTCCAGTCTCATACCCATTACGTTTTGATTTTTCAACATACACAGTACCAGTATTTCAAAACAATCTTCATGATCTCAAAACATTTCACATAGTTTGAAAACAATTTTTCTAGATGCATTGTCTATGTTATTTCAAAAACATTGGCCATGTTATCAAAACCAACCTTTCTAATTTCAAAATATTTCATATAGTCTGAAGACAATATTAACACAATACATTTTCTGATCAAGTGCATGATTTCGAAAAGCATCATTCATGTCTTTCAAAAACCTTATACATAATTTCAAAATTCATCTCGCATGATTTTAAAACATTTTTATAAATATATCTACCTAATACACCTACTTTATGATTTCAAAAAGTATTATATATAAGGTTTCAAAAACGTTAAACACATTTTTCTTAAAAGAACCCCATGCATAGTTTTCAAAAATATTTTCCTCATACATTGACTTAACCTTCAAAATTCTGCTTCATATGTCGCCTTGACATATCAAGCATCTCAACTTCATAAGCATTTTTACTTGATGTTTTGACATAAGCACGTCTAGTGCAAGGTTTCAAAACATCTTCAACTTCTAAAATTCATATGGGATCTTTTTATCTTTACAATTAGATCCTTGTGGATGATTATCGTTCAAATCAGAGTCCTTAATTGGATTCCTTATGTACCTTAATTCGAACACTTCGGTTCCTAGTAATCGAAATCGAATTTTCTTTTTGAATCTTTCTATCTTTATAGTTGGATTCTTGATAACGTTTAAAGTACCAAATGAAATCCACGGAATGGATTCCAAGTGTGCTTTAAATGCATGTACGCGATTTACAAGACAAATTAACGAACAATTTTGTGGTTATGTGACTATGTGTTTATTCATCTTATGTTTTCTTTTATGCATTTTTGTGTTTTTAATACTCTGGATATTCGTTATCCAAATCCTCGCAGAATCTTTCATATCTTCATATGAGGGATTCGTAGCAGGATATTCAAAAGGTACTACCTTCAATCCTTAATGGGCTTCTATGTAATAGTTAAGACCCTTGGATTATATAAGTACCGCTCCATGATTCTTAAGAGACCTTAAGTGGTCTAGTCTAAAAGATTGATTCACAATTTGGTTAAAGAACGACATCTAGTGATGTAGCTGGACAGACTCCTTGATAGTCTATTTAGATCATTTATTGATTTAATTAAAAGGACTCTATGGCGGTCTAGTCACACTCATCACAGGATTGTTCATTTGGTTTTCCCCTACACATTATAAAATAGACTGTGTGAACTATGCAAGGAATTGTCTGATTATGGACGCGTACATAATTATGAAATACAGTGCACGGTAACCACAGTAAGATTTATTATGTGTAAGAACCGATAGTGACAACAATAACGAAATGAGAACGATGTAATGGAGGTACGGTGGACGCACCAATGACGCTTCATATACTTGTATATAAGTATCCCTCTTACATTTCAATCATAATGTTATTAAGGTTACTAGAAGTTCAGAACCCTAACCAATATTGTTCGATCTTTTCAACTTCATGTTTTAAACTCTCATAAGTTTCCTCTAAATAAATTTCGGGACGAAATTTCCTAAAGTAGGGGAGACTGTAACACCTGTGCCTCCACGGCCATCAAACAAATGCCAAACCAATGAAATATTGTATTTCATACTTGGGATTTGTAAAAAATATGTGTATCTTTTGCACATATCTATTCTTGTTCGATTTCAAGCTCTAAATCGCTTTCTGGAAGGTTATACGCGCACTGATGCGTAGATATAACCAGTTTAATCCAACGAACACTCCGGAATAGTGAAATAGGCTTAACATACCTTAAATAACCTTTACATAACTTAGATATAAGTTTTGGAAGGTTTGGTGTGGTGAAATCAAAGTTAAATCGCTTACAAGGACTAAAGTTGACAAACTGCGAAAGTATGCCAATTTGAACTGTAACAGACATTCCGGAACATGACCATAAGTTAAACATACCATAAATATCCTTTAAATAGCTTAGAAATAGGCTTTGAGGGGTTCGGTGTGCTAAAATAAACTTTTGGGTCATCTAGGGACTAAAAGTGTCAAAAAGTACACAAGTTTGCATTTTCGCGCATAACCTACGTTCTGAATACATCCGGACATCCAAAAATTTATGTAAGCACTAAAATATTTTATTTTAGTGTTCGCCATAAGAAAAATCCATTCGTCACGTCTTTTGGTTCGTTTTCGCGCTTATGCGCATTCCGTCGTAATTAAGCGAACATCGCGTTCGTACGGCCAAACGAACCGACATCCGAGATATTTTTGAACATGTTTTAAGTTCCCTATACTTTAACTTCATTTTAGAGCTTTGAAATGGGGTTAACGGGCCTTAAACGTGTCGAAAATGGGCTGATTGCAATACAGGGACCAAAAGTGTAATTCTGCCAAACTAGGGCCTAGCGGTGCGCTACACTTTTAGCGTAGCGGTGCGCTAGGGGTCTGCAGACCAGATGCAGAGTACTTAACAGCCTGTTTTCAGCAGATTAACCCACAACCACAAGTTCCCAATTGTCTAGTCATCTGATAAGGATGGATTTCTAGCCACCATAAGGTTCCGACAAGTGTACGGGTTGGATTCATGGCACGTTTTCCATGAAACGATCCTAACGGTTCGGGTATTCCTATAAATACCCAACCCACTTAACCTTATTTCTCACAAGAATTCTGATTTGAGAGCTCTAAGTTGAAACCATTGTTTCATACCTGAGTTCTTGGATCGGGATTAGCATTCGGGGACCCTTCGTAAGTATTCTTTCGTTCTTTTCCTTATTTTTATTGCTTTTCGAGTCAGAAAGTCAAACTTTGTTTGACTTTCAGCGTTGACCAGTAATGGTCAATGCGAAGTTCGTTTGAACTTCGCAACGTGAGTGTAATCACGTTGGTCATAGTCCCTTGGGACTATGCCCACTGATTACCACGTTGTCTAGGGTCGTAGGGTAGGCGATCTAATAAATCGCCTATACCCTCGAACCCGACCCATTTGGTCGATCATTAGGATCCGACCAAATACATTAGGTGACCATAGTAGGTAGGGAATAACCTTTCGAGGTTATACCCTATGGTCACATCGTTTAAGTAGTTGTATGATAGGTAGTTTATATGCCTTAGGTAAATTACCAGAATACCCTTTTCATGTATAATTGGTAATTAAGCATATGTAACCTAAACTTTTGTCACATAACTGATTATGTAACATATTTAGGCATATAACACTTGTCATAGGACTAGTTAGACGGTCTGAACGCGTTTCACGCGCACGACGCGTTAAAGTAGCATATGTTACCTTAATGGGTCGCGATGGGTCGAAAGCAATTAGGTTAGTCTCATTGTAGTATGTAGGTCTTGTTAAACCATATCACATGAGTTCCAATACTCATTTGGTTTACCAAGCCTCATCCTATCCGATCTCCCGATTTAAGTCCGGTTTATTTATATAGTTTTAGATTGCCGACTGATTCCGTGCTCCCTCTAGCTTTGTTTGGTTGTTGTTCAAGACCTCCAAGCATTCTCAGGCGAGTACATTCTTCCCCTATTTTACTGTTTTCAATTGTTTTGGGGTGACTCATATGTGCTAAATGTTTTCGATGTTATAACGATGGTTTCAAAAACAATTAAGGCGATTTATACAAAACTAATAACGATTTCAATAAAGTGAACAAACTTGTTGGTTGTGTTTACATAACAAATGACATTCATTAGCAATGATCAAGCCGACCAGTATTAGGTTATGGTACCATAGGATCTGACTAATCCCGTTATTTACTACACCCGTGGTTATGTGTGGGTATGGTAGGTAGCGACTGAATCTGTAATTATTAACTTACCCTATGGAGGTTTGTTAATGCGAAAACGAGAAGCGACGAGTGATGAGTCACGAAGGTTTGAATGTTATTAGCGAGACGACCATATAAGTAGTTTCACGACCTAAAACGAATTAAACGATTTACGATTGGTTTTCACACGATATTTTAACGATTGGGTTTCACACGATGTTTTAACGATTGGGTAACGATTGGGTTTCACACGATGTTTTAACGATTGGGTAAACATTTGTACATGATTTACATTGGGCATGAACATTTCTTGGGTGGTTTGGTTTGGATTAAGTGATTAAGTAACAATGCGTGTGGAATATGATACAAGCATGGTGGATACGCCGCTGGTACTTCCTATATATAAGTGTTTGTATGGTATTACATATTGTAGCGTTATTTGAATCATTTCAGCTCGAGACATAGAACATTTTATACAAGTAACATACTTTTCACAAGACATTTATTTACAAACAACTTATCTTATACAAACTCATTTTACATGGTTATTCATTTAATCATGCATTATTCTCTTATTTATACATATCACCTAAACTTATTATTTTTCAAATGATTTACAAAGACAAAGCAAATTACAAGGTTCATGACTAAACATTTTCTTAAACAGAAGTCATGAATCTTATTTTCACAAAACCTATGTACTCGCCAGCATTTCTTTGCTGACCTCGTTTTCACATATGTTTCAGGTATTGTTGAATGATATCGATTGATAAGATGCATGCTCACATAGGATTGGACAAGGCCTTAGTGACTAAATAACAATGATAGACTATGTTTAATTTGTGTATTTAGATTTCCAAACAATGTAATTATTCAATGTTTAATAAAACGAAACACTTTTTGGTATCCATGGTTATGAAACATTAATTCTGTTGCAACACGCCCCGATGTTTCCGCCGCGATTTGTTGTTTTACGCGGTCGGGGTGTGACAATAACTTTAAATGGACCGACATATCTTGGGCTTAGCTTTCCTTTCTTATTGAATCAGACTACTCCTTTCCAAGGGAAAACTTTGAATAGCACATTATCTCCAACTTGAAATTCTAACGGCTTATGTCGGTGATCGGCATAGCTCTTTTGTCAATCTCGGGCTGTTTTCAATCTTCCCTTGATCTGAATCACTTTTTCAGTGGTTTCTTGTACAATTTCGGGACCTGATAATTTACTTTCTCCTATTTCTGCCCAACATACTTGAGTTTGGCACTTTCGTCCACACAGTGCTTCAAATGGGGCAACATTAATGCTTGTGTGATAACTATTGTTATAGGAGAATTCTATTAATGGTAAATGATCGTCCCAACTTACTCCAAAATCTATAACACATGCCCTTAGCATGTCTTCTAAGGTTTTGATCGTCCTTTCACTTTGTCTGTTTGTTTGAGGGTGATAAGTTGTGCTTAAGTTTAATCGTGTTCCCATAGCTTTTTGGAAACTTTTCCAAAAATGAGAAGTGAAATGACTATCCCTATCAGATACAATGGATAGTGAAATTCCATGTAATGATACTATCTCATCTACATATAACTTAGCTAGTCTCTCTATACTGAAGGTTTCCTTCATTGGTAGGAAATGAGATGATTTGGTTAATCGATCCATAATCACCTAGATTGTGTCGTTAGCTTTCCTAGTTCTGGGTAACTTAGTAACAAAATCCATTATTACCAATTCCCATTTCCATACATGCATTTCTAACTATTGAAGTAAACCGAAAGGTTTCTGATGTTCAGCCTTAACTTGTGAACAAGTCAGACATTTAGAAATGTAACTAGCTATGTCCTTTTTCATTCCTATCCACCAAAAAATATTCTTCAAATCTTGATACATCTTGTTACTACAAGGATGCATCGTATACCTAGATTTATGGGCTTCTTCTAAAATTCTATCTCGTAGATTTCCTTGTATAGGTACCCACATTCTTTTCTTATGGAATCTCCAAATTCCATTAGTTCCTTTTTCTAATTCTTTCATCATTCCTTCAACATCATCCATGATTGCTGTTTCTTGGGTATTTTTCAATTGTCCATTAAATCTATCTGCAGATTTAATCTAAGAGCACGTACCCGTTTTGGTTTTTCATGATATTTATGACTTAAAGCATCGACTACTACATTAGCTTTACCTTTGTGATATTGGATATCACAGTCGTAGTCGCTTAAGATTTTCATCCATCTCCTTTGTCTCATGTTTAATTCTTTTTGCCCAAAAATATACCTTAAGCTCTTATGATCTGTAAAGATGATAAACTTACTACCATACAAATAATGTCTCTAAATCTTAAGGGCAAAAATTATCGCTCCTAACTCTAAATCATGAGTTGTATAGTTTTCCTCATGCTTCTTCAGTTGTCTAGATGCATAAGCGATCACTTTCTCGTGTTGCATCAGGACGCATCCTAATCCTAATCTCGAAGCATCACAAAAGACTACGAAATCTTCAATTCCTTCTGACAATGTAAGTATTGGTGCATTTGTTAACCTTTGCTTCAAGGTTGTAAAGGCTTCTTCTTGCTTGGGTCCCTATTCAAACTTAACCGGCTTACACGTTAACTTGGTTAACGGAACGACTATCTTTGAGAAGTCTTGGATAAAGTGTTGATAGTATCTAGTTAAACCTAGGAAACTTCTGACTTTCGTAGATGACTTAGGGACTTTCCAAATAGTAATTGCCTCTATCTTTGAGGGATCTACATGAATTCCTTCATGATTAATCATGTGTGCTAAGAATTGCACTTCTTGTAACCAGAATTCACACTTAGAAAATTTAGCATAAAGCTTCCTTTTTCTTTAGAGTGTTAAAAGTGCATGCAAGTGCTTACTGTGTTCTTCCTTGTTTTTGGAATAAATATGTATATCGTCTACAAAGACAATTACAAATTTATCCAGATACGGTTTACATATCCTATTCATCATGTCCAATGTGTAGTATGTTCCAGAATGTGGGCTAAAAAGGCAAATTACTGTTTACGTAAGTATTTGTTCACTTGTGTGCATGACATAAGTTTTAGTCCTCTAGAAGGTCGGTCTCCATAGACGCGCAAAGTGTCACCAGATGGAAGAAGCAAACGAACACACTTCTCGTGACAAGCGATTTAAGCATGGTTCTTATGAAGCCAATCCATGCCTACTATGATATCGAAACTACCCAATTGCATGGGTATAAGGTCAATAGGGAAAACGTGATCATTAAGAGTAAGAAAACAATTACGAAGAACAGAATCGACTGAGATAGACTTGCCATTGGCAACTTCGACTGAAAATGACTTGGGTAGCTTAGAGCGTGTACAATTTAACAAAGATTCAAATTCAACGGACACAAAGCTTTTGTCCGCCAATATCAAATAGTATCGAAGCATAAATATTATTGACAAGAAACGTACCATTAACGACTTCATTGTTGTTTTGAGCCTGTTTAGCATTGATGTTGAATGTTCGTCCTGGTGGAGCTTGCTGCTGTTGTTGCTCTTGATTCAGTTGGGGACATTGGGGATGAAGGTGCATAGTATCACCACATTTATAGCAGGCTCGTGCGTTGTTGGCAGGTTTAGGGTTTTGGGGAGCTTGCTAAACTTGGTTGGTATGGCGGCAATAAGGAGCTGTGTGACCAAAACGGTTGCACGCAGTGCAATGGCGATAAGTGGAGTTGGTAGGGTGATGATAATGGCAAGTATCACACTTGGGATGAACCCCAGTGTATGGCTTCTTGGTGTTTTCAGGTGTAGCAGGGTTTAGGTTTACAGCAGGTACAATCACGTTGCAGCTTGGGTTTTGAAACTTTCGTTTCTTACCCTTGCTACCACTTGATTGTGCGGTGATTTGGTTGGCTGTTTTGGTGGAAGTAGGTGTGGTGACTTGTTTATCACGAATGCGGTTGTTGTTTAGGCTAGCTACAAGGCGGTAGACTTCTTCGATGGTGTCGAGTTGTGCTGCTTCGATGGTGTCACGCATACCAGAGGGTAAACCATGGATGTATTTCCTGATCATGCGGTCAGGAGTGGACACCAAATGAGGTACAATAAAGCTGAGTTGCTTGAAATGGGTAGTGTAGGCCAGATTGTCATCACCAACTTGCTTAAGATGGCAAAACTCATCCTCGAACTTTTGCTGCTCGTGAGCCGGATAGAACTCAAGCATCATTAATTCCTTAACCTCATCTCATGGTAGCGCATAAGCTTCGTCATTGGAGCGAATGTTTCTCTCATTGGTCCACCATTCCAAGGCTCTGGGTTGGAAGACCCCAGTGGCGCTACGAGTTTTGAGATTCTCAGGACACTCGTTGTTGATGAAAGTAACCTCAATGCTATCGAACCATTGAAGCATAGCGGTCACCCCATCATTTCCAGTGAAAGGCTTAGGGTTGCAGGCGGCAAGGTGTTTGTAGTTAAAAGACACAGGCTTGGGTTGGACAACTTTCGAGTCGACAGAGGAGTTTGGGGTAGAGGAGTTTTGGATCTCACTAACGATCTTAGGAACAAAGCACGCTTAGGAAAGGCATGTATATTTAAAGTCCAAAGATATTAGATAAGGCATGTATATTTGTCCTTAGGAAAGGCATGTTTATCTAATATTAACGATATTTGTCCTTCCGGTTACTACACGTCCTTAATCGATTAGGAAAATCGAAACTTTGGTGTGATTGAAAAATCGAAGAGTGGGACTAGTTATCAAGATGCGAGTTTCAACTCTAACTTGATAGCATCGTACCCTAGTGTCATTGGTACTTATCAGTTGATAAGGGTCCACTTGAATATGGAATGGAAATTTCCTTCTAGATTTGGATATCACTCCTAACTTAAGGGTCAATTTCGTGCAAAATACAAAGTATAGCTGAATGAAAGTCTTCACCAAATGTGGGAATCACCCCTATTTTGGTGAGTCGTTTCGATTGTGGAATAAGTGTCTTCACCAAGCCTCTAAGTGTGTATTGTGTTAGCCTTAGGAAAGGCATGTATATTTAAAGTCCAAAGATATTAGATAAGAAACAAGCAAGATAGAAGATAAGTAGTTTTTAAAGAACACATAGTGATAAAGTTCCTAAACTATAGACTAGGTAAAAGCATTCCTACTTTTCCTAATTCCCTATAGTTATGGCTCTGGTACCAATCTGTCACACCCCAACCGATGGCGGAAACATTGGGATGAGACGAAAACAAATCGCTCAAAGCATCATAACTCTAATTGAGACAATATAACTAAATTCAAATTTCATAAAATACTAAATTTCATACAACAATCCAAAACATGATCCAAATTGTATCAAACATAATCCAAAACATTGTTTATTCTAAGGTGTGTTTTTAAGTTCACCCTAGCTTGATTCTTCATCATCTTGACTATCAACCTGCATCATGTATTAGAATATGGTCAACAATAATGTTGGCGAGTATACAAGGTTTGATACATAGCATAATAAGTATAAAATGTTTAACTTGCTCGTATCCAACATGAATAATGTATACAAGTTACAGACATGCTGGAACAGTGTAAACTATATGTCAAACCCAAGTTTCCAACGTAATCGTGCCTTCCCTACATCGTCGCAACGAAGAGGGGGTTAACATGTTTTAATTAACAATACCCCAAGACTCAAGGGCGGTGCGGTAATCCTATAGCGCTATAATTGTCAAGGTAGGCTAGCAAAGTTAATGAGCATATAGATACAAGTGTACACATAGCATATAAGACTAACAAGTATCACATGTTTTCATGTTTAAATGTGGATAGAGTGTGATTAAAATAAGTTTCAAGTGTTAAGTGTTTTGTATATTGTACATGTTGCACCCAAAGTGTTTAAAACGAAAATGGGATCGAGTATACTCACAGTTTTGCGTAGGGAATACACGTAAACTGCGAGCGGAATTGATGAAGTCTCGAGATCACGCTGAAATAGTTAAACGAGTGTATAAGATTACTGATGTGAAAGAGTGTTGGATCAGATTGTTGAAATACGTGGAACAAAACAAGTTAAAACGAATAACAGTCCCTTCGTACGAAGCTACTCCCTTCGTATGAAGGGAGTCTCCTGGTTGGTACGAACGGGTTGTTTCAGTGCGATACGAACTGACTTTGAATGCTAAATAGTAAGGTAATGATTGTAAGCGGTAAATAAAGTGGTCGGGTGTAAAAACTGAGGTTAAAACAGAAGTGAAATCAGTTTGGTTTGGTTTACAGTGTGGCTTCGTACGAAGGCACTCCCTTTGTACAAAGGCACTGTGTTCGTTATAAAAATCTTAGTTTTTATCTGGTTTGGTTGAAAACGTTGAAGTATTCATTTAATTCATTTGAATCAGTAGACAAACATTGAAATGGTAACAGATGAGTGTGTAAAAAGGATTGAAATTAAAACAAAAATTATGAACTGGAGTCCCTACGTACGAACGGGTATAGTCCCTTTGTACGGAGGCGTTGTTCTTGACGAAAATTCATGTTTGATCCATCGAAACAGATCATTTCTTGATGGAAATTAACCCTAATGCAGGCCCTTAACTATGAATTGAGTTAGGGTCCGATGGGTTCCCGGCTCCATCAAGATCGCGTAATAATCGAAACGAAAACTTTGATTGAGTTATAAAATTTTACGAACTTCGATCCAATTTTGTATAAGTGATTCTCCACATCAGTTTGCTTAGGCAAAACGAGTGGAAACCATCTTCGATATGTTTAGGATCAAAGGAGAGAAAAATAAGAGTTTGTGATTAGAAATGCAAGAAATGAAAGAAAACGTAATTGAAATGAAGAAGGAGAAAATCTTACAAGCTTCTGATCGCAACAGCAATTCGAGAGTGTTTGCAAGAGAAAGAGGCGAGTTGGAATGAGGGGTCAAGGCCTCTATTTATAGATTAGGGGGTACACTAGGATTTTCAAGACTTTCGCCCATTCCCCCTTCGTACGAAGCCACCCCTTTTCACGAAGCTACTCCCTTCGTACGAAGGGCCTGGTTTTAAATATTTTATTTTCCAACTTAATTATTTTATGTGTTTTAATCAGTTTAACGAGTACCAAGCATCAACGTGTAATGAAGAACCAAGTATCAAGCATAACATAGTATCCAACATGTGAATTTGGAGTAAAAGTTTGTACATAAGTCTAACATGGATAACACGAATGTGATTAAAATAACTTTGTTTTCATTATGATCAATAGTCTCGGATTACAATTGAAATGAAAATAGATTACAACAAGAGTACAAATGTCTAAAAGTGGAAAGCACAACAAGACTTGCTAAAATTGGAAGGTACAAAAGTGCGAAGCGTTACAATTCGGGTATTAAAACTTAAAGTTTTGACACCAAATCAGTTGTATAACATTATTAAACAAGTTTTAACATGTCTAGCTTATCATTTCTAGTTTAGCGCTTATTCCTTAGTCGAAAGTCGAGCGATTTGACTTCTACTTTGACTTTCGCATCTGACCAGTTTAGTCAACCTTAGGATCCGACCAAGCCAATTTATATTACCATAATAATATATGGAATAACCCTCTGAGGTTATACCTCTAGTTATGTCGTTCGGTTAGTCAAATGGCGAGTCAACTTTAAATACTTTTAAAAAGGTCAAAAATATCTTTTTTATGTAAAATAGTTTTAAGCCTATATAAGCAATATTTTTTACATCTAAACTGATCATAAAACATTATTAAACATGTTTTGACATATCAGACTCGTCATAGGACTCATTCGACCATCTGAACCTGTATTTACGCATACGACCCGTTAAAGTGGCATAAACCACTTTAGCAAGTCGTAACGGCTCAAAACACCTATAGACACTTTCCAAATCAGAATGTAAAATCATATTACACAAGATCCTTCGTTCGTTTGATTTTAAACCACAGTCTATATGTTCTTCTGTTAAAGCGACGATACACACTAACTATATAACAATCTGATACATTAGAAAACACTTGAGCTTTGCATACACGATTGAACAAGACATCTAGGCAAACCTGTGAGTACATAGTTCCCCTCTTTTACGTTTTCTAGGGTGGTGTTTGTTTTTCAGATGCAAAAGGTCTGCAGTCTGCGGACCACATCCGCAAACGTCTGCACGAGAAGAGGTGGGCCAAATGTCTGCAGAGTGTAATAAAAAGAGTGTTTGATTATCTCACCTCTTTACCCCATATCTGAAAACTTTTTTTCCTTTTCCCTTCTCCTAAACCAAAACAAAAGCCTGTAGAAAAAAAAACAAAAACCTTTTTGCAAACTTCCTCACATCTCACCATTCTTATTTCACAACAACAATGGCGAGAATAGCCTGCCACCATATCTCTACACTTCCATTGAAGTCGTCATTCATAACAAGAGCTCCTTGATTATTCTTGTCAGAAACATCTCTTCCAGTAGCCTTCCACCGGCGTTTCTCTTCCAAAATAAGCATGAGCCTCAAAGCCGGAATCGTCGGCCTCCTTAACGTCGGCAAATCCACTTTATTCAACGCTACTGTAAGTGTCCGCCACGCATCTATGCCTCAATTAATATCTTCTACTACATCAAATATTCGAATTAGAAGTTCGAACTCGATTTATACCGGAACACTTGTTTATATGTGTATGTTGTAATTGAAATATGTGACTGTTGTTTTGTTCAGGGGTGGAGAGAGGGTTGGAAGAGGTTGGAATATGTGGGAAGACATTGGACCATGTCTGCGTGGGGAAGAGGACGCGAAGAGGTTTGAAGACATTTTCTAATGAAATATCTTCTAAAAAACAAACGGTCCGTAGAGCTAAACGTCTACGCGTGGTCTGCGTGACGCAGACATAAGAGGTCAGAAGAGGTTTTTCTGAAAAAACAAACACCCCTAAATGTTTTGGGGTGATTCATATGTGCTAAACTATTTTCAAGATTTCAAAACAACGCATATGGTTTCTACATATAACAATATACTTTTCAATAATGTGTCAAACTTGGTGGTGCGTTATCCATAACATGAGTATGTTCATTAACTTTGGCCAAGCCGACCGGTAGCATGTTATGGTACTATAGGACTGACAATTCCGTTACCAAATTTCCCAGGTTTTGTGGGGAAGTTTGGGGAACGACAGAAACTGTGAAACACAATTTGACAAACCCTTTAGTGATTTTTTAGTCGAGTCAACACAGGTTTAAACATATTCACCACACGTGCTTACACAAAGACAATTAAAACAAGGACGATTGGTTTATACATAACACGTATGATTGGTTTATACATAACACGGACGATTGGTTTATACATAGCACGGACAATTGATTTATACAAAATAAGGACAAATGGTTTTACACAAAACAAAAATGATTGGTTTAGGCAAGTCACAAATAGTTTTCAATTAAAGATATATAGACCACACAAAGTTTTATTTTTAAATCAATTACTTACACGGTTTTACAAAAGAAACACTTTTGTCAAGATTCTTGGCTACAATGTTTTCTTACTTATACTAACTATTATAGTTGGTTAAACATGTTGCAATACCAAACACATTTAACACAAGTTTGATTCAAGGTTTTCACTCATCGACTCTCGTAGTCGGACAAGGTATTGCAATACAAATTCAAAGCCATGAACTTGACCACAAAACCTATATTATTCACCAGCATTCAATCTTGACCATCTTTTCACATATGTTTCAGGTGCAAATCTGTGATTATGAAAGCATGTTACACGTAGGATGGACTCGGGCCTTAGCTTGCTTAAAATAAAATAGTTGTTGTGTTATGTTTGGGATTCTCAAAGACAATGTAAAATTATTAATTGAATAAAACAAAACTTTAAACACCATGTGTTTGAAACAATTTGTAACGTGACCCCCCGACGTTTCTGCCGCGGGTTATTTTATACGTGGTCAGGGTGTTACATAAGTTGGTCGCCTGATTGAAACCATTGACATGTGTTCAAATATCGGCTAGATTGTGAATTTTAGTAGACAGAGAGGGGCTACATATGAGAGAGGGGGGGGGGGAGATCTTTAAATTAGTTTTTTTTTTAACTATAAAGGTAATTTGGTCATATAACAACTCTTAACAAAAAAAAATTTAACGGTGTTAAAAATTTGGATTCAAAATGTTAGAAAATGAGAATTTAGGTATTTAAGACATTAAACTTTTTGATTTTGTACCAAAATAGTTAAAACTATTAAACACAAGGACTCAAAAAATATTTTTTTCTAGTATTTTAGTTACTTATTTCATTTTGTTTATGTGTCAATTGAATACTTTGCTAACTTTAACTAAAAAGAATATATTAAGGGTCCTTTGTAATGTTTAGAAACTTTTAATACTATAATAAAACTTCTGTCATTTGGTTTTTTATCTAAACATTTGCCAGCATGCATCTAGCAATTGTTTTCACATTTTTATTACTAAGGTAGTATTAGAGCTTGTTAGTGTTCTGATGACACCGTATTAGGATAACTCTACCTCATCATTCTTATGGTGGATATTGTAGGGTTGATTATTTATGTGTTGCGTTTGAGGGTCTCTCTACTAGGGCCTAACAAATCTAACACGAGGTTTGATAGAAGTAACCAAATTCTTGAAGAAATATGTGACGTGATTGTAGGATGCGAGGTCATTTATAAAAACATAAGGGTGGTTACTATGGTGTTAGTTGGCAACCCGTTAAAGGAGCCATTTGTCATGGAGTTAGTCTTTCAACTCACGTGCGGCCTTAGAACACAGTCTAAGTAAGCCTAGCCGACTTAGTGTCATTGGGTTTTGGTTATGAAAGTTGCTAAAGGGAACGTTGGATCACAAGGAAGTTGCTTGTAATACTTGAACACAAGTATACAAGAGAAATGCTTTGTATTATACAAAGGAAGCTTACAAGAGTGATGATGTTTACAAGTGTTTGGGGATGCTTCAAATGATCTCCCATGATCCCTATTTATAGTGCATTGTTGCCTATCTAGAGTGTTCTTAATCTAGAACACTCTTTAAAAAAAATATCTAAGATCTTGCTTACTAAATATCATGATATTTGCTGAAATCTAGATCCTTCCATGACAGATTTTTATGGCTGTTTTGTCCAGCCATTTCTAGCAGGTTCTAGAGTCTTCTTTGTTGGAAGTTTATGTGTTTTGTGCCCCTTACGTTACTAGAAGAGTAAGGGCTGTTCCAGAGTCTTCCGAGCGGCTCTTGAAGCGTGTAGATGGCCCTAGAAGGTTCTAGAATGCTGAATTTTTGGGGTGAATTTTAGCGGGGCGTGACATCCGCCCCCACCTAAATTCGTAACGTCCTCGTTGTGATGCCCGAATGCCTCACGAGTCTTCATGAGTTGTACTGCGTATAATATTTTGCCTCGGTTCTTGGACTTCAAGAAGTCGACTTCAGCCTTGAATTCTTCAACTTGTGTCTTGAATTCAGCTATCGATGTCTCCACGGCTTCCACGCGTTTGTCTAAGATTGCGACCAAGTCCTTGGACATGTCTTGATTCTTTCTTCCTCCTTTGCGAGTGTCATCGCGCCCACGAGTCTCTTTCGTGGTTATAAGTTGGGTCTTATCATCAAGCATCTTGGATGGATCGAAACGTCGCTCTAATACCACTTGTCACGGAGTTAGTCTTTCAACTCACGTGTGGCCTTAGAACACGGTCTAAGTAAGCCTAGCCGACTTAGTGTCGTTGGGTTTTGGTTATGAAAGTTGCTAAAGGGAACGTTGGATCACAAGGAAGTTGCTTGTAATACTTGAACACAAGTATACAAGAGAAATGCTTTGTATTATACAAAGGAAACTTACAAGAGTGATGATGTTTACAAGTGTTTGGGGATGCTTCAAATGATCTCCCATGATCCCTATTTATAGTGCATTTTTGCCTATCTAGAGTGTTCTTAATCTTGAACACTCTTTACAAAATATCATACTTAAATATCTAAGATATTTCTTACTAAATATGATGATATTTACTGAAATCTAGATCCTTCCATGACAGATTTTTATGGTTGTTTTGTCCAACCATTTCTAGCGGGTTCTAGAGTCTTCTTTGCTGGAAGTTTATGTGTTTTGTGCCTCTTACGTTGCTGGAAGAGTACGGGCTGTTTCGGAGTCTTCCAGGCTGCTCTTGAAGCGTGTAGATGGCCCCAGAAGGTTCTAGAATGTTGAATTTTAGGGGGGCGTGACACACTGGTATCAACAGTCGTAGCTAACTAGCTATAGACCTTTTGCCAATGTGAAAAGTCCAATCCCTTGTGTGATTTCTTACTTGACAAGGAATATATACATTTGATGATTAGGTGCCACATTAAGATAAAGTGCTTGAAGCCATAATGTTAAAGGTGAAAAAAGAGGTTAGCATGATAGAGAATTACGAAGTCAATGCAAGAAATGATGAACGAAAAATGACAAAGAAGTCAATGGCATCGGGTTATGTTCCTATATTAGAGGATACTAAGAGATCAACAAAATTGATAATAGATGAGAGTGTGAAACCCAAGGTCATAAATAGATCTATGGACTTGATGTTGAGTTCTATTTTAGTAAGGGAGATTGAAGAAACACGTAACTAATCCTAGGGTTAATTAGTTTGGTTTATGTTTCTACCATAAGGGTTAATCTTCTTATAACTTTCTGAGCTCCTTAATGATCCGCTAATCCTGCAAAAATGAACACCGTTAGCTCGTTAAGATGGGAATATGGGGGTTTCCCTCTTAACCAGACTCCGGCGTGAGAATAAGTGTCTGCTTTGAGGAAATAAGTGTGTGGTAAAGTGTGAGAGTCCAGAGAATAGAATGTTTAACCTGTGAACTGAGGTCTCTATTTATAGCTGGAGAGGTGTAAGAGGAAGTGGGCTGATGGGCCTTTGGCCGGAAGGTGACAACATAGAGGATATGCTCCTTGTCTCACTGGTGTCGACCGTTAGTAGCTTCTAGAAGTTCTCCGGTGCTGGCGCACCGTGATTGGAGCCACGTGTCACAGTTGTCGGCCTGGCCGTCTGTCTGCCATCAGCAGGTAAGTGGAGATCATGGGGCAGGTGTCTCTGCCCGGTGATTGGTGCCACGTAGACGTCCTTAAGTACTTTCTGTTTCCTGCACGTCAGACGATCGTGGAGCACGATTGAGCAGAACCTGGAGGACACGGATTGGCCCTTTTCTTCTGCCACTTGTACCTTGTGTGCCTTCTGAAGTAGCCTTGCGCCATAGTCCTGTGCGACTCTTGCTGAACACGTAAGTATCCCGCGCAGGGTATGGGTGGTTGAATGTGGTGTTTTCTCTTGTTGAGACCTCGCGCTAGATCCATACATGATGATGTAACGCGCGCGAGGTTGGCAGTAAACATCTTGATGAATAAGGAGTATGGTCCTGCGCGCGACCTGAATGAGGTCTGCACGGCCTTTTTGGGACCATACCCCTTCATGTCCCGCAGTCCAGTGCTGCACCATGCGCGAGGCAAGTGGTTGGAGCTCTGGACTTAGAAAAGAAAAGTGCTAAAAATGCTTGCTTTGTGTTGGGTAGGCGCGCACCTGTAAATGTTTGACAGTTGCTACGGCACGACTACTATGCCTGGCTGTTGGTGATTCTTTGCTTCCCATTGTAAGCGCGCAGGTTCGTTTGGTACCATGAATACTGCGCAGCTTGAGTGACTTCTGCATGAAGCTTTTGACAATTTTGGGCGGCAAAATCCTCGAATCTTGAATTCTGACAGGTTGGTAAGAAATGTCATCGATGGCGACGTTTGAGTTGACCGCTGACACGACCGTCATTAAGTTTTCCCTGACGATTCGGCTTTCCGTTAGGAGAGTAAGGTCCACGCGCGCGTGGTAACCGTCACTCCAGGATTTGCGATCGACGTGGCAGTCGCTGATTGGGTACGCGCGCGGTGAATCCGGCACGTCTACTCATCGCATTAAATGCGAGGAGTATAAATATTCATGGAGATGAGAGGAGAGATCATTCTCTCTTCCACTGTTGCTATCTTCTCTCTTTCTCTTCTTCAAAACTTCAAACTCAGTAGCAGATCTTCAAGATCTTCCTTGAATCTTCAAGTATTCTGCATATTCGAAACATCATCTTTGATTATCCATGGCTGAAGAACATCATCAGGAAGAAAACCCAGGTGAAGAAGGTCCTGTTCCGGTCCTTAAATGGGATTTAGGGTTGTTCGAGCAGATTACACGAAGTTTCCGGTTTCCACCGGAATGGGATGCACGATACCCCGGTCAAAATCAAACGGCCGCCGATGCATCGCCGGGGTATATCACGTTGTTTGAAGATTTCTTTTTACAAGGCAACTTCCAGTTGCCGGCGATGGAGTTCTTGGCCCATATCCTACACTTTTATGGGTTTCACATTTCTCAGATGAGCCCACCCGGTATGGTAAGGGTGCGGCACTTCGAGTTCTTATGCCGATCCCATGACGTAGAGCCCACAGTTGAAAGATTCCGGGTATTTTACCAGCTAATTCGAAATATGGGTTTTTACTCCTTTGCTAGCCGGGGGTCTGCTAAAAAGATCTTGTTGAATCCACCCAAGAGTTTCCATGATTGGAAACAGAAGTTCTTCTTCATTCGCGAGGAGGTGATACCTATTGCCATGACCTTCCATCCCAGGACCGAAGTGATCGAGAAGGAGGAGCTGGCGATTCCCAAGAAGGAAGATTGGTATGTGAAGCTTACCGCCACTCCTAACCGAGTGCTTGGTGAAAATATTCTGGTTGCGGCGCAGATGAGTGACCAGTGGCCGCAGGATAGTGAAGAGGTGCCAGTATTGAAGTTTGAGGATAGAGGTTAGTTGCTTCCTTTATTTTATGTTTAATTTCGCTTCACTTAACTGTTGAATTTTGACTGTAGAGGCACGCCTTTACCAAGTTGCCTTTCCCACTTTCGGTGGATCTATGGGCGTGCGCCCGCTGAAGTCAGGGGAGCAGTATTGGTACGAAACGATCAAGCCGCGCTTCATGTACCCTGTTGCTGGACCCTTCGCCAATCCTCCTACCGCAACTGAAGGTGCGCATCTTCCCAATCCCCGACCCTTGCGAGCTGTGACCTTCGCTGGGAAAGAAATTGTTTACCTTTCCAGCGAGGAGTCTGTAGGGTCTTCGAATGGGGAGCTAAGTTCGTGGTCTAACATCTTTGCAGGTGTGTTGCGCGACTTGGGGATTGACCCAGAAGAAAAGAAGAAAAAACCTAACAAGAGAAAGAAGGTGATTACCTTAGACGCTGAGGTGACCAGCAAGAAGGGCGGGAGTAGCCGCGCAACTGCTGGTGCTGCTGATAAAGGTACCCTCCGCCTTCGTCAGAGTAACTTGGAAGATTACGTTATTATCAGTGACTCATTTAAAGGTTTATCGCGTATAGGCGAGAAGAAGACAGGAGCTGCTGGTTCGAAAAGCTCAGGGAGCGCGGGGTCCCGAAACCCAGATGCTGGAGCCACTCTGTCTTTTATCGCGCTCGATGAAGAGGAGGAAGAAGAAGAAGATGAGGAGCCTGCTGCAAAGTTAATCAGCAGAAAAAGAAGTAGGGACGAGACCACGGCTGGTGTGTCTGTCGCACCGAAGGCTGGAGAGGTTCCCTGGATCGGGAAGCAGAGCAACTTGCATTCTCTGTATAAATTTTCTCCTGGTTAGTTTC
This sequence comes from Helianthus tuberosus, assembly GCA_030545235.1. NCBI lineage: Eukaryota > Viridiplantae > Streptophyta > Magnoliopsida > Asterales > Asteraceae > Helianthus > Helianthus tuberosus. The sequence continues at coordinate 130,783,663 of CM060353.1, read as the reverse complement.
TTGATTACCTTGCTTTCCTTACTATTTTATTTCTATTTAACACCCCATTTTTGCAGAGGCCAAAAAGAAGACCCCTGAAAAGAAGGGTGTTGTTATCAAAGACCCTCAGGAGCCAGCGCAGAAGAGGCCCAAGGTTACCATGAAACCCTTCAAGACTGCTGGGGTAGAGTCTGAGAAGGAGAAGGAGAAGAAGGCTGCTGAGAAGCCTGTTCACAAGGCTGCTGAAAAGGAGAAGGAGAAAATAAAGGAGAAGGAAAAGGAGAAGAGGGCTGCTGAAAAGCCTGTCGAAGGTGATTCGAAGGATACCGGGACTGCTGCTACAACTGCTCACGACAAGGCGCAGGATCTGGAGGTTGTTCGTATTACGGGGCTTAACGAGCCCCATCATGAAAAAAGGAAGGAACCTGAGGTTGCGAAACCTACCCCAACTGCGCAACCTGATGCCCCCCTTCATTCTACTAAGGTAACTTCTAATACCGGGGGATCAGGTTCACATGCTGCTGGTGGTGCGAGCTCGGGTGGCGCTGGAGGATATATGCCACAGATAATCGGCCCAATGGATACCCTCGGTGATATTTACTACAAGACTTATACCGAGGAGGCGCGCGGTAATGCTCCTCACCAAGCTCCCTGGGGTTTGAAACAGAAGGATACCTTTCAGGAGTTTGGCTCGTGCCGTGATTGGTTTTTGAACTCCTTCCCTCCCGGTGAGGTTAACCGGCAAAGGGCGCGGACTCACGATGGGCTGTATCACGCCTATGTGGTTGGAGAGGCTAATACTCGCGCCACCAATCACCAAATTGTACGTGAGTGGCGCAAAATGGTTAAGGAGCGAGCTGATTGGGAGAAATATGGTGACCGCCTTGTGAGGCAGGTGAAGGAGTTTGAGAAGGCGAATGCTAAATTTGAGGAGGAGAAGGCCAAGTTCGAGGCTGATAGGAAATCAGAGGAATGGGGCCGCGAGGGCCTTAGGGGCAAGCTTCGTGCTGCTGAAGACCTCCTGGCGAAGGAGCGTACTGAGTGGAAGAAGATTTGTGCGAAAGACAACGATCGCAGAATAACTATTCCGAGGTTCACGACATCGTTGATACTCTTGCTGCTGAGGCTGAGTGGATGAGCGGCAGGGGAGTAGTTCTGGTATGTTTCTTTTTTCAACTTAGGCTTTTATTTGTTAAGGCTAATTTCTTATTCATTACCTTTGCTGTAGATTGCCAACTCTATCCTAAATGCTGGAGAACTGGATGGAGCTGTTGCTGCTCTCATAGATGCCTCACGCGCGGTTGGTCACCATGGAGGTTATCTAGAATGTGCGGAGCATGTGGAAGAGGTGTTTGGACAATCGTTCGATACTAGTCATTGCTCAGTGACTGATCAGGCTGATGCTGAGTTAGCCCGTGCTGAAAAGGCTTATGACCATCTATCATTACCTGTGATAGATTTGGTTGCAGAGGCGCTAAAGCATGATGATTGGTGTCAACGGCTAAAGGCCATCCTCGATCCACCAGAGACTATCGAGCTATCTGATGAAGAAGAGCCAGCTGGTGATGACGATGGTGGAGATGATGGTGATGGTGATAAGCATGACGATGATGATGGTGGTGGTGACGGTTATGAGTAGGCAGCATTGATAGGCTTTGTGCCTTGTAGTTTTTATTCTTAGATGTTAAATGTAAATTGTTGTGCGTTCGCGCTTATTTTGAATTGGAACGATGATGGTTTATTTCTATGTAACTATTGTGCGGTTGCGCTTGTTGAATATGATGTTTATGTTTGCTTTCTCTTTGCCCAGTTACAATTATTGCACTGTTGTTAGAAACTTTGGTTAAGTTAGCGCGAACAAATGTAAGTGTGGTTCTTGTGCGAGTGTAACTGCCCGGTCTCGTGCTATGTTCGCGGAAGACCTTGGAGGCATAACCCAAGAGCTCGTAATTTACTGAAGTGATTTCATGCTAATTAAAAGTTTAACATGCATTTGTAACGTAGAAGTCATCATGATAAAATAAAACATATGGCATATGCTTTCATTGATTAAGAAATAGGCGCTTAGGCCAACATACATCGTATGCAAGTAACACAAAGGGCGTTTAGCCAACATAGGAATTTAAACAAGGCGCGTGGCCAACATGAGTGCGTAGAGGCGCAAGGCCGAGAGTAGTTACATATAGCACTTGCGCAGTTGTTGAGCGTTCCACGTGCGCGGGATGATGTATCCATCCAGAGTGCGCAACTTGTATGCCCCTTTCCCTAGCACCTCGTGTATTAAGTATGGGCCTTCCCATTTGGGTGCTAGCTTTCTTGGGCGTTCAGCATTTGAAGCTTCATTGTCTCTGAAGACATACTCTCCTGGAGTGAAGGTATAAATGCGCACTCTTGAATTGTAATACCTTTCCAGCTGTGTCTTGTATTTGGCTTCTTTAACTCGCGCAATTTCGCGCCTTTCTTCGAGTAAATCCAAGTCAAGACGACGCTCTACCTCGTTGTCTATTGTGTTGACTGCTGTCCAGCGCGGTGAGGGCAGGCCAATTTCGGCTGGGATAACCGCCTCTGAGCCATAGACTAGGCCGAAAGGGGTTTCGTCAGTGCTCGTTTTCGGCATGGTTCGATGAGCCCACGGGATGCTTGGGAGCTCATCTATCCAACCTCTTCTCTTAGTGCCCAGGCGGGCTTTTATCCCTTCAACTATACTCATGTTAACACTTTCGACTTGTCCGTTGCCCTGATGGTGCGCGACAAACGAGAAAGTGTGTTCGATGTTCATCTCTTTCAACCACTTTTGGAGGTCGTCAGACGCAAAGTTGGTGCCGTTATCAGTTATAATTTTGAGTGGGAGGCCAAACCTGCAAATGATGTGTTCCCAGATGAACTTGCGCACCATCATTGCAGTTGTTGAAGCGAGTGCTTTGGCCTCCACCCACTTGGTGAAATAATCGACGGCAACAATTATGAACTTCACAGCTCCAGGAGCTTCCGGGAAAGGTCCCACCATATCGATTCCCCACTGCTAGAAAGGCCATGCAGTGGACACAGGAATGAGATCATTTTTCGGGCGCCGGGTCTTAGGGGCGTGGCTTTGACAGGAGTCACATTTGCGCAATTCCTTTACAGCATCAACGTGCATTCCTGGCCAGTAGTATCCAGCGTTCATAATTTTCGCCACGACCATGCGTGGTCCTGCATGGATGCCGCAGATTCCTTCTTGAATCTCCCTGATCAAGTAACTGGCATCTTGGGGGTCCACGCAGCGCAAAAGTGGCCCCAAGAAGGATTTTCGGTACAAGATACCGCCTTTCATCTCATAATGCAAGGCCTTGTTCTGTATCTTCCTTGCCTCTGCTTTGTTGTCAGGGAGTATTCCTTCTTGCAAATACTTGATTATAGGGCTCATCCAGGATGGTTGCCCTATCTCTATCACATTCACTTGACGCATCAAAACCGACGAGTGTTTTAGTACTTCGATTCTTACATCTTTGGCGAGATGTTGAAAAGAAGTTGAAGCGAGCTTGCTCAAGGCGTCTGCTGGTTTGTTCTCTGAGCGATTGATATGCACCACCTTGTAGGACTTGAATTGTTGAAGCAACTCCTTTGCTTGATCTAGATACAAAGCCATAACTTCGCCCTTCGCGTCGTATAGTCCGTTGATTTGACTGGCAATCAAGAGTGAATCAAAATGCGCTCGCAGATTTTGAGCTCCCATTTTTATGGCGAGGCGCAAGCCTGCCAAGAATGCCTCGTATTCCGCCTCGTTGTTGGTATTCTTGAAATCCAACTTGATGGCGTATGTAAATTCATGTTTCTCAGGGCTCACAGGGCGCAATCCAGCTCCTACGCCATCTTCGTTTGAGGCCCCATCCGTGTAAAGCAACCATAACTCATTGGATGTGTCTTTTACAAGAGTCTCAACAATTTCACAGTCTTTGATTTTATCCATTGGGACTTCTGTGATGAAGTCCGCTAGAACTTGACCCTTGATGGCTGGGCGCGGCCTGTACAAAATGTTGTGGCCTCCCAGCTCGATCGCCCACTTTGCTAACCGCCCAGATGTCTCCGGCTTTTGCAATATCGTGCCGATGTGGAAATCAGTAAGTACGGTGATGACGTGACCTGTAAAGTATCTGCGCAGCCTCCTGGAGGCATGTAGCAGTGCCAGTACTAATTTTTCCATCGTTGAATATCTTGTTTCTGGGTCTGTAAGCACCCTACTGACGTAATAGATTGGAGTCTGAACTCCATTTCTCTCCACAAGCAATACCGACCCCACTGCCTTATCCGAAGAAGATAAGTACAGGATGAGTGGTTCCTTTTCGAACAGCGCGGTCAGAGTAGGGAGCTCAATCAGACACTCTTTCATTTGCTGAAAAGCAACATCTGCTTCAGGCGTCCACTTGAATTCTTGTTTTTTCACGCAGTTGCGCAGAGTGATGATAAAAGGATATGACTTTGCAGCGTGGTTTGACAGAAAACGGTTAAGCGCGGCTAGGCGGCCAGCCAACCTTTGCATCTCCTTGATCGTTCGTGGTGACGGCATCCGCTCTATGGCCTGAACTTTTTCTGGATTGACTCTAAAACCGCCATTCGTAACCAGGACGCCCAAGAATTTTCCCTCCTCCATACCAAAGGAACATTTGGCTAGATTCAGTTTCATATTCACGCTCCTCAACGAGTTGAATGTTTTCTCGATATCTTTTAACATTTGGTCCTCCTTGGGACTTTTAATCACCAGATCATCGATGTAAACCTCTATATGCTTCCCAATATCTCCTGCAAAGGTCTTATCCATCAGGCACTGGTCTGTTGCGCCAGCGTTTTTGAGGCCGAACGGCATCTTTGTATAACAGAAGATCCCGAGATCGGTCCGAAAAGCTGTCTTGTATTCGTCCTCAAGCTTCATTTGAACCTGATGATACCCTTTGTAACAATCCAAGAAGCATTTCCATCTGTACGGTGCGAGAGAGTCTATCTTTTTGTCTATCTCAGGCAAAGAGTAGCAATCTTTAGGGCATCCCTTGTTGAGATCGGTATAATCGACGCACATTCTCCATCCTCCATTAGACTTCTCCACCATCACGGGGTTTGCAACCCAGCTTTGATAGCGCACCTCTCTCAAGATCCCCGCTTTTAGCAGCTCACACACTTGCTCATTCATTGCTTTAGTCTTATCCGCCCCTAAGTTACGCCTTCTTTGCACTTTTGGTTCAACGGAGGGATAAGTGTTCAGATAATGTTCAGTAATGTCGTGCGGGACTCCGGTCATGTCAGCCGGAGTCCAGGAGAAGATATCCATATTCCTGAACAAAAGTTGATTGAGGTGCGTTCTGATGTTTGGTGAGATTGCGTGGCCAATCGTCACTGTTTGCTCTGGGTACTTATGGTTTAAAATCCACTTCTCTGGCTCAGTCGTTGAAACTTTCGCCGCTTTTGTTGGGCGCGCCTCCTCTGCTGACATTACTTCTTTCTTCGCATAGATGATTGCCACCCCCGTCTCAGTTGGAAACCCGATGGCTGAGTGGGGTGTGGAAGTTACCATGTTTAGCTCTCCTTGGGTTTCTCTCCCAATAAAAACATCATGCCTTGATTTGACAGACATCACCATGAAATTGACAGTTGTGGTTCTTGAATGCTTCCCGTCAGACAGCGTAACGGGGAAGCTAATTTGGCCTAGTGGGAAGACCATTTCGTTGCAGAATCCTGACAGAGGGTAATCGACTGGCTCGAGTCTCGCTTTATCTTCTTCGTCAAACTGATTAAAGTATTGCTCATAGATGATATCTGCTGTACTTCCCGGGTCAATGAATACGTATTCTGTCTCGTAATGACCGATAATACCGGTAATGATGACGGGGCGCGTGGCGCGTGGACCCCCGCGCACTACTGGGAATATGACCTGTTGCTCTTGCCATACAGGCTCGAATGGTCTCTTGCCTTTATCTCTTGCGCTATATCTTGGTCTGTTGACCATATGCGTTTCCAAGCGTCTAACCTTTTTCTCTCTTCCATCATCGTTGCGCTGAATCTGGCGTGTTTCTTTGCGCACGTTTTTTACAAGATGACTCAGCTTCCCGCTTTTCAATGCTTTTTCAATTTCTTGTCTTAAGCTGATACAGTCATCTATCAGATAACATGTATCCTTGTGAAAGTCACAGTACAGGTTGGGGTCCTGCCCCTTCTTGTTCGTCATAGGCCTAGGAGCCTTAAAATCATGGTTCTCCATCATGAGCACCTCTTTTGGTGTCTTGGTGAGCGGAGTCCAGTGTTTTTCTCGATTCTCGTTCCTGACTGCCTTTCGATAACCAATGCGATCAATAGTGTCTCGCGCGTCCTCTCTATATCGAGGTCGTTCGTCATAACCGCTGGAATGGCTAGCTTTCCATCCAGGGTTTTTGCCTTTGTTGCGCCTGTTGTTATCGTGCGAGCTTCCTTTAGAAAATCTATCTTCAGTGTAAGAGTTCTTGTGACCGGCCAATGATTCTTCAGTTTGCGCAACTATTTTCGCAGCTTCCGTGAGCTTATCCCACTCCTTGGGCATTCCGTCTTTTCCCGTGATAGTCCTAATGAGGCTATCACAGCGAATGGCTTTCTTGAAGTGAGCACGCATGACCTGTTCGCTTATACCACCGATTTCCAAACAGTCCTTGCTAAATCGCGTGATGAAATCTTCTAACCCTTCGTTCTCTCTGCGCCAAATGTATGTTACCTTAGCTGTGTCGCGCTGGTAACGTCTTTGCTGACTGAAGTGGTTTACAAACTGTGTTCGGAAATCAACCCACGACTTGATCTTTCCCGGTGGGAGGCTGTCAAACCAGGCGCGAGCAGCCCCTATGAAAGTTTGGATAAACAAATGGCACCACGTAGGCATATTCCATCCTCCCATGCAACCAACGCTTGTGAATACCCTGACATGATCATCAGGGTCGGTTAAGCCATTAAACTTCCCGACTGTTGGAGGTAATTTTTCTCGTGATAGCGGCGCTAGGGAAATCTTTGGGATGAACTTTGAGTGTTCTGCAGCTTCAGCTGGTCGATAGGCGAGGCGGAAGTCTCGCTCTGCCTCCTTGCTGCATCCAACGTGCTGCCTCGGTTTGTAATATTTATAGTTCCTCTGTAAGCGGTTGAAGACTGAAGATCTTTCGTCATCTTGCCAAGTTGGGTCGTTTGGGTCTATGTCATCCCATTCATTGTTCAAGTTGCGCGGCCCGAGCCGGCTCTGAACTAGACCCCTTTGAACGTTTAATGGATAGTCATAATAGCTTTCTGTCTCTCCCCGTGTGTCGCGCGTGTCATGCACGCTTGGTCTTCTCGGGGGAGGCCTGTTGACTCTTCCTTGGTTTTGCTGCGGGGGTATCTGGCGCGCCCCCTGACTCGGACCCTGAAGTGTAACTAAAGATGGTTCTGCTTGTAAGACCGCTTGCTGTGCGCTCAAAGACTAATACGCAACATTGATGGTAGTAATTTGCTTGGCGTACCAAGAGGCTTGAGTTTCGCCTTCAGGTAGCCCTAATAGCGCCGAAATGTTCTGAGGAGCTGGGTTTGAGGGTCCAGCAACATTGTTTCCTGGGGTTACCGTCTGAGTGATGCAAGTGAGGCTCGCGCGGGGTCCTCCGATGTTTGTTATTTCGATTTCGCTTACTTCTTCGGCAGGTTGGATTTGGACATTATGAATGTCCTCCACCGGCCCTGCGTTTGAGTTCGTGCCAAAACTGAAATCGGGAATGATTCCTTGACCAACCATGATCAAGAAAACCACAAAAAACTCGGAAAAACTCAGAAAAAGAAGAAGAAAGTGATTGTGAAAATCGGTGGGAGCCAATGAAGAAACACGTAACTAATCCTATGGTTAATTAGTTTGGTTTATGTTTCTACCATAAGGGTTAATCTTCTTATAACTTTCTGAGCTCCTTAATGATCCGCTAATCCTGCAAACCAGAACATCGTTAGCTCGTTAAGAAGGGAATATAGGGGTTTCCCTCTTAACCAGACTCCGGCGTGAGAATAAGTATCTGCTTTGAGCAAATAAGTGTGTGGTAAAGAGTGAGAGTCCAGAGAATAGAATGTTTAACCTGTGAACTGAGGTCTCTATTTATGGCCGGAGAGGTGTAAGAGGATGTGGGCTGATGGGCCTTGGGCCGGAAGGCGACAACATAGAGGATATGCTCCTTGTCTCACTGATGTCGACCGTTAGTGGCTTCTAGAAGTTCTCCGGGGCTGGCGCACCATGATTGGAGCCACGTGTCACAGTTGTCGGCCTGGCCGTCTTTCTGCCATCAGCAGGTAAGTGGAGATCGTGGGGCAGGTGTCTCTGCCCCGTGATTGGTGCCACGTAGATGTCCTTAAGTACTTTCTGTTTCCTGCACGTCAGACGATCGTGGAGCACGATTGAGCAGAACCTGGAGGACGCGGATTGGCCCTTTTCTTCTGCCACTTGTACCTTGTGTGCCTTCTGAAGTAGCCTTGCGCCATAATCCTGCGCGACTCTTGCTGAACACTTAAGTATCCCGCGCGGGGTATGGGTGGTTGAATGTGGTGTTTCCTCTTGTTGAGACCTTCCGCTAGATCAATACATGATGATGTAACGCGCGCGAGGTTGGCAGTAAACATCTTGATGAATAAGGAGTATGGTCCTGCGCGCGACCTGAATGAGGTCTGTGCGGCCTTTTTGGGACCATACCCCTTCAGAGATTGACAAGGAACCGATAACTAGAATGGGCAACTCATGTGTTGGTTATTACGAATGCGATAGAAAGATAATGAAATAGAAACATGTTCATACTCGTATAAAACATAAATAAAGCCTTTTTTTTTTTAATTAACTTTATTTTGAATTGTCGTATTTTTTTTCTTATTTATGGGAAAACTTCATGTGATAGTATCAAGATTTTATACGTGTTCCACGAAAGTCAAGTTTTCCTCTAAAGTCACTCAACTTTCATTAGATGTTCGACTTTTATATATTTTTATGACAAAAGATTTTTTTATTTTGTTAAAATTAAGTGAGACAAATGAAACATATATAAATCTTGGTTACTAAGAAGTAATTTTTTTATAGTTACTTAAGGTAGGAAGTAATATTGAAGGAAAAATAAATACTAAATAATAACCAAGGTATGATGTCATGGTTGTTAAATTTTAGTTGTATTGAAAAAAAATATAAATAGTAACCAAAATTTATATAGGGTTGAGTTCATTTCAGAACTCTAAATAACTACAGAACTACTAATAAACAATTTAAATGTCATTTTAGTCCCTGTGGTTTAGGCCATTTTGGCAGTTTAGTCTAAAGGTTTCATTTTTAACCTGTGGGTCCAAAAAGGTTTCACAGTTGCCATTTTAGTCCACTTTGTTAACTTCATCAATTTTTTCTGTTAACGAGAAGGCCAATTCGGTCATTTTATATGGCTGAATTGCCCTTTTAGTTAACAGAATTACATACAAATGACCAAATTGGCCTTCTCGTTAACAGAAAAAATTGATGAAGTTAACAAAGTGGACTAAAATGGCAATTGTGAAACCTTTTTGGACCCACAGGTTAAAAATGAAACATTTGGACTAAACTGGCAAAATGGCCCAAACCACAGGGACTAAAATGGCATTTAACTCATCATTTTATATATAAGTTTTTGTATTTAGGATCTTTTTTATCATCTATTGTATGTATTTCTTTGATTACACATGTTAAAAGTAGTTTACATATGTTTAATTGCCAAAATTATATATATGTGTCATAACTAATGACATATATGTAAAAAAAAACTAGTTTACATATGTGTAATTATAAAATTACATATAAAAAATTATAAAATTACTCTTAACATGTATGTAATCGTAAAAATACACATAATAAATGATAAAATTATCCTAAACATAAAAATATATAAATAAAAAGATTGTTTATTAGGAGTTCTGCGAGTTCTGTAAATATTTATTGTTGTGAAATGATCCTGGCCCAAATTTATATATGTGTCATTTGTCTCATTTATTTTTTTTAAACGGTTTATATAAAATTACATATGAATGAAGCATCTAATATAAGTTGAGTGACCTTAGATGAAAAAAAAACTTAAATATACTATTGTAATTGGACTTACATTTTTCCCGTAATATTCTGAGTCTAAAGGACTTACATTTTGATCAAATTGTAAATGTAGATGATGAATTGTTCTACAATATTCTGAGACTTAAGGACTTACATTTTGATCAAATTGTAGATGATGAATTGTTAGTACCATATTTAGGAGGTGATTCAAGGTAAAAGAAGCATCAATCACTATTTAGGGTATGTTTGGCAAAAGTAGTTGGTAGTTGAAAGCTGGTAGCTAGTAGCAGATGGCTGGTAGCTGTAGCTGGTAGCTAGTAGCTTTAGCTTTTTAGATATATTTGGTATTTGGTAGAGTAGCTGAATCTTTTAATAAAATGTATAAAATGACCAAAATGGACATAACTAAAAATTTAGAAAGTTGGTGTATTAAAAAGTTCCCTATTTTTAGAGGTTAAAATAGTCATTTTTTACCTAAAAGCTTGTAGCTCATTCTAAACGCTACTGGTAGTAGCGTTCAACCAAAAGCTTCAAGCTTCTAACCTAAAAGCTTAAAGCTCCTTCAACCAAACAAGACTTTTTATTGAGTATGAGCTTTTTCTTAAAAGCTTAAATCTAGAAGCTCCTAAAAGCTCCATACCAAACATACCCTTAGTAAGTGTTCTTCATGGTATTGTTGGTAGAAATATGGTAAAATTTTGGTATGATCTTCACTAATCCACCATATTGTAAAAAATAATATAATCCTAATATCGTTATTTAAAAAACCTTAATTAGTACAAGATAAAGACAATTTGAAAAGCCGCCACACACGAATAGAAAGTGTGGACAAGAGATGCCCAACCATACGCCAAGCAGATATTAATCATATCTATTGTCTTTGCTACATCATCTTGGATATTCTAGCTTTCTTGTAAAATCTGTACGGACACATGGTAGACCCCTTTTTAATTACATACATGTTTATAATAAATAAAGAAAAGTTAGATCAAAACTTACAATTCACTTTGTATCTCCACTTAATTATGTAAAGAATTCAGTTAAATTTGCATATTTAAAACATGTAGAATTTGTCAAATGTTCATATGTGTAACTGATGAGAATTTGTCAAATATCAAAGTTTCTAAGCTGAAAATCATCACTCAAGTCATAATCAAAATCCAAACCCGAAACCCTAATTTCGAATCATGATAACTTTACAACTAAAATCGATATATAAAGATCCAAACATGAAAAGAGGATAAACCAATCTCACACACTCTAGAGAAAGAAGATGTACACAACTAATGTACGATTTAAAACAATCATTTAATCAACAAGTACTTAACTAACCACCAAAACGATGTCGGCTAACTTCTATATGATATATAATGTATATGCTTGCTTAAGAATAACGAGAAAATATATTAACCAAAAGAAATCACCAACACTTAAATTCATGACCATCAAATTATATATATACTTATTTTGAAAAAATATATTATTCCAATAGAAACCCTACTATAAGTTTAAGACTTAGAAGTCATCATTCAAAAAGAATTTCAGTCACACTATATATGCAACGATTCAAACACCAATAACTATATATCTTCAACCTACCTTAGAGATGAAAAACGTTACCACACACTTTTTTTAGATATATCTCTCAAAGGTTTTATTAAATAATACATGAATCCAACCATAAGGATTAATTAAGGCTGCTTTTATTTGTGCCCTAGCAATCATGACCCGAACTCAGAAGGCAACAGTGGGGAAAAACCATCAAGCATCTGTGGGGTGATGATAAAATCATCAGTCACTGCTTGATCTTCTCGACAACGCGATTCATAACAAAGATCTGATCTAGTAGCATGACTACGATGCCACTTCTGTTGATGATGCACCCCACCAGTGCCAAAACCTACTTCTGCTTCTGCGTTGTCATCGTCTTCTTGGTCATCGAGGTTATCTTTGTTCACGATTCCGGGGAGTTCATGCGAAGAAGGCGGGGAGGCGGCGTATCTGCCTGTTAGTTGTTGGACCACAGATCGGAATTCAGATGGGGATGCCTTGATTTTCATAGGGTTAGAGATGTAAACAACTTTAACTGGTGCTTTCTTGCTGGTTTTTTGTGCTCTTTTTTCATGTTTTGCAGTCGGTTGCTTCTCCATTTTTGTTCAAGGTTTGTAAACTAATATAGAAAAAGATAGAAATTGGCAGGTTACATGTGATGGTTGGTAGAAAGAAGGGAAATATGTGAAGGAGAGTTGTGGCTCCAAGCATCCAACCTATATATAATATATATTACTAGGTTAGAACCCCGTGTATTACACGGGTTGAATAAATATAACTTTATATACTAAGTAATAAAATAGTTACATCTTTTAAAAACTCGTGTATTGCACGATTTGAATAAACACATGTCTTACACAAATAATGTAATCCGTTAACACATTTAGTCATCAAAATGTGTTTTCTAACAAAATGAACTTTGAGGTACTATTTACTTATTGTAACATCTCACTTTATTTTTTATTAGGTTAGAAAGTTGTGTATTACATGGTTTATAACATTTTACTTTTTTTTTTATTTATTATTAGGTTAGAAACTTACGTATTACTTGATGTTGGATAATCAGCAGAAAAAAAAAAGAAATATTTTAGTAAAAAATATTAAATACACAAGAGATAATATTATGATGTAATATTATTATTTAATTGAAGTGTAAAACGGGATAATGAGATCCTTTATTAAAAATAGAATTCTAATTATACCACATGTATAAAAAATATATATGTTCTACATGTATTGAATAAATTCTTTTAACGAAACAGTTGATTAAAATAAATATTTTTATTTTAATACGTGATTATCAGTTATCCTTGTCCATATCATCAAATATAAAAACAATTAAAACTACCAATTAAATAATATTTTTATCTTTATAAATATTTTAGTTAATTACATAGTTAGTCCCTGTGGTTTGCACAAAGTAACATACGTAGTTACTAATAGTTTAAAATCACATTCTAGAGTATTAACTTTTCATTTTGTGTCGTTTGAAGGTATTAATGTTATTTGTAGGTTTAAAATCACATTCTATTAGTACCTAAGTATGTTATTTTGTGCAAACCATAGGGACTAACTATGTTAATACCCTAGAAGTTAATACATCCAAACGTTACAAAATGAAAAGTTAATACCCTAGTACATAAATATGTTATTTTATGCAAACCACAGGGACTAACTATGTAATTAACTCTTAATATTTAAAACGCTAATATATTTTTTTAGATTTTAATAATTAATGTATGATTATAATAATCAATATATTATTATCGGTTATCTTTGTCTTTATCATTAAATCTCTTTTATAAATTTTAAATTTAATATTATCGATAATTAACTTCCATAATAAATATTTAAAAAAATAATTAAGAATGCCTCATAGAGCGCCATGTGTCCATAACATGGTTTCTTTTATTATATAGTATAGATATGATATTACCTATCTAATATGTTATTACTTATATTAGATCATATTACAGATATTACATATGTGTAATAACAGGATAATATAAACCATTATATGTACGTAATTGTTCATGTTACATGTGATGTAATTACAAAAAGGTTAACATTACGTATATTTAATTAATGCGAGAATTATTATAAAACTACTTAAATATGAGAAAACTAAAAAAACTATAAAAAATTAATTTTTTTTCGTTATAAGTCTAGCATTTTTAAGATTAAAAAAATTGAAAAAAATAAATAAATTAGTATTACACGTGTGTAACATATTTTAGCTCTATGTGGTGTTTTTTTTTTCTAAGAAAGATATACGCAGACTCTTCCATTTGCACCGCGCAGACATTGTCATCTGCATATCATTTGTTTTTTCGAAGATGTTTCATTAAAAACGTTTGCACAAGCTCTTCTTGGTGCACACTTAACCCAACAACTTCTAAAATCTTCTAAATTCTACAGAGGGTTAAACACCACCACCCACCACAACCGTCCACCCCCACCACAGTCCATCACCACCATTGTCCACCACCCACCACCGTCCACCACCCACCACCACCGTCCACCACCACCACCCATCGTCCACGTCCACCACCACCGCCCACCACCAGCACCACCGTTAGTACACCACCAGTTTATTTTAGAAGTCTATCTAAGTTAAAAAAACAGTCTTCTTCTTAATGCTTCTATAGATATATGCAGATGTGATCTGCAGAGTGCATACATTTTACCTTTAAAAAAAACAAATATTACTTTAGGTTTTAGGTTTTCGTTTTAATTTAGCTTTTAGAGTTAGGTTTTTGAGAGGTTTGAGTTTAGTGTTTAGTTTTTAGGTGGGGGAGGGGGTTAGGTTTTTGGGAGGTTTAAGTTTAGGGGTTCAGTTTTTTTTTCCCTTATGGGGAGGGGGGTTTATGGAGTTTAGGTTTTTTCGTCGTGTCACACATGTGTAGTACTATTTTTTTCAATTTTTTTTATTTTAAAAAATGTGAATTTACAGCAAAAGAATGTTAAAAAAATTGACGAGTTTTTAAACTTTATTGGGTAGTTTTTTAGTTTTCACATTTCAATGAATTTTTTGATGATTCATCCCCGATGTAATTATTAATTAATTAACTCTATTACATTTTGGAACTTCCGTGAATAGTGCTTTAATATTTTTTTTTTCTTTTTGACTTTTTTGCCTTTTTGGGCCAAATCAATTTACGATTTTGTCCCACTTTAAAATAATGATTTTGTTATCAGTTTAAAATTACGCATTTAATTACCTCCAGTTCCAAATAAATTTTGCTTTTGCCCTCAATGAAAAATTACACTTTTGCCCTCGGTTCAAAATGACGATTTTGCCCCGTTTAAGTTCACAGTTTCGCCATTAGTTTTGTTTTCTTCCACTCAGGTAAATTACGATTTTGCACTCAATTTAAATTTACATTTTTATCATCGGTTTTGTTTGCTTTCCCAGTCAAATTAGGCTTTTGCCCCGCTTTAAAATAATTATTTTGCCATCAGTTTAAAATTACGTTTTAACCTCAAGTTCAAAATAAAATTATTCTTTTGTCCCCAGTGGAAAATTACAATTTTACCCTCGGTTCAAATTTACGATTTTTCCCCGTTTAAATTTACAGTTTTGCCATTAGTTTTGTTTTCTTCCTCACTGGTAAATTACGATTTTGCTCTCAATTTAAATTTACATTTTTGTCATCGATTTTGTTTGCTTTCCCAGTCAAATTACGATTTTGCCCCCAGTGTATAAATACAGACACAAGATGGGGGCATAGTGCGAGGCAACTGCCTGGAACTCCCCCATTGGCCCAGTCAATTTGCGATTTTTCCCCGCTTTAAATTTACAATTTTGCCATCAGTTCAAAATTACGTTTTTACTCTCAGTTCAAAATAAAATTATGCTTTTGCCTACAACTAAAAATTACAAATTTGCCCTTAGTTCAAAATTACGATTTTGCCCCGTTTAAATTTACAGTTTTGCAATTATTTTTGTTTTTCTCCTTCCAGCCAAATCACGATTTTTCCCTGAATTTAAATTTATATTTATATTTTTGCCATCGTTTTTCTTTACTTTGCTGTGTCTTTTCTTCTTTTGTCCTTTTCCACTTTATGTATATATTATAGTTATTATTGCGCGAAACTATTAAGAAAAACTTTCGGAATTTAGTTATTTCTATGAATATTCAAATATAGTGAGTGTCTCGGGTTCGAAGCCCTTCATTGGAAAGAAATTTTTTTATTACCTGCTGCTAAATAAACGTTTGAGTATCTATTATTCTTAATAATATTTTCCGTGATTTATTCCTTCTTTTCTCACTTTTACGTTGTTTTCTCTGCTTCTAAATTTGTAATTTTTATAATCAACCGGTATGGTACCGGTATTTATGGGTAAAACACCGGTAAATAACGAACTGAACGGGTATCGTGCTTATCTCGTTACGAAACAAAACGAATCGATATCGTTCAAATTCCCAGCCGCGCAGTGCGGGGAATTTCACTAGTTATAATACATTTAGCAACTTAGATGAATAGTAGTTTCACTCTTTGACTATTTTTTTTTTTTTTTGTGTGTTTTTGTTTTTTTATACTTTTATCCTTCAACTTTCAGCATCGACACTTACAACCCCTTAACTTTCTAAAGAATTTGTAATAAAGTTTTATTTTTTTATTCTTATATAAGTGTCGGTATAATCTAAAAGTTGATTTACGTTTCGAAGTAATTTTTTTACAAAAAATAAGTTGGGTCAAATATAATATGTTCTTATGCTTATTATTATGTACGTTTTCTGTTGATTTATGTTGCGACGTGAATATTCTTCGGAAATATATCAGGTCAAATATAGTAAGTTCCGTGCTTATTTTTATTTTTATGTAAGTTTTCGGTTGTTCTATGTTTTGATGTAAATTACAATTAGAAAGTTGTGTGAATAGTGCTTTCATTGTATTGGTTTTTTTATTTTATTTTTCTTGACTTTTTTTTCTAGACTTTATTATTTTTATTTTTGTTTAGTATTTTAGTTTTACGTTCCTTTTTCATTAAAGTTATATTTAAGATAGCATTTATGTTTTCATTTAAAATTAATTTAAAATCAATCCGTCCCGCTGTCAAATTTAAATTTATCTTTATGGTTTTCAATCGATATAAAACATGTGTCAATATTCTTTTAAGCATATTTTTTTCAATTGTTATACAGAACCTAATTAGATATTGATTGAAACCCGTAGCGTAGCGCAGGTAATCTTACTAGTTCATTACATATATGTAATAATATTTGCTTATTTTTTTAATATAACAAGACTATATTCTAATTAAAAATAAAAAAATCTATTAAATAGTGTAAATATATATATTTATATGTATATATAGGGGGAGGTTCATTTGAGAAGAAAATTTATTTGAGAAGACAAAAAACAAAGGCTACAATTATAAAATATTAAGTAGTTAATTTTTCATCTCATTTATTACAATTTTTAGGTAATTCATTACTCATAAAAACTATTATTTTCTACATTAATTTTCATTGCCTACACACATTAAAAGTTATCCTACATATTTCGAAAATTATCCTACACATACTTAAATTTGTCCTACACAACTCGTATTTTATCCTACACATCTAATAATTTGTCATACACACTAATTTTTTTTATTTTTTGAAAAAAAATATATATTTTGAAAATAAGTTACAAATTTAATATAGCTAGCTATTAAAAAGGAATACTAGAAATTAATGATCTATGTAAGTTTACAAATATACCCTAACATTAAAATTAAATGCAAATATTAAATGAAATAAAATGAAACATTCTTATTGGTTGAAACTTATTATTTTTTTCTTTTTACAAAAAAATTCTTCTCATTTGAACATTACACTATATATATATATATATATATATATATATATATATATATATATATATATATATATACTACTTTAATAAGCATATAGGAAGGGCAGTTTTGGTCATTTGCCATTGTACAACCATTTTAAGCACATTATACAACCATTTAAGCATAAATGTGTTGAAAAGTTCTATAACACGCGGTGTAGCTGTCATGGATCCTAACCGGATCTCTTAGACCCGTTTTACTCTTATGGATCCAATATAAACTTTCTTTCACTCCTTCTAAACCCTAAATTCATTTCATCCACAGCCGCTTCTCCTTCTTTCTCTCTCTCTCTCTCTCTGGTGATTTTCAATTTAGGGTTTCACGAGATCTGTGGTATGAGCAAGATCTCTCCTCCTTCTTTCTCCAGGCGATTCAAGATCTACGCTTCTTTCTCCAGGCGATTCTAGATCCGACACCAGATCGACTGGTTTGGCCGCTGGGTACCTTTCTTTTTACCATATCTTTTTTTTTATTATTTGAATCGGATCTGTGTAATATTTCAGATTACAGATTACCCGGTGGTTGTGGGTGGAAGATGGTGGCGATGACACAGATCTACCGTTTGAAGATGGTGGCGATGACACAGATCTACCATTTGAAGTTGATCTACCGTTCAAAAAAAAGCATGACGAGTGTTCTAAGTACAAAAAGTTGTGCTAAAATGTGGAAGATAAGCAATAAAGAATGAACGGTATGTATGTTTTTTTATGTGGAAAAGTTATAATATTGTGTTAATTTGGTATTACAGGATGGATGAGGGGAGGCAACCACTGTCACGAAAGATACCGATTCCCTCAAGCAAGATAAGTCCATATAGGTTTCCCTTAACCTTGTGTTTTCATGATTATACATGCTTCAAGGAATAATTTCAATATTAATTATACGCGTACATAAAATTATTGAAATTTGTACATGTTCAACATGTTTTTCTAGGAAATAATGGGGTTCAAGACGTCGAAGGAAACAAATTGCCGCGTCTTGTTTATGTTTCTAGAGAGAAAAGGCCCGGATTTGACCACCACAAGAAAGTCGGTGCCATGAGTGCTTTGGTATGAACTTATCTTCATAACTATCATGGATTATACTTTCAAATTCATTTTCTTGATTGCTTTTAACTTATACTTTCAAATTCATTTTTATGTGGAAAAGTTATAATATTGTGTTAATTTCGTATTACATGATGGATGAGGGGAGGCAACCACTGTCACGGAAGATACCGATTCCCTCAAGCAAGATAAGTCCATATAGGTTTCCCTTAACCTTTTGTTTTCATGATTATACATGCTTCAAGGAATAATTTCAATATTAATTATACGCGTACATAAAATTATTGAAATTTGTACATGTTCAACATGTTTTTCTAGGAAATAATGGGGTTCAAGACGTCGAAGGAAACAAATTGCCGCGTCTTGTTTATGTTTCTAGAGAGAAAAGGCCCGGATTTGACCACCACAAGAAAGTCGGTGCCATGAATGCTTTGGTATGAACTTATCTTCATAACTATCATGGATTATACTTTCAAATTCATTTTCTTGATTGCTTTTAACTTATACGGTTTTCTTTTTGAAGATCCGAGTGTCGGCGGTTATTACAAATGCACCATACATGCTCAATGTAGATTGCGATCACTATATAAACAATAGTAAAGCTCTCAGGGAGGCTATGAGCTTCATGATGGACCCTATATGTGGAAAGAAAATTTGTTATGTTCAATTTCCCCAATGATTTGATGGGATCGATCGCCATGATAGATTCTCAAATCGCAACATTGTCTTCTTTGATGTATGTCACCACGTTATTCAATTCGGTATTATCGTAGCGGACCTATGTCGAGTATGATTTTTTTTTCTTTTAAGTTGTTTAATCTTTTTTCATTGTCGTGACAGATTAACATGAAGGGACTGGTTGGAATCCAAGGAACGATATATGTTGGAACCGGATGTGTTTTCAGGAGAAAAGCATTGAATGTGACAAGGGTGTACGGGTGCTGCGTGTGTGGAGACTCGATGAAAATGGGTGGCCCCGGCATCAACAGCAGGCAGCGGCTAGGTTATGGCCCCGGCATCAACAGCAAGCAGCGGCTAGGTTATGCCGACAATTGCTCCAGTGACGAAGGTAGGAATGGAATTCGACGGTGACTCATCCATGGTAAGGTGTTTGTTTATTTAGCCTTTGTGCTGCTTAATCGAATTTATGTTATTGATTTAGTGTTTTTTTGTATAGGTTGGTATTCTAGGGTATATTCAAACAATTTAGTTAAGAGGGTCAAGTTTGTTGTGTGATGATACTGCTCACATTCTTGATAAATTTGACCAGCGAGCAGCAACACTTGAAACTTCTCCACACGTGTTTGACACATGATTGGTATGTAAAAGGAAGGAAACTCTCAGGCATGGTGGTAATTTGGGAGTGTTCCAGGCTGCATTTAATGACCAAACGATGACGAAGAAGATCAGTGTTGAGCTACAAAACAGGGATGGCGATGGGAACTAATGGACCAGGTACAATGAACATGATGGAGAAATGTGGTGATAATATACTGTGTTCCTAAAAGAATATTGGGCTTTGATTTTTATGATTGTTGTAGGATCTGTTCAGGGGCTTCACAACTTACATGGTAGTTTCAATGTTGCGGGCACACTTGGATCCCGAAATCCAACACCCGCTAATGTACCTTCAAGTGGGCTTCAACAACAAAGCGGAAACCTTTCTGCGGGAAGATTTACATCAAACAATATGCAGGATGCTCTTGCTCAGGTACTTCATATATGTATATATACGTTGCTATTTGTATTTGTGAGCTGGTTTTATTTACATATAACTATTCACGATGAACCATTGATGTGACACCTGTGCCTCTGCGACCATCAAACAAATATCAAACCAATGAAATATTGTATTTCATACTAGGGATTTGTATAAATATGTGTATCTTTTGCACATATCAATTCTTGTTCGATTTCAAGCTTTAAATCGCTTTCTGGAAGGTTATACGCGCACTGATGCGTAAATATAACCAGTTTAATGCAACGAAAACTCCAAAATAGTGAAATAGGCTTAACATACCTTAAATAACCTTTAAATAACTTAGAAATAAGTTTTGGAGGGTTTGGTGTGGTGAAATCAAGTTTATTCACTTAGAGGGACTAATTTCGACAAACTACGAAAGTATGCCGATTTGTACTGTAACGAACATTCCGGAACATGACCATAAGTTAAAAATACCCTAAATATCCTTTACATGGCTTAGAAATAGGCTTTGAGGGGTTCGGTGTGCTAAAATAAACTTTTTGGTCATTCAGGGACTAAAAGTGTCAAAAAGTGCATAAGTTTGCATTTTCGCGCATATCTTACGTTCTGAATACATCCGGACAGCTAAAAACTTTATGTAATCATTAAAATATTTTATTTTAGTGATTGGCATGATAAAATTCCATTCGTCGCGTAATTTGGATCGTTTTTCGCATTCGTTCGTTATTCGTCGTAATTAACCGAACAACTCAACCGTACGACCAAACGAACCAACATCCGAGATATTTTTGAGCATGTTTCATGTTCCCTATACTTTAACTTCATTTTAGAGACTTGAAATGGGATTAACGGGGCTTAGACGTGTCAAAAATGCATCAAAAACCATGTTTTGCACATTCAGGGACCAAAATTGACAATCTGCCATAGTTATCTTAGGAAGGGACCAAAATGAAAAATCTAAATTCCAGCTTGTTCCAGCTGTTCCCCTCATTTGCACATGGTTTTAATGAAACTAGGGGCTCCCATGGTTTCACAAAACTAAGGGCACATGTGTACGGATGAGATCGAAGCTCGTTTTATGATGAACGATCTTAACGGTTGTGCAAAAACTATAAATACACACCTTCCTCATTTGCATTCTTCACACCTTGATCTGATTTCTCTCTAAGTTGAAGTGCTTTCACTTCATACCTGAGAATAATCGGGTCAAACTTCCGTTCTTGGACCTTTTGTAAGTCCTCTTTCGTTCTTTTTCGCGTGAAAGTCAAACTGTGTTTGACTTTCTGCTTTGACCAGTTTATGGTCAACATGAAGTTCATTTGAACTTCATAACGTGAGCGTAATCACGATGGTTTTAGTCTCTTGTGACTATACCTACTGATTACCACGTTATCTAGGCATAGTGGCGAGTCGTAGTTTCGGCCAAAATGCGTATTCTTGCGTATTTTGTAACCAAACTACTTTTAGGTATCAAAACCGTTTGTTTTGATACCAAACATGTTTTCAAACCGCTTTAAGCATGTTTTAACATGTTTAGCTCGTCACTTTAGGTTTAGTGCTTATGTAGGGTCATAAGGTAAGCGGTCTAAACAACCGCTTATACTTTCAAACCCGACCTGTTTGGTCGATCTTTAGGATCCGACTAAACACATTAGGTGACCATAGTTGCATAGGGAATAATACAATATGGTTACGTCGTTTAAGTAGTTGTATGATAGGTAGTTTATATGCCTTAGGTAAATGACCAAAATGCCCTTTTTACGCCAAAACTCATTTTAAGCATATGTAACATAATTTTTGATATCTAAACTGATTTGGCAACAATATTAGACATGTTAAGGCATATTTTACTTATCATAGGACTAGTTAGGCGGTTCGAACGCGTTTTACGCAAACGACGCGTTAAAGTGGCGTAAGCTACCTTAACGAGTCGTAATGGGTCGTAAGCACTTAGGTTAGGTTTCGTTTTAAAATGTTGGCTTTGTTAAACCATATTACATGAGTCCCTACACTCATTTGGTTTACGAAACCTCATTTTATCCTATCCTCCGATTTAGGTCCGTTTATTTACATAGTTACCTATATTAGGTGCCGTTTGATTCCGTGATCCTTCTAGCTTTGCTTGGTTGTTATTCAAGACTTCTAAGCATCCTCAAGTGAGTACATAGACCCCTCTTTTACTGTTTTCCAAACGTTTTGGGGTGAAATACATGTGCCTACTTTTTATTTTCATGCTTTCCATGTTTTCATATCATATACTTGCTATGTTCATTAGTACACTATTAGTACATGATTTCATTATGTTTGCTATGTATGTTCACTTAACATGCTAGAACAATTGTTTTACGTTTTGAACCATTTGAAATCGTTGGATGTATGTGAATCGTTTGTAATCCTTGGATGTATGTGAACCATTTGTAATCATTGGATGTATGTGAACCAGTTGTAACCAATTGATGTATGTGAACCATTTGTAACTGTTTGAGCCATTGGGTTAGGGAAGTGATTAGGTAACGGGGCGGGTGTAATGTGTTAAAAGCATGGTGGATACGTCACTGGTACTTCCTATATATAAGTGCTTTTAACACATTATATATCGTTGCGTTATCTAGATCACTTGGGTAAATGATTTTGAAACGATGTCACACAATGATGTTTTCTGAATAATATAAACCATACGAGTTTTATTAACGAGTTTCTACGAGATGTTTTACAATTTGTTATAATAAAACAAATGTTTTGGAGTTAAGAATCATGGCTACGAGATTTTATAAATTATAACCAACTTGATTTGAGTTGGTTAATTACGTCGCAATCCTATACTTTTCAAAAACAAGGTTTTTAATTAAGTATTGCAACATGTAAACTAGCCATGGATCCGACACTCATATAAAACCTATGTACTCGCCGGCATTTTTATGCTGACGTATTTTCACATGTGTTTCAGGTACCATAGTTGATGATGTTTTATGATGATACTTGTGTACGCTCACATAGGAATGGACGAGGCCTTAGTGACTTAATAACAATGAAAGTTTATTTGTTCCTGTTTTGTTTCTAATTCCAATGTAATGTAATACATTCAATTCAATAAAACGAAACTGTTTAATCCATGGTTGTGAAACAATGATTCTGTTACAACACTCCCCGACGTTTCCGCCACGTTTTGTTGTTTTACGTGGTCGGGGTGTGACAGAAAAGTTGGTATCAGAGCCAATGGTTATAGGGAATTAGGTTATTAGTAATGCTTTGACCTAGACTATAACCTTACTAGGACCCTAACACGAGTTTACTTGCGTTTAGTCATAAAACAATACCGTTGCCTATCTTTAGGCAGCAACAACAATAAGAACACAAAATTCGAATCTGCTTTGAAAACTAATCATCTATTCTAGGATGATTTATTGTAAGGTTTTGAACCTTCAAAGTTTTCAAATTCTCGTCAAAGTTTAGGGCTACATAATGTGAACACGTGCAAACTGGAAGGGTGGGTGCCTGTACCCTGAGCTTTCTGTCTAAGGGTAGAGTGTTCGTACAAATCCGCAATATTGGACCAGTCACTCTTACCTGGGAACTCTTGGGGTGAGTGTCCACTTATAGGCGAGCATGTCTTCGCGATACATTATGAGGACCTATTTGCTTTGATTCGGCCTTTGCGTGTCGTTTGTTTGCTTCATTGTTCAAACAAATGACCATCACCCATGATTTTGGTCGGTAATTGTAACATCCTATTCTTACCCAATGCCATTTCATTTGTTTTCTCTCTTGTTTACCCTTTTTAGAATGGCTCCATGACGCGAAAATCAGGTACCTATTGAAGAATTGGCAGCTGTCATTACGCAGCAAATGACTGCTGCAATCCCGAACATCGTTGCCCAATGTAACCAAGCTCTCAACAACAATAATGCCCCCTGCAACTTCAAGACGTTCAACTCGGCTAAGCCATCAAAGTTTTCTGGGTCTCAAGGAGCAACTGCACTTCTGCAATGGTTCGAGAGTCTAGAGAGCACCTTCAGGCGTGTTCAATGCCCAAATGAGCGAAAGGTAGAATTCGCATCTAGTGTCTTTGAGAAACGAGCATTGACATGGTGGAATGGTGTGATGAGAGATAGGGGTGCCGATGTGGCACTGGCTCAAACGTGGGAAGAGCTTCGAGCTCTGATGATGAAGGAATTCTGTCCTCGTCACGAGATCAGGGCCTTGGAAAGGGAATTCGACGATCTTAAGCAAGATAGCGGTGAGCATCGAGCCTACACGGATCGTTATGAGGAGTTAAATCGGTTATGCCCGAATATGGTTACGCCTTTGGATAAGGCAATCGAAAAGTACATTGATGGACTCCCTGACCCAGTACAAGACATTGTGACTGGGAGTAACCCCACTACAGTTAGGCAGGCCATTGAGCTATCTGCTACCTTGACTGAATCTCAAATCAGGAAAGGTAAACTTTTCCGAAAAGGTGATAAGAAACCAGGCGAGGAATCGAAACCCAAAGATGAATAGACTGAATCCTCCAAGAAGTCAAAGAAGCGAAAAGCTTCCCAGAACTTCTTCGTGGTTGCTCACAATGATCAAGCTGCCCCCAACCAACCAGCTCAACCCCCTGCTAGGAAGCCATACAACGGAACTGCACCCTTGTGCAACCAATGTAACCTTCATAATCATGCTAGTGTGAAGTGCCCAAATGCAAAATTTGTGGACTTATAGGTCACACAGCAAGAGTTTGCCGAGCTGAAGTTGCACCAAATCAAGCTAACAACAATCCTACTCAAGCTCGTTTTCCACCAGGTTCTTGCTACAACTATGGCAAGATGGGTCATTTCCGAAGAAATTGCCCAAAGCTTGCTAATGCAAATCCAGCACAGGGATGAGCATCTGACCGACTAGAAGACAACACCGTTTAGAAATAATCACGCCTTATGTATTATTTTCTTTGGTTGTCAAGGTCCATGAAACAGTTGTTTATAATTAAATCTTTTATTTACATTGCAATATATTTAGGTGGTTGAATGTATAAACAACATATCCCCTACAATACCGACAATCAGGGAATCGTATTCCTTGAAGAACAGACTACCCCCAAAATTCTTCTATTTTATGATCTCTTGCGTTTTCCACGAAAATCCTAAGTACCCGTTTCTTCCAAAGAAACGAAGTACAAGGCGCAAGTTACAACTCTTGACGAATACCCAAAGTACAACTATAAATCCTTAATAGGGTACCTAAGGGTATTTTCGTAAATCCTAAAATTGTTGTGTGCCTTAATTCGAATATTATGTTTCTTTGAAAACAAAATTGGATTTTGGAAGATCATCATATCTTCATAGATAGATTCTTGAAAATGATTAAAGTGCCAAATGAAATCCACGGATTGGATTCCTGGTGTGCTTTAAATATCTGTGTCCAAAGATAACAAATTAAAGGTCAAATTAAACAAATATGTGATTATGTGCTTATGTGTTCCCTTTTATGTTTTTGTGTGATCCAAGTTTTTGTTATCCAAATCCTCGTAGAATCTTCCATATCTTCGTATAAGGGATTCATAGTAGGATATCCAAAGGTACTACCCTAAATCCTTAATGGGCTTCTACGTAATAGTAAAGACCCTTGGATTATAATGTACTATTCCATAATTAGACCCCTTGAGTGGTCTAGTTAAACAGATTGATCCAAAAATCTGGTTAGGAATATCATGTGATGATATAGCTGAAAAGACTCCTTGGTGGTCTAATTAAAGAGATCATTTGTAGATCTAATTAAAAGAACCCTATGATAGTCTAGTCACACTCATCACAGGTTTGATTTTCTTCCCCTTCACATTACAAAACAAACTGTGCGAACTGTGCAAGGAATTACGTAATTATGGATGTATACATAATAATGGAATTCAGTGCACAGAAACCACAACAAGTTTTGTCATGTGTCTAGAGTTGACTCAGTTCATTTCCGTTTCTGAAGAATACCCATTGAGGAAAATGACTCATTCCGTTCATTTTCATTTCTGAAGAATATCCATCGAGGGAAATGAATATTCTTGATTTTTCCTTCATTTCCGTTTCTGAAGAATACCCATTAAGGAAAATGACTCATTCCGTTCATTTTCGTTTCTGAAAAATATCCATCGAGGGAAATGAATATTCTTGATTATTCGTTCAATTTCGTTTCTGAAGAATACCCATTGAGGAAAATGACTCATTCCGTTCATTTTCGTTTCTGAAGAATATCCATCGAGGGAAATGAATATTCTTGATTATTCATTCATTTCCGCTTCTGAAGAATACCCATTGAGGAAAATGACTCATTTCGTTCATTTTCATTTCTGAAGAATATCCATCGAGGGAAATGAATATTCTTGATTTTTCCTTCATTTCCGTTTCTGAAGAATACCCATTAAGGAAAATGACTCATTCCGTTCATTTTCGTTTCTGAAGAATATCCATCGAGGGAAATGAATATTCTTGATTATTCGTTCAATTTCGTTTCTGAAGAATACCCATTGAGGAAAATGACTCATTCCGTTCATTTTCGTTTCTGAATAATATCCATCGAGGGAAATGAATATTCTTGATTATTCGTTCATTTTCGTTTCTGAAGAATACCCATTAAGGAAAATGACTCATTCCGTTCATTTTCGTTTCTGAAGAATATCCATCGAGGGAAATGAATATTCTTGATTATTCATTCATTTTCATTTCTGAAGAATATCCATCGAGGGAAATGAATATCCTTGATTTTTCCTTCATTTTCATTTTTAAAGATTGTCCGTTGAGAGAAATGACAGGATTATGCCTTGCATAATCTTTGATGGGTTTTTCTACGCAAATAGATAAACACCCTAGATTCCATGCAAGGCAATTATTTAACACAGCGTCACAGACAGACTCCTACGAATAAATTTCGGGATGAAATTTCCTAAAGTAGGGGAGACTGTGACACCTGTGCCTCTGCGACCATCAAACAAATACCAAACCAATGAAATATTGTATTTCATACTTGGGATTTGTATAAATATGTGTATCTTTTGCACATATCAATTCTTGTTCGATTTCAAGCTTTAAATCGCTTTCTGGAAGGTTATACGCGCACTGATGCGTAAATATAACCAGTTTAATGCAACGAACACTCCGGAATAGTGAAATAGGCTTAACATACCTTAAATAACCTTTACATAACTTAGAAATAAGTTTTGGAGGGTTTGGTGTGGTGAAATCAAGTTTATTCAATTACATGGACTAATTTCGACAAACAGCGAAAGTATGCCGATTTGTACTGTAACGAACATTCCGGAACATGACCATAAGTTAAACATACCCTAAATATCCTTTACATAGCTTAGAAATAGGCTTTGAGGGGTTCGGTGTTCTAAAATAAACTTTTTGGTCATTCAGGGACTAAAAGCGTAAATAAGTGCATAAGTTTGCATTTTCGCGCATATCTTACGTTCTGAGTACATCCGGACATCCAAAAACTTTATGTAATCATTAAAATATTTTACTTTAGTGATTGGCATGATAAAATTCCATTCGTCGTGTAATTTGGATCGTTTTTCGCATTCGTTCGTGTTTCGTCGTAATTAACCAAACAACTCAACCGTACAACCAAACGAACCGACATCTGAGATATTTTTGAGCATTTTTCATGTTCCCTATACTTTAACGTCATTTTAGAGCCTTGAAATGGGATTAACGGGGATTAAACGTGTCAAAAATGCATCAAAAACCATGTTTTGCACATTCAGGGACCAAAATTGACAATCTGCCATAGTTATCTTAGGAAGGGACCAAAATGAAAAATCTAAATTCCAGCTTGTTCCAGCTGTTCCCCTTATTTTCACATGGTTTTAATGAAACTAGGGGCTCCCATGGTTTCACAAAACTATGGGCACATGTGTACGGATGAGATCGAAGCTCGTTTTACGATGAACAATCTTAACAGTTGTGCAAAAACTATAAATACCCACCTTCCTCATTTGCATTCTTCACACCTTGATCTGATTTCTCTCTAAGTTGAAGTGCTTTCACTTCATACCTGAGAATAATCGGGTCAAATTTCCGTTCTTGGACCTTTTGTAAGACCCCTTTCGTTCTTTTTCGCGTGAAAGTCAAATTGTGTTTGACTTTCTGCTTTGACCAGTTTATGGTCAACATGAAGTTCGTTTGAACTTCATAACATGAGCGTAATCACGATGGTTTTAGTCTCTTGTGACTATACCTACTGATTAGCACGTTATATAGGCATAGTGGCAAGTCGTAGTTTCGGCCAAAATGCGTATTCTTGCGTATTTTGTAACCAAACTACTTTTAGGTATCAAAACCGTTTGTTTTGATACCAAACCTGTTTTCAAACCTCGTTAAGCATGTTTTAACATGTTTAGCTCGTCACTTTAGGTTTAGTGCTTATGTAGGGTCGTAAGGTAAGCGGTCTAAACAACCGCTTATACTTTCGAACCCGACCTGTTTGGTCGATCTTTAGGATCCGACCAAACACATTAGGTGACCATAGTTGCATAGGGAATAACCTTCCGAGGTTATACCTTATGGTCACGTAGTTTAAGTAGTTGTATGATAGGTGGTTTATATGCCTTAGGTAAATGACCAAAATGCCCTTTTTATGCCAAAACTCATTTTAAGCATATGTAACATAATTTTTTTATATCTAAACTGATTTGGCAACAATATTAGACATGTTAAGGCATATTTTACTTATCATAGGACTAGTTAGGCGGTCCGAACGCATTTTACTCGAACGACGCGTTAAAGTGGCGTAAGCTACCTTAACGAGTCGTAATGGGTCGTAAGCACTTAGGTTATGTTTCGTTTTAGAATGTAGGCTTTGTTAGACCATATTACATGAGTCCCTACACTCATTTGGTTTACGAAACCTCATTTTATCCAATCCTCCGATTTAGGTCTGTTTATTTACATAGTTACCTATATTATGTGCCGTTTGATTCCGTGATCCTTCTTGCTTTGCTTGTTTGTTATTTAAGACTTCTAAGCATCCTCAAGTGAGTACATAGACCCCTCTTTTACTGTTTTCCAAATGTTTTGGGGTGAAACACATGTGCCTACTTTTTTATTTTCATGCTTTCCATGTTTTCAAATCATATACTTGCTATGTTCATTAGTACACTATTAGTACATGATTTCATTATGTTTTGCTATGTATGTTCACTTAACATGCTAGCACAATTGTTTTACGTTTTGAACCATTTGAAATCGTTAGATGTATGTGAACCGTTTGTAATCATTGGATGTATGTGAACCATTTGTAATCATTGGATGTATGTGAACCATTTGTAACCAATTGATGTATGTGAACCATTTGTAACTGTTTGAGCCATTGGGTTAGGGAAGTGATTAGGTAACGGGGCAGGTGTAATGTGTTAAAAGCGTGGTGGATACGCCGCTGGTACTTCCTATATATAAGTGCTTTTAACACATTATATATCGTTGCGTTATCTAGATCACTTGGGTAAATGATTTTGAAACGATGTCACACAATGATGTTTTCTGAATAATATAAACCATACGAGTTTTATTAACGAGTTTCTACGAGATGTTTTACAATTTGATATAATAAAACAAATGTTTTGGAGTTAAGAATCATGGCTACGAGATTTTATAAATTATAACCAACTTGATTTGAGTTGGTTAATTACGTCGCAATACTATACTTTTCAAAAACAAGGTTTTTAATTAAGTATTGCAACATGTAAACTAGCCATGGATCCGACACTCATATAAAACTTATGTACTCGCCGGCATTTTTATGCTGACGTATTTTCACATGTGTTTTAGGTACCATAGTTGATGATGTTTGATGATGATACTTGTGTACGCTCACATAGGAATGCACGAGGCCTTAGTGACTTAATAACAATGAAAGTTTATTTGTTCCTGTTTTGTTTCTAATTCCAATGTAATGTAATACATTCAATTCAATAAAACGAAACTGTTTAATCCATGGTTGTGAAACAATGATTCTATTACAACACTCCTCGACGTTTCCGCCACGTTTTGTTGTTTTACGTGGTCGGGGTGTGACAATTGAGAACAAAAAAATACAAAAAATATTGTTTTATTTTTTCAGATAGCTCGTGGCAATTCACTCAGTCATTCAGGGCTAAATAGTAGAGGTAGCTTGAGTGTTGTTGGAACCCCTGGGTTCAGTAGTGGTGCAAATGCATTTAGTGGTTCGATTCCTGGAGTCCTGCCTACCACTGCAGCAATCAGTAACCGTAATTCTATTCCGGGAGTCGGAGTCCCACCGGTTTTAGGAAATCGGAGCTCTCGGATCACCAGTTAAGCTGGAAACATTGGCAGTGGTGGTAGCATTGGAAGATGCTCAAGTTCTGGTGGCGGTTTATCATTCCCGGGGGCCTTGGTTCTCGACTTAACCTTAACACTAATAGTGGCTCAGGAAATTTCAGTGTGCAGGGATCAAATAGATTAATTGGTGGTATGCTTCAACAAGGTGTGTTGTCTGCATGTCCTAGCATAACATCTTTTTTTTATATATTTATATAAAGAGTAAAATGTCATTTTCGTCCCTGAGGTTCGGCCAGTAATGTGACTTTCATCCAAAGGTTTGTTTTTCGGCATCTTGATCCAAAATGTTTGAAATCTTTCCATTTTCATCCGGCCCGTTAACTCCATCCATTTATCTCCAATAAGTCTGGGGTATTTTCGTCTTTTTGTTAACTTAAAGGGAAATTCGGTCTTTTTCACTTTATGTACAAGCATTTAGCATACTGTAAAAGTATTCAAAAGACCGAATTGTCAAGTTAAGAAAAAAGACAGAAAGACCCCTGACTTAACGGAGAAAAAAGGACGGAGTTAACGAGCCGGATGAAAATAGCAAAATTTCAAACCTTTTGGATCCGGATGCAGAAAAACAAACCTTTGGATGAAATTCGCAAAACTGTCCGAACCTTAGGGAAGAAAATGGCATTTTACTCTTAATATCCAAATAAGTTCTTTTTTTATCTCTATATTTTTTAATGTTTTTAAAATGCAGCTTCTCCACAGGTGATGTCTATGTTTGGAAACTCATATCATTAAGGTGGACCACTTTCTCAAAATCATGTTCAAAACTCCATGGGAATGTTAAATTATATGAATAACAATGACGGTTCTCCTTTTGATCTAAAAGACTTCCCTCAGTCAAAAAGCTAAATATTTTTTTGACACTGGTACTTGAAAAGTTTGCTTAAAACCATAAATAAATCTTAGCCAGATCTTAATCATCTTTACTTATATGCATATTTATGCAGGTAATCGTATAGATATAACGCCTGGATACAACCCAGCAAACTTTGCTGTAGCAATATTCGGTTAATCGGTTTTGTTCTTGGGTTACGTGTCACACGGATCACGATTTTATATAAGTCAAACCGTCATTTTATTTGCAGTTTGTTCTATTTAGTCAGAAGATCTTGATATCAGTAAATTTGAAGAAGCTTGTGGCGTTGGTATGTTCTAGCTGATAGGCTTATTTATTTTTAAATTTTAGTGAATTTATGTAATTTGATGAATCCTCCTCAGCATATTTATTATTGTTCTTATTAAATATTAGGTGTTAGATTGAATCTATTATTTGGTACCAGGTGAGGTCTCTGAAGAAGATATAGGGCGTACTTTCAATGGAATTTATGAAGAGAAAAAGAGTACAATCAAGGAACTAAGCTACCGAACAAATGGCGACTTTTAATTTCGTAATTCTCCTAAGCTATATTCTCTTAAGTGGCAACGCGAATAGGATGCGTCACTTGATCTTTACATCAGTTGGGGCTCTATTTGCTTATATGCGAAAGAAGCTGCCTTGGTTGAGGTTCAACTTTTTTTTTTTTTTGAAAATGAGATAAGAAGGGGACGTGTATTTTCTTACTTATTGAAATTTATCTTTCACTGGTCATAGTTTTTTGGAAATCCAACTGACTTGGTGCTTTGTTAGTTTAAAACGGTAAGAAGATGTTGAAAATAAGGACACACTAGCCAATAATATAATATAACCTTCTGGCAGTTCATGTGTTCATGAATGCTTAATTTTTTTTTTATTTTTTATTCGAATAAAGTGGTTGCATCTATTGCTAAATTCTCAAACAATATATATATATATATATATATATATATATATATATATATATATATATATATATATATATATATAACATATATCTTTAAAATTATTTAGCACTTATATATAATTTACTATGTATATGAAATGAAAAGCTAAATAGTTTATTATTACAATGTTTGCATATTAGAGGACAATCCATGTAATTTAGAAAATTAATTGAAAACAGTTTATGAAGCGAATAACGAGATTTTTAAAAATTGATAAAACTATATGGATAGAGATCAATGAAATCACCAATTGCTATGATTTTGAAGAGAAGATCAAATAGTTGACTTTCAAATATTAAAACGTCTCAAAATAACACAAATAAGCGACACATACAGTCACAATAGTTGAACAAAAAGCAATAATTGACCAACAAAAATCTCTCGATCTACATATAATAAGTAACCAAGTTTTGTACATACTTGAACTAAATGTGCAAAAAATAGTATAGTTTGTTGCATTTACTTTTATTTGATGTTCTAATCCGATTCTTCCTAATAAGGATTTAATTCACACCCCTAATTCGTGTTAGGTTCATGTGTTTTCGAGTCGTGTTAGAAATTCACAACCCTAATAAAAATAAATGACATGTAGCCCGTCAGACCCATTATGTAAGGCAAAAAAAAAATTAGATTTTAGTTATGAGCCAACTGAACTAAATCTTCTCATGTACACCCTTAGAATTTCTAACAAGTGTTGTGTTTTCCGTTGCATCGCGAATTTGGTCTTGGTTATGGCTCAAAACCGAACCGCCCCGTACATAGCCCTAAACTCACCAACCTAAGTGATATGTTTCCCGCCGCATCGCGCGGGTAAACGACTAGTATATATATATATATATATATATATATAATCAAAACATAACATCGTTAAGAATAGTAGTTTTTAGAATTTTAAATTTTGCCACTAAAGGTTTAGAAATTGCAAAGAACTCCTTTGAGAGGCATTGCATTTTGTAGACATTTTGCGAGTGAGTTTTATTTAATTGTCATATCTAATCAAATAATTTTACGTAATATTTGATGTTTTACAAATCAATCAAAAATTTTCATGGATCTAAGCGTGTAATATGAATTGAAATTTCTTTTGTTAGAAACTAGTGGGAATGTCCAAGCATTGCAACGGGTGTCCCGAATGATTTCATATTCAATTTGTTTTTTCAGTTATATATATTAAAAATTAAGAGATGCAACAAAAAAATTTATTATATATGAAAAATTACGGTGTAGTGTAGCCTAGAATCCCAACTTTTTATTATATATAATATAATATCTTAAAACTATAAGTTATACATTCAGTTATCTTTTTTTCCCAGCAAAAGGAGAAACTTTATTAACCAAACAAAGACAAAACTTAGCGAGCAACTAAGCCATTTCGACAGACCCCATACAAAGCAAAACCAATACACAAAGCTAATTATACACTACAGACTCAAAGCTGCTCCAATTTTCCAAAGCCAGGGGCATTTGACCCTATACACCATCCAACTGTATGAGTGCTCCTTAATGTCTTCCAACACATTAGTATCCAAGTGGGTCCTCCCATTATTATTTCTCTGCTGACTACAAAATGACAGTAGAAACATAGCATAGATGACTTATTTCTCCTTAGTTGATCTGCCAACATTACGGGCATGATCGAGTAACGTCTTCACAATTTCAAAGCTGCTGGGCATCGGGATTTATCCCAAATGCACACCATCCAACAAACAAATTTGGTAGTCATACAGTTGGCTAATAGATGGCCAGCCGTCTCGTCCGCCACACCGCACATAGGGCATGTACTGTACTGTCCCCATACGCTAGGCCTCTCGTTGCCAACGCCATGGCAGTCGGAAGCAGTGTATCTTAGGCACTGCTACTAATATAAAAAAAAAACTGTAGAAAAGAGAAATAACTCGTTGAAAACACACCTCCAGTTGTATATTCTGCTTCTCCTCATTTAAGTTTTGAAATTGGAGTGATTGTTTATAGTCACTTATAGCTACAGAACACAAATCAAGCGTTTAGACAATAAGTTTCTACTCATAACACAAACTAATCTTGACGATATCGATGTTTATTTAATGAAGTACCTATAACAACTATGACGATTATAACAGCCAAAGCTATGCTTCCTCCATCATACCATCCTTCTTTGATCCTTTGAAAATAAAGTACAAGATTTAAAAAAAAAGAAACGGAAATATTATTATCT
This sequence comes from Helianthus tuberosus, assembly GCA_030545235.1. NCBI lineage: Eukaryota > Viridiplantae > Streptophyta > Magnoliopsida > Asterales > Asteraceae > Helianthus > Helianthus tuberosus. The sequence goes on along the minus strand of CM060353.1, from coordinate 130,749,164 downwards.
TATGATAAACAAGATATGATTCGCTTACCTCTGTTTTTATTCCTAGAGCCAAAGAAGCAGGAGCCACTACCATTAAGATGATCAAGGTCGTATCGCGACAAGCATCCAACAGAAACCTCTATCAAACAGAAAGAATGTAATTAATCAAATTATCACATAACCAAACATAAAAAGGAATCAAGTTATCCCAGAAAGATGAAGAGTAAGTACCCAAAAACTTCGCCCCTTTTTTCGCGGGTATGTGTTTGATCCAAACACATTTTTCCTATCTAAGATGTTCGCCTCGTCTTCATGAATTCCCTTATCGGGATTCGTCTTCAGCTTCTCTGCCAATCCTTTAACCTATTGTGTTCATTGAACGGAAATGAAGAACAATGTGATCAGCCAGAGGATGATGAACAAACGTGTGACAACTCGTATTTCAGAACCTTTCGTTGTACTTTGATGTAACTTGTTTGGACAATATGTGATTACATGATATGTGGTTTTAATGGAATTTTTGTTATGTTATATAAGTATGTGTGTAATGTATGTATATAATGTAGTCGCACCACACATATCCAATCGCACAAGCCTTTGGGCGTTTGTTCCACACCCTTCTCGGCCCACACTTTTGCACTCGAACCACAAGGGCAACCCGTAATGGGTTCGGCCCATTCCATTTGATGCGAATAACCCCATGAGGAGGGAGTATGCTCCTCATTACTTGTAAAACACAACACACCAAACCCTAGTTCTCTCATCCCTCTCTCTTGAAGCCGACGGCATCACATCCCTCTTCCTCGAAGCTTTCTTATTCGGATCACCCCTGCTTTACCTTCTAACCGGTTAGTGTTTCATGGTTATTGTTTTGTTGGATGATATTGTGAAGTATGTGTTCTTACATGATGATTTACGAATGATATGTGATTGATTATGATATGAATAAATTGGCCCACATGTGTAAGATGTTAGTTCAATATAGGGTTGATAATCATGTAATGAAAATAACGATCTAGAACAGAATGAATGTAATCGGCCATATGTTTTTGAATTCGGATGGTTTAGTTGTGTTGTTATGATTAGGATGTATGCTAGTAATGAAGAACCGAACCGTGCAAACATGTTTAATTGATTTTGGTTGTTATTTGAATGATGAATTAAGGGTCTTGATGTTAATTAGTGTCACACCCTGGCTTTTGTGGAAGCGTGGATTATTTGGTGTGACTTCTTAATACCATAGCAACAATTATAACAATGCTATATGATTAAAATACGTGATGATCATCCATTAAAATAGTTTAGAAAAATGCACAACATATTGTCTTAAAACATCAATCACAAAATATATTACAAACCATGACTTGTTTAAAATGAGTTAATAAGACTCAACGAAAGACTACCAACAAAACGAGGATTAGAGACATGCAACCCATCCAGGAAGGAGTTACACTTCCCAAACCCTACGACCCTGGATGACATCTTTATTTAGTACGCAGCTAACATGCATCACTTGCCAGATCCGATTAATTCCCTGAAATACATGTAGTTTAAAAATATCAACAAAAAGTTGAGCGAGTTCATGTGTAAGTTTGTGTGTATAAGCCTTTAAAATAAGTCTCGTATGAATAAAAGTCCCTGGTATGTAGCAATAAGGAAAAATTGATCACCAATCTAGCAAATTTGTCTATGAGCAAAAATGTAAAGGGGTGACACGAGATGCACCAGGAAAGCCCTTGATCAATCTAGATCACCGGCATAAAACCTCGGGAGCTGACAATCGCAGCTGCCTTGTTCTTCTATTGCTTCAAATATCAGGATACTGTGCAGGATATGATGTGGATCAACTAGGTGTTACAATATAATTTGAGTACAAGTGTTGGTGTGTAGTGATTGCTAGTAGCTAGAGAGTAAAATGTGCGAATGAAGTGAGTGCTTTAACTTGATCCGATCATACTATTTATAGCTAACCGAAAACAACTAACTTTCCTAATAAACCGAGATGCCCCGAATATTCCCAAGTAACCGTTGTAGTCCTGGTCTTTCGGGATCAACGTCTTTATCCCAACTGATTTGCCCGAGTCTTGGGGGAAGAAGTCTTCTTAAACGTTGCAGACTTGTAACTCTTAATCTGCACGTGATCAATTCAGTTAATACCAGGATATCGAACCAGGATGTTACCAATATCCTGATCCGGTATCCTGATCCGGTATCCTGATCACAATCAAAAGCAGAATATTAGCCAGGATATATACTCGGAAAATGACCCATAACAATTATCCCCAAAAATATACCTGTTGGAATTCCGAGTTTAAACAGATATATTTTTAAATTTTATCACCTGGATTGAGGCAATTAACACGATGAGACCTTTGAAATGACAATGTACAACTTCCAAGATGCTATTTACTCTTTACCCCCTATTACTCAGCCTATATCTATCCGAAATAGTTCACAGTATGATCACCACTCCTCAAGCGGATCTCAGGTATTTCTCTTATCTTCTCTGTTTTTTCCTTTCCTTTGGATTTTCTGTTTCTCGGCCGATACCCTTTATAGCATCTCGAACAAGATTCCGGTCGAACGAGCCAGTCGCAGACCTAACGAGTCAGAACCTCATACGAGAGCCTCAAAACGAAATCTGCTCCTTCAATAACGCTGACATCGCCGCCCTGAAGAATTCTGGCGCGTTCCCTGCCGGAGTAGTCATACGACCTTTTGATCGGGAAATCCGATCAGACGCATCGTCAAACGAGTGGGTCTGCTTCCTCGCCTATCCCTTTTCCTTGGGACTCCTGTACCCATTTCCGCCCTTTATCTCTCGTTTCTTTGGGCTTACCGGCCTTAGTTATGCCTAAACCATGCCTATGGTTTGGTGAGTTTTAATGGTGCTGAACAAGATTAAATCTTGTCACAGCCCTGACCTGTGCATCGAAGACCTCCCCATAGCATACCGGTTGAGGTCCCATGGTAATAGCCGTTTTCTTTTGTTCTCCACCTCCAAGAGCCCTTTAGTCCTTAAGGCCACCAAGAACGAAGACTAGTGGCGGCGAAAGTTCTTTTTCGTGAAAAGAGACTCTATTGACAAGGGTTTTGATCTGCCGGTTAGATGGTTAACCAAGGGTAGGATCTTGGGTTTTAGGAATATCCCCAAGTGTATTCTTAAACTATATCCCAGACTTATATCCTGATGTTTTTATGCAGCGAATTTCAGAGATCTAGCACCCCCAAGTGCGGAATCAGAGTCCAGGATCAAAGAAATCTACCGACTTCCTGCTAGTGAAAGAACCTTCTCCCTGTCTCTTACAGATTCAAGCCAAAAATCAAGTTTAGAGATGTCTGGTAAGTACACAATTATAATGATTGTAAAATACAAGAGTTTGCAAATTGAATATTTCTTCCCTTCTTCAGCGCCAGTTATCAACCTTGAAGGCTTCCAACTTGACGAGTTGGACAGTTATTCCAGTCTCGCACCTGTCAAGCAAGAATCCAACCCGAAGTCATCCGTCACACCGAAGCCTACCAGTTCGAAAGTGACTTCCGCTCCTAAAGCTCCTCCGGCATATCAGACTCGGGCCTCCAATTCCCGAAAGAGAAAGGAAACAGAGCCTCCTGCTATTCCCAGTGTATTCCCATTTGAAAATCATGGGTTTGGAGAGTCCAGCAAATTCATGACCAGCTTCCTCAATCAGGTAAATATCCTGATCCATATCCTGCACCATATGCTAATTACTGAACTCAATTAAAGTTAATACCTGTTTCTTTATTTTGCAGGGTCTTGAACGTCTGATTTTCCTTTACGAGGATGCATGTGGCTCGAACGTCATGCTGGAAAGTCAGCTAAAAAAGGCCGAAGCCACTATCGCAGACCAAGCAGCGAACGCCACCGCTAAATCAGAGCACTACGAGGCCAAATACAAGGCAATGGCCCAAGAGCAGCAGTCCACCATCCAAAAGGTCACACAGGAAGCCCAGGCCAAGATCGACGCCGCCCAAGTCCAACATGAGCAGGCTATGGCTTCGTATCGGGAGAATCTCAAGAACTCTGTCGTCATCTCCCTTCTCCAGGCCATACTGAAAATGGCTTATGAGGTAATGGCTTTGGGCCTTCAGTGCCACTCCTGGAACACTAAGGCCTGGGAGACGAAACTGAAAGATCTCGGGGGAAATCCTGTGGAGCCTCCTGCCAAATCTGCTGGGGAAGAATCTGCTAAGGTGCCTGATGCTAGTGTTTCAAAGGATGCCGGTGGTAATGCTGGAGAAAATGCTGGTGGAGAGGATGCTGCTAATGATGCTGAAAGGAATGCTGGGGAGGATACTGGTGGAGATGTCATGGTGAAGGAGGGAGCTGTCCCTTAAATGCAGCGTTGTGGGCGATGATGGATATATATGCCAAGGCCGGAGCCCACTTTTTAAAATTTCATGGTTGTGGTTTGTACAAACAATTTACTTTTCCTGTCGTAGAACAATTTATATTTCCTGCACTAGAACAATACAATGACCAAAGGTGGATGGGTCCTGGGTTTCAGGATGAAGCCCTTGGTCATCGGTTAGTATAACCTGTTTTGAATGACGTAACGGTTGAAGGTGGACAGGTCCCGTTTTGAGATAAAACCTTCAACCGTTATGTAAGTATGGTAAAGACTAATTGTGCTTTTGGCGGATGGGCATCGGTTTGAGGTGAAACCAAAAGCACAAGTTTTGACATGTTAATAATATAACTTCCTTTTGACTTGTTTGTTGTTGCTTTCTAATTTCTCGTTGCTTAGTTCGAATTTCAATTTTGCAAAATATCTTGACCAGGATACTCAACTAATATCTTTAAAACAGTTTATTCTACAAAATCTCGAACAATAGGGTTTTTAAAGGAAAAATATGGTTTGCTTAGAACTTATAAACCTTGTTTTGATAGCATTTTTAACTCTGATTTTTTTTTTAAATTCAAGTATTGCATCCCTGATATTCTAACCGGATACCCTAAATCGTATTCCGAGAATATATCTTAATGATATATCCTACTCAGGATGCTTTGAGCCTTAAACAGAGTTAAACAGTTCATGTAAGGTTCACAAAGGAAAGATCATACCAGGAATTGAGTGTAACCCTAGTATTAACTTCCAACCCCTTTTGCGACTTTTCCCACTAAGATGTCCCCAGTCCGAGACACTTAGCCCAATTTTGATCTTTTGAGCTTCACACAATTGCTTTAGAAGGAATGTCCCCTGTGCATGAAGTCTATAAACACTTAGAAAATTTTTTGAATATCAGTTCCAACTGTTTAGACAATTCTTGTGTTACAGGGGTTAAACCCAAAAATATACTGGAGATAAATCCTTAGTATCCTGGGGAAAATCCCAAATTTTCATGCGCTATAGGCGGGAGTGTATAAACTCCAAGACTTAGAAAGGTGATAACCTTTAAACCTTAGAGAGTATGAAAATACCCTTTCGTGAGAGAGGGTGATCAATCCTCATATACCTTTAGGATTCAGGATATAGCCAACAGTAACGAAATTGTCAGCCACTTTTACATGAACTGGTCCTGGCACCTTGAACTATTCCCGAATAACTTGCGCTCCAGGCGGGGTGTTTAAACCCAATTCGGAAGAAAGGTGAATACCTTTAAACCTGTGAAGGGATCAGAATCCCTTAGACGTGAGAAAGGGGGCCAATCCTCTAATCTTCTGAAGTATCCTGAATGTATATCCTGGAGCTATATCTCGAAGCATATACTGCAAAACAACTATAAGCTAAGGTGAGTGTTAGCCTGGCTAACACCCCTCCGATGCTTAAGTCAGTAATGGGTCCAAAATAGTAAATAATATTAAAATTTAATAAAAAAAGACAGAATCCATACCATCCTGAGTTAGAATTTAAATTCCATACTCACTTGAAATAGAGTTTTAGATGTATAGCATTCCAGGATCTCGGTAGCATATCCCCCTCCATATTCTTGAGTCAGTATGCTCCTTTTCCCGATTCTGATTCAACCTCATAGGGTCCTTCCCATTTTGGAGCCAACTTTCCATCAGCATGATTAGTAGTATTCTGAAAAGCCTTTCTCAATACCCAATCTCCAACTTGAAATCTTCTAGTCCTTATATTCTTGTTATATGCTTTAGATATCCTCTGTTGCTATGCTGCCATCCTTAGCCTTGTTGCGTCTCTTGTCTCATCAATAGTATCCAGTTCCTAGCATAGGATTTCAGGATTCTGCTCAGGATCTCGGAGGTTGGATCTCGCTTATCACCATTTCTGTTGGGATCACCGCTTCTGTTCCAAACACCAAGGAACACGGGGTTTGGCCAGTTTCACTTTTCACTGTCGTCCTATCAGCCCACAAAACAAAGGGTAACTCTTCTGCCCATCTTCCTTTCTTAGCCCCTAGTCTCTTTTTCAAGTTGTTGACAATTATCTTGTTTGAGGATTCTGCTTGTCCATTTGCTTGAGGATGTACCGGAGTAGACGTGATCATTTTGATTCCCCAACTCTTGCAAAAGTCAGTAGTCCTTTTACTTATAAACTGGGATCCATTGTCACAAATGATTTCAGCCGGTACTCCAAATCTGGTCAGGATATTCCTCTTTATGAAGGATACTACTTCTTGGTCTCTAACTTGAACAAATGCTTCAGCTTCAACCCACTTAGAGAAATAATCAGTCATTGCCAGCATAAAGACTTTTCCTCCTGGAGCTTTTGATAATTTCCCTACTATATCCATTCCCCATTTCATGAATGGCCAAGGGGAAGCTATAGGATAAAGTGGTTTGGCCGGCTGATGTAATATGTTACTGTGTCTTTGACATGCATCACATCTTCGAGCATATTCTGCAGCATCTTTCCTCATTGTCGGCCAATAATATCATGTTCTTAACGCCTTTGAGAACAATGACCTGCCCCCAGTATGGCTACCACAATCCCCTTCGTGTATATCCTGAAGCACTTCCTTAGTTTCGGGATCATCTAAGCACCTTAGATATGGTCCCACAAGAGATTTCTTATAGAAGACATTATTTATAATAGTGAATCGTGATACCTTCATTCTAAAGGCCTTAGGATTCTCATCCTTTGGGATGTGTCCTTCCTTGAGATATCTTACGATTGGAGCCATCCAAGACTTAGGATCCTTCGCAGGATACTCATTAGGATCCTGAACACTTAGAACTTCCTTATCCTGAGGATCCGTCGCAGGTTATAGGATATGTAATATTGGTATTCGGGTTCCTTCCGGTATCCTGACTGATGATCCTAGATTTGCCAAGGCATCAGCTTCAGCATTATCCTCTCTTGGTACCTGTTCAAGTGTAAAAATATCAAAATATCCTGCTAATTTTTTGAGAATTTCGAGATACTCGATTAACTTCTCACCTCTAACTGCATAGGTTCCATTAAAATGATTAGTGATTAACAAAGAATCAACATATACTTGCAAACTCCTGATATTCATATTTTTAGCCAATTCTAATCCTGCAATTAAAGCTTCATATTCTGCTTCATTATTAGTAGCAGGAAATTCACACCTAACAGCCTGGGGTAACATGTCCCCCTGTGGCGATTTTAGTAGTATACCTAAACCTACACCTCTTACATTAGATGCACCATCAGTATATAATGTCCAGGATTCTAAGTTTTCTCCCAGGTGCTGTACTTATAAGTCTACTTCATTTTGAATGTCACTACTGAAATCAGCCACAAAGTCAGCTAAAGCCTGAGACTTTATGGCATTTCTAGGCTCATAAACTAAATCATAGGCACTTAATTTTACTCACCACTTAGCCATCCTACCCGACATCTCGGGTTTCCTAAGCACGTTCTTAACAGGATAATTAGTTTTAACATGAATCCTATGTGTCAAAATAATGTCTAAGTTTTGTTGATGCCATAACTAGGGCTAATATCAATTTTTCTAGATGAGAATATCTAGTTTCAGCATCTAATAAACTTTTACTAACATAATAGACAGGATATTGCTGACCTTCATGATCTTTTACGAGGACGGCACTTACCGCATTCCCTGACACAGCAAGGTATAGGGATAGTGGTTCACCATCTTCAGGTTTCATTAACAGAGGTGCGGTTGAAAGATACTGTTTCAAATCCTGCAAGGTTGTTTCATGCTTTGCTCCCCATTCAAACTTCTTATTCTTCTTCTTCAGGATATCATAAAACTCCTTGCACTTTTCCAAGGATCTTGAAATAAATCTGTTCAATGCTGCCACTCGCCCTATTAACCGTTGAACATCCTTCACATTTGAAGGTGATTTGATATCCAAAATAGCTTTAATCTGCTCCGGGCTTGCCTCTATCCCTCTTTTAGTGACCATATATCCTAGGAACTTTCCTGCCCCCACTCCGAAATGGCACTTAGCAGGATTTAGCTTCATGTTATACTGATCCAGGATATCAAATGCACACTTGATATCCTGAAGGTGATCCTCAGCTTTTTTAGATTTTACTACCATATCGTCGATGTATACCTCCATAGTATCCCCCAGCTTGTCTTTGAACATCATGTTCACTAATCTCTGGTATGTTGCACCTGCATTTTTTAAACCAAAAGGCATAGCAGTATAACAGTAAATACATGTTGGTGTCTTGAAAGCAGTATCCTCCTGGTCAGAAGGTTCCATTTGGATCTGCTGGAATCCTGAGGATGCATCCATGAAGGTTAACATCTCATGACCGGTAGTGGCATCCACCATTGCGTCTATATGAGGAAGAGGGAATGGGTCTTTAGGACATGCTTTGTTCAAGTCTGTGTAATCTTCACAAACTCTCCATTTCCCATTCTTCTTTTGAACCATGACTACATTTGCTAGCCACTTGGGAAATTTGACTTCCCTGATCATCTTGGACTTCAATAATCTTTCAACCTCTTCTTGAATAATTATGTTTCGTTCTGGAGCAAACTTCATTCTCTTTTGCTGGATAGGCTTGAAAGACCTGTCAATTCCAAGCTTGTGAGTTATAATATCCTTGGAAATACCTGTCATATCCTCGTGTTTCCACGCGAACGTCGACATCCTGCATTTTAAAAAATTAGTCAATTGATTTTCAACATCCTGAGGGATATTGGTTCCTACGAGCACCGAGATATCCGGATTATCCTGATCCAGGATAACTTTCTTTACATCCTGCTCCGAAGCCTCCATCATATCCTGGGCCCGCATCTTTAATTGCTATGCTTCATTAGACTTGGTTGAGGATTTCATTGAGGATGAGTAACATTCCTTCGCCTCCTGCTGATCACTATCAACCTTGACAACCCCGCAAGGGGTAGGGATCTTAATGCACTGATGATAAGTCGATGGCACAGCCTTCATATCATGGATCCATGGCCTGCCTAGTATGATGTTATAGCAGGATAGGGAGTCCATCACACAGAAACGTTGTATTGAGTTGACCCCTTCAACATATACTGGTAGCTTTATCTCTCCCACTGTGTTCCTGGCCTCTCCACTGAACCCAACAAGCACGGTGGATTTTGAACTAATATCCATTGGAGATACATTCATTCTTTTCAAAGTTTCTAGTTGGATTATGTTGACGGAGCTGCCATTATCCACCAATATCCTGCGTACAAAATGGTTAGCCACGTATAATGTTATTACGAGAGCATCATGGTGAGGATCCTGGACAGTATCCCTGTCATCACTGTCGAAAGTGATCACTTTATCAGTTGTAAGGGTAGTCATCCTGGCTGGTTTATCTCCCCTCTCGGCCTTAGCTTCCTTTGCATGTCTTTTTGCCGCAGAATACGAAGTCCCACAAATGTCGGATCCTCCTGAAATAAAGTTGATTATCTTAGCATCCGCAGGAGGTGATGCTGCTCGTTCAGGATCCTTCTCAGTATCCTGACCCTTATTCTTCTTTCTTCCTAGGAGATCCTTCAGATATCCTTTGCTTAGAAGATAACTTATTTCCTTTCTTAGAGCAATGCAATCCTCAGTTACATGTCCGAAATCTTCATGGAAGGCACACCATTTGGATTTATCCTTCCAATCAGCTTTTTGTTGATTCATTTGAGGCCACCTAGCTTTGTCTCCTAAACCCTGCATAGCATACATTAACTCAGGTATGTTAACAAAAAAGCAATATTCAGATAATTCAGGATATTCTTCAGGATCCTCGTCTTCAACAGCATTCACTTTCTTGTTGTCATTTCTGCCATATGGCTTAGAGCGATATGGTTTATACGAGGATTCTGATTTCCGGTTGGTTGATTCATAGGTTGAGGTGGTATTCATCCTCTGTTGCATCTTCTTATCATCCTCCAAGCGAATATATCTCAAGGCCCAGTTACGAGCTTCGTCGAGATTCCTGCAGGGATTCATTACAAGATCCTGATAAAACTGAGAATCTTTTTGTAATCCCATCTTAAAAGCCTGCATAGCTGTTGCAACATCAAGATATGGGATATCCAAGGATTCCTGGCTAAACTTGTTCACATAATCCCTCAAGGATTCCTGAGGCCCTTGAGTTATCCTGTAAAGATCACTGGTTAGTTTCTCAAAACTCCGGCTGCAAGAAAACTGACTATTAAATAAATTAACCAAATGACCAAATGAAGTAATTGAGTGAGGAGGAACATTTAACAGCCATTTTAAGGCTGATCCTGTTAAGGTAGAACCAAAACCCTTGCAGAGACACGCTTCCTTGAGATCTGGAGGGATAGGGTTGATCTCCATCCTTTCCCTATACTGGGCGATATGCTCTTCAGGATCCGTGGTTCCGTCATAGAGTTTCATGTTGGGGGTTTGAAATATTTTTGGGATTTCAGCATCACAGATAGGATGCGCAAACCGGGATATCCTATGACTGTCTTGGGACACTTCTGGAATCGGCTAGACCACCCCAGGCACACTGGATATCATGTCTTTCAGCTTTTGGAGTTCTCTGGAAAATGTCGATGTCATACCTGCATCCTGCAAAGATCCAACACCATTAGTAGCAAGAGTGTTATTATTATTAGATACATTACCAGTCTGGGGATTCTGGCCATATCCTGAAGCATATCCTGAGCTTCTCACGGTTGATACTCTTATTGAAGAGGGTATTTCAGGAGTATGATTCTGGGAATGGCTTGGCACGATATTCCCCCGGTTATCCTCAGTGTAAATTGCAGAACTGAAGTTCAAAGCCCTGGGTTGCAAAGGAGTGACAGTTTCTTCAGCAGCCCTACTTGGGCCGGATTTCAAGAGTTGTATCTCTCTTATCAACATCCGATTAGTTTCCTGCTGCTGCCTCATCTGTTCCTGTACACTACCAAACAAATTCAGAATTTCGTCATTAGAAGCCAAAACAGGACCAGACCCCTGGGCACTGGGAGCGGGGATAACATCCTGAGCCACATGACTCTCAGCTCCTTGTGAAGAGACTTGTATTCTTGGAGGAGGAGTAGGAAGCACCGAACCAATTGTTGCAGAGGTTGTAGCAGGCATAGTGGAAGAGCTCATGTTTGATCTCGAGGCCATTGAAAACAATGTAGCAAAAAGTTTTGACAATATAAAACCGAGTAATGATTTTACTAAAGTTTTTAGTAAAAATAGCACCACTTGCCCCACGGTGGGCGACAAATTGTTTTGGTCAAAAATTACCGAAGCAATTTAGTGATCAAATTAGTGAAGTGAGGTAGTGTGCTAGAAATATGTGTTGAAAATATGCTGATTAAGTTGTTTGTAAAAATAGTTTTCAGGATACGGCTCAGGATATAGAGTTGTATCTGTGATCAAACTATGAGCAAAAATGTAAAGGGGTGACACGAGATGTACGTGGAAAGCCCTTGATCAATCTAGATCGCCGGCATAAAACCTCGGGAACTGACAATCGCAGCTGCCTTGTTCTTCTATTGCTTCAAGTATCAGGATACAGTGCAGGATATGATGCGGATCAACTAGGTGTTACAATATAATTTGAGTGCAAGTGTTGGTGTGTACTGATTGCTAGTAGCTAGAGAGTAAAGTGTGCGAAAGAAGTGAGTGCCTTAACTTGATCCGATCATACTATTTATAGCTAACCGAAAACAACTAACTTTCCTAATAAACCAAGATGCCCCGAATATTCCCAAGTAACCGTTGTAGTCCTGGTCTTTCGGGATCAACGTCTCTATCCCAACTGATTTACCCGAGTCTTGGGTTAAGAAGTCTTCTTGAACGTTGCAGACTTGTAACTCTTAATCTGCACGTGATCAATTCAGTTAATACCAGGATATCGAACTAGGATGTTACCAATATCCTGATCCGGTATCCTGATCACAATCAAAAGCAGAATATTAGCCAGGATATATACTCGGAAAATGACCCATAACAACCACTATGGGCCGCCCCGGCCTCATGGGTGTGGGCTCGCTACACCCAAATAGATCTATCACTCATGTCCCGTGGTCCTACAATGAGGATTAATGGCTTTAAGTGTCATGCCCACCACTCACTTGATCGCGTAGTAAAAACCTTCCTTAAGCTAACCATACCATGTATAAAAATGTCTGTAATAAATTGTAACATGTATTCCACCCCCGAAGTATAAAACTAAAATAGTTAAGGGAAAAAGGGGATATGAACTCACAGTAGTGCGTCTTGTACCGAATCTCAAACTCTGAAAACTACACGACAACCTACAACGTACTAATGTCTATTAGACGAACGGGTCGTGCCTTGGCTTAGAGTTTAATGTTTTGAGTTACGTTTCATATATTATTCCGAATGATAATTATTTGTCAAAGTAATTAATATTTCAACTTAATTATATGCCGTGTTGGAATATTTGTTCATTCAATATTCTTGTATTAATACTTCTAAAGGGTTTTATATACGCGTTTCCTTCCCAAGGATGGGATATTTTACACATGTATGCTCGTATTGGAATTATATTTTTAAGTCCCTTTTAGAGAATATATATTTAACCATTTTCATGTATAAAACTAACCTCCGATACTTTGTATTTTGTTACAAAAATCTTGGCGAGGTTTATGTTTGAAAAACATAGTCTAAAATATACTAGTAAACACTTGTCTAGAAAATATTTACTAAGTGTTAGGATTTTCAGAAAATTTCGCCATAGTCTCCTTTGTAAATGGAGGTGTCCATGCTAAATAGCATATCATTTTCTTTAACATTTATCACGTCAGATCGTTCTCAAATAACCAACCCGACATTTAGACATGCAAAATACTACTTATGTCATTTCAGTTTTAATATACAAAACTGGGCTGTTTTCAGGCATTTTAATAAAGTAGTTAACTTACTCCAAAAATTCCCAAATTTTTACAGAATGGGTTAAACGATCAAAATATTATTGTGAAAAAATTTCGGGGTTCAGTTCATTACCAATATTTTATAAAAAATCATTTACCGGACTGTAATCAGATTTGTCACTTTCTGACTGCAGTCTACAAAATAATTCATTTAAAATTCATCGTAAGTTCGATTGACGAAATTCCAGTTGGAGGATAACCGCGACATCAGTGATCGTCAACAGTATAAATTTCATGAGCTAGTTCTAATCAGGTTTCAAGTTATGACGAAAAACATGACACACATTTTCTGCAGTAAAAACGCAGCTTGAGCTGCTGTCCAAAAACAGAGTTTTAAAAATAGTAAACGACCTCGAAAAATTACGATTCCAGTGCCATTTGATCCATTTTTCGAAAATACATAATTTAGGCTTCAGAAAATTAGTTTTTCAATTTATTATTATCCGTTTACAGCCAGTTGAAGTTAGCTGAAAATGTTAATCAGCATGTTTAATGTATCAACAATTGTCCTAACAACGGGTTTATAAAGAAATCAACGATCAAATACCATGCATGCTTTAACCAACTCTAATCCAACAAGATTTCATCTTTATGTTAACTTATGTTCATGATTCTTGTTCATTTTCTTTTTGTGTTCTTGTGTTAAACATCAAACAACAATCTATATATCTCTTTAACCACAAAATAAGAAACAAGACTAGTAGTAAGAAACTTACAACTAGCTCAAGGGCTAGGGATGAACTTATGAAAAAAGATGATGATGAAGATGGTGTGAGAAAGCAATGTGTGGTGTTCCTTCAAGACCTCCAAGCTTCAAGCTCCATAAGACTTCTTCTAGCACTTGATTCAAATTTGGAAATGGAATGGATGAATGTTGAAGTGGGGTGGTGGTGGCGGATGTATGTAGGCCGAGAGAGGGAGAGAGAGTGTGAGGGTTCGGGAGTGTGAGGTTGTAATGATTTCCTTGAACTCCATTGGCCATACTTGGATCATGATCTTATATTTTGGCAACTAACTCAAGTAAAGAGGCCCAATCATATTTAAAGGGAATATTTAATGGGGATTTAGTGATGATGATGGTGGGTCTCCTATTTGAGCTGGAAATATTGAGGGGGGGGGGGAGTTAATTTTAAAATTTGATCTTAAGTGGGTAATTATTTAGGAGGTTAAGTGTATTATCTAAGGTATTATGTGCATGACATATTTTTATAGTGTGTTGGGGTATTTGGAACCATAATTAGTTAAAGATAATAAAACAATGTTTCTGACAAAATTTTGATGTCCCGGGTAATGTCCGGTTGTTCGGTTAAGTACCGTTCCATTAAAGTGTTAAATTGTACCGTATCGCGTCTTTTATGTAGCTTTTTGTAACACAATTAATTCCCAATACTTAGGAAAGCATTCAGAACCATTTAGTCAATTCTCTGCATAATATGAGTACGTTAAAAGCTGAATTTTTGCTGAAAATGCAGAATTTTGTACTTAAAATGAGTTTTAGGCACTTTCCGGCACTCAAACTATCACCTAGTGACACAGTCTTATGGTCTTCACTTCCCTACACCCATACTAGTGTAGTAACTTGTCCCTGGCCCATACAGGGTCTCAAAACACTGTCTGTCTATGTACTGGCACTGTCAGTATATTTCTGGGTTATCCGCTAACTGTGCTAACTGTGCTTTGTGCATCAAGTATGTCACTAAAGTTTGTATGTAATGAGTGGAGTGACAGTATGAAATGTGATGCATATGTATGTAAGTTACAGAAATCAGAAAGCAGTTTACGTCATCAGTTGTAATCAAGCACAATCATTAAGCACGTAATTAAGATTAATTAATAGTACGGATACCTGGTTTAGTGAGGGTTGTCACATTCTCCCCACGTTAAAAAAATTTCATCCCGAAATTTTAAGTTCTGCTTCTAGTTGCAGGGGTCTTGGGGAATAAATGTGGGTATTTCTCCTTCATACGATCCTCACGTTCCCACGTGAATTCTGGGCCATGTCGTGCATTACATCGAACCTTGACGAGTTTGACACTACTCCTGCGTGTTTTGTTAATCTTCCAATCCGTGACCTCAACTGGTTCTTTAGTAAAGTGGAGTGTGTCGTTAATGTGGATTTCGTCGGCTGGAATGACCACTGTCTCTTGAGTTGGACTCTTTTTCAGGTTTGATACATGGAATGTATCATGAACGCCATTTAGTTCAGCAGGTAGGTCCAACTTGTAGGCTACAAGACCAATCCTCTCCAGGATTTTAAATGGTCCAATGTACCTGGGGTTCAACTTCCCACACTTCCCAAAGCGTGCCACACCCTTCCAGGGTGAAACTTTCAACAAAAGCATATCTCTTACCTCAAATTCCAGAGGTTTTCTTCTCCGGTCCGCATAACACTTTTGTCGATTACGAGCCGCTTTGATGCGCACTCGGATCTGTGCGATCTTGTCTATCGTTTCCTGGACCAATTCTGGTCCGACAAGCTGTCTATCTCCTGCGCCAGCCTAACATATCGGTGATCGACACTTGCGTCCATAAAGAGCTTCGAACGGTGCGGCTTGAATGCTTGCATGATAACTGTTGTTGTATGAAAATTCTACCAATGGTAGGTGAGTGTCCCAACTTCCACCTAAATCCATTACGCAAGCTCGCAACATGTCTTCCAACGTCTGAATCGTTCGCTCGCTCTGTCCATCTGTCTGCGGGTGAAAGGCAGTACTCAGGTTCAACTGAGAACCAAAAGCTTCTTGGAAGGATTGCCAAATCCTTGACACGAATCTTCCATCTCTATCAGAAATAATTGAGAGAGGCACTCCATGACGTGCAACAATCTCTCTTAGGTATAGCTCAGCTAACTTGCTCGTGTTGTCTTTTTCCTTGATTGCTAAGAAGTGTGCAGACTTGGTCAGACGGTCCACGGTTACCCAAATCGTATCGTGACCTCTGGATGTTCTTGGAAATTTCGTTATGAAGTCCATAAAAATCTGTTCCCATTTCCATTGGGGTATTTCAGGTTGTTGCAGGAGACCTGAAGGCTTCTGGTATTCAACTTTTACCTTGGCGCAAGTTAGACATTTGCCAGCATATACCGCTACATCGCCTTTCATTCTTGGCCACCAATAGAAATCCTTAAGATCTTGGTACATCTTATCCGATCCTGGATGGATCGAGTACCGTGACTTATGAGCCTTATCAAAGATAACGTCTCTCAAGCCACCAATGAAAGGAACCCAAATTCTTCCCAAGAAACATAACGTTCCATCCTCCCTTGGTACCAATTGCTTCTCCATTCCACGGAGGTATTCATTCACAAGGTTTTCCCTTTTGAGAGCTTCTCTCTGCGCGGCATGAATGCGCAACGAGAGGTCTGTCTGAACAATCATTTCCAAAGCCCTAACCCTTATGGGCTTAATCCTTTCTTTTCGAATTAAAGCATCGGCGACTACATTCGCCTTCCCTGGGTGATACTTGATCTCACAATCGTAGTCGTTCAACAATTCAACCCAGCGTCTTTGTCTCATGTTAAGCTCCTTTTGATCGAAGATATGCTGCAGACTCTTGTGATCAGTATAGATGGTACACTGCGTGCCATATAAGTAATGTCGCCAGATCTTCAATGCAAACACCACAGCGCCTAACTCCAAGTCATGCGTGGTGTAGTTTTTCTCATCAACCTTCAGCTGGCGCGAAGCATAGGCTATAACTTTTTGTCGCTGCATCAACACGCAACCCAAACCTTGACGCGAAGCGTCGCAATATACCACGAAGTCATCCGTGCCTTCGGGTAGAGATAAGATCGGTGCGTCACAGAGTTTGTTCTTCAACAATTTGAATGCGTCTTCTTGTTTGTCTTCCTAATCAAACTTCTTGTCTTTCTGTGTGAGAGAGGTCAAAGGTTGAGCGATCTTCGAGAAATCCTCAATGAATCTGCGATAATACCCAGCCAAACCCAAGAATTGCCGAATCTCGGTTGGCGTTTTCGGAGACTCCCAGTTCTTAATCGCCTCGATTTTTGTGGGATCCACATGGATTCCATTTCCATTCACCACATGACCAAGGAACTGAACTTCGCGTAACCAAAATTCGCACTTCGAGAACTTCACGTACAACTTCTCCTCCTTAATCAGCTCTAGAATAGCTCCTAAGTGTTGTTCGTGTTCTTCCTTCATCTTTGAGTAAATCAGAATATCGTCAATGAACACAATCACAAACTTATCGAGGTACGACTTACAAACCCTGTTCATCAAATCCATGAACACAGCTGGCGCGTTTGTCAGACCAAACGGCATAACCAGGAACTCGTAATGTCCATAGCGAGTCCTAAAAGCAGTCTTGGGAATACTTTCCTCTTGTATCCGTAACTGATGATATCCTGATAGGAGATCGATCTTTGAGTAGAAACTTGAACCTTGCAACTGATCGAATAGGTCGTCAATCCTTGGCAACGGATATCTGTTCTTGATTGTCAACTTATTCAGCTCCCGGTAGTCGATGCACATGCGAAAACTACCATCTTTCTTCTTAACAAACAGGACTGGAGCTCCCCAAGGCGAGAAGCTTGGTCTGATAAATCCCTTGTCTAGCAACTCTTGAAGTTGCGTCGACAACTCTTGCATTTCCGAAGGTGCAAGTCTATATGGTGCCTTAGCCACCGGCGCGACGCCTGGGACTAAGTCAATATGAAACTTGACTTGTCTTTGTGGTGGCAATGCTGGCAAGTCTTCTGGAAAGACTTCAGGATATTCCCTTACAACAGGAATGTCTTCCATCTTTGGCTCAGCGGCCTTCTTATTTACGATGTGTGCCAAGAAGGCAACACATCCCTTCTTCAAACATTTCCTAGCCTTCAAGCAACTAATGATCCTTAAGGGTACATCACGCTTCTCCCCGTGTACCACAATTGTTTCTCCCTTCGTCGTAGGGATGCGAATGGTCTTTTCATGGCATACAATTTTGGCTCTGTTGCTTGACAACTAATCCATTCCTACTTCCACGTCGAAGGTTCCCAACTCCACTGGCAGTAGATCCAGTGTAAACTCTTGCTCTCCCAGCTCTATTACACATCCTTTGATGACTTCATTCGTTTCAACTAGCACTCCATTAGCCAGTTCGATTGAGTGCGGAATGTCTAACTTACTAGCAATTAACCTAAGCATACTTTTAAATTCTAACGATACGAAGCTATAGTCGGCACCAGTGTCAAATAAAACAGATGCAAAGCGTTGATTTATAGGGAACATACCAGTGACAACGTTCGGGTCCTGGCGTGCTTCCCTTGCTCCAATGTTGAATATCCTTCCCTGAGCTTGATTGAGTTTTGGGCATTCGCGCTTGAAGTGCCCGATGTCTCCGCAGTTGAAACATCCCGGTCCTCGACCGATACCATTACCATTTCCGCCTCGATTTATGTTAGTTCCCCGATTACCAGCTTGATTCCCATTTCCGCCATTTCCTCCCTGTTGGCGGTTTCCATTCCCTCCTCCATGACCTCTTTGATTTCCACGTCCAACACCATTACCAGCCCAGCATGTTTCCTTTGAGTGGCCAGTCTTCCCACAAAACTCACATTTCCTGAATTTGCATGGGCCGGGGTGATGATATTGGCATGCATCACACTTTGGCAGGATGCCCATGTATCATCTTCCTTTGTTTTCGGCACCAGTTCTGTCCCTGGCTGGTGCACTTCCCTCATCTTTCCTGCTGACACTGCTAGTACCCTTTTTGAAGTTTGAGAACTTCCTCTTGTTCTCACTTGGCGATGATTCGACATGTGTTTCCTTTTTTTTCGGTTCAGAGATTGAAAATTTGTTCAATCTGATGGCTTCCACTGTAAGTACCACGCTGAGATCAATGGATTCGGTAATCGTTGGAGGCTTGGACGTCGTCACCATGCTCATGATCTGGGGTGCCAATCCCCAGATGAAACGCTCAATGCGCTTAAACTCAGGATTAACCATATACGGCACAACGCGTGACAAGTCGTGGAACCTTTGCACATATTCAGCAATCTTTGGACCGTCCATTTTGAGGTGCCAGAATTTGGTTTCCAGTTTCTGTATCTCGGCTCGTGAACAATATTTCTTCCTCATGAGCTCCTTCAGCTCTGTCCATGTCAGAGCATACGCCGCCGCTTCCCCCAGGGTCTGTACTTGAAGGTTCCACCAGGATAGGGCACCATCAAGAAAGAGCCCTGAGATGTATGTAACTTGGTGTTCAGGAGCACACTTGCTCATCCTTAAAACAGAATCCGTCTTCTCCGTCCATCTGACGAAAGCAACAACACCCCCAGTGCCGTCATAGTTCAAGGGCTTATAATCCAGAAATTGTTTGTAGGTACAGCCATTGGGCGGGTTGTTGTTGTTATTGTTTGAGGTATTCCTGCTTGTTTCAGCACGCGAGGCCTCATAATCTGCTATTGCCTTTGAAATACGTTCCTGTAGTTCTGCTTCAGTAGTAGGCAAGCGTGTGTCTCGTCGCGGAGGCATCTTTCATAAGAAGATCGTAACAGTCAGGTCATAATAAGTATAGTAAGTAATATGCGTATGTAATAACACTAATCAACATAATAACACATAACATCCCATGTCATAATCATAAACAGATAACTCAACAATACATGTAATGAGAAGGCTGGGATTAAGCTTTGCATAAAACAAAACCACCAATACAGTTTTACAATTGTATCATATGTCAAAAGAGACTAAGGGTCACATCACCCTTGTCTGAGTCGTCTAACAAGTACAACAACCGATAAATCAAAAATAAAAAACGTGGTCTTAAAAAGTCTTCATAATCATGGCTCGATAGCTGTCTTCTCACCAAAGGTAGCCTGTCTGTAGGAGACCTAGAACCCCTAATACCCCTAAGCTGATGGTGGGGGAGGAGGAGTGTGAACTAATCTGCGCAAATGCGCTAAATCCTCCTTGAGAGCATGGACAACACGTATGAGGTAAGCAATCTGCTAGTCCGTGGTGAGGAAACGGACATCAGAATCAGGGTGCAGTCCGAGAGGAGCTGGTGGTGTCGCATATGGAGACTGGAAATGACAAGGGGTAGGACGTGGAATCCTCTCCAGCGCCTGGACTCGTCGGCTCAATGCATCTTGCTGTAACTGCAAGGATATGAGTATATCATCCGCGGTATATCCCACATGGAAAGGGTGGTATGGGTCTGATAAAGGCATAACGTTGGGCGAAGACCACAAGAATGGGTCGCCCGTGGGTGCTGAGGAAGTAAAAGTCGTGTGTGCAGTCGGGGCAAAAGGGGGTATATATGGAAAAGCTGCTGTCAAGGGTGGCATGTGACCATGCGTCCCAGTAGAAGGTCCTTCCCCTGGACGGGGAGGGGGTATGTCCTGAAGAAAATGTAGTGGGTAAGTCGGTGCGGTGGGTGTCAGATACGTGTGGGTGGAATAGTGGAGCATCAACTGATGCGGTAATAGGTGCAGCAGGTGGAGTGACGGGTAGAAAATATTTACTAAGTGTTAGGATTTTCAGAAAATCATGGCGAGGTTTATGTTTGAAAAACATAGTCTAAAATATACTAGTAAACACTTGTCTAGAAAATATTTACTAAGTGTTAGGATTTTCAGAAAATTTCGCCATAGTCTCCTTTGTAAATGGAGGTGTCCATGCTAAATAGAATATCATTTTCTTTAACATTTATCACGTTAGATCGTTCTCAAATAACCAACCCGATATTTAGACATGCAAAATACTACTTATGTCATTTCAGTTTTAATATAGAAAACTGGGCTGTTTTCGGGCATTTTAATAAAATAGTTAACTTACTCCAAAAATTCCCAAATTTTTACAGAATGGGTTAAATGATCAAAATATTATTGTGTAAAAAATTCGGGATTCAGTTCATTACCAATATTTTATAAAAAATCATTTACCGGACTATAATCAGATTTGTCACTTTCTGACTGCAGTCTACGAAATAATTCATTTAAAATTCATCGTAAGTTTGATTGACGAAATTCCAGTTGGAGGATGACCGCAACATCAGTGATCGTCTACAGTATAAATTTCATGAGCTAGTTCTAATCAGGTTTCAAGTTATGATGAAAAACATGACACACATTTTCTGCAGTAAAAACGCAGCTTGAGCTGCTGTCCAAAAACAGACCTTTAAAAATGGTAAACGACCTCGAAAAATTACGATTCCAGTGCCATTTGATCCGTTTTTCGAAAATACATAATTTAGGCTTCAGAAAATTAGTTTTTCGATTTATTATGATCCGTTTACAACCAGTTGAAGTTGGCTGAAAATGTTAATCAGCATGTTTCTTTATAGTTTAAACGTTACTAAAATGTATCAACAATTGTCCTAACAACGGGTTTATCAAGAAATCAACGATCAAATACCATGCATGCTTTAACCAACTCTAATCCAACAAGATTTCATCTTTATGTAAACTTATGTTCATGATTCTTGTTCATTTTCTTTTTGTGTTCTTGTGTTAAACATCAAACAACAATCTATATATCTCTTTAACCACAAAATAAGAAACAAGACTAGTAGTAAGAAACTTACAACTAGCTCAAGGGAAAGGGATGAGCTTATGAACAAAGATGATGATGAAGATGGTGTAAGAAAGCAATGTGTGGTGTTCCTTCAAGACCTCCAAGCTTCAAGCTCCACAAGACTTCTTCTAGCACTTGATTCAAACTTGGAAACGGAATGGATGAATGTTGAAGTGGGGTGGTGGTGGCAGATGTATGTAGGCCGAGAGAGGGAGAGAGAGTGTGAGGGTTGGGGAGTGTGAAGTTGTAAAGATTTCCTTGAACTCCATTGGCCATACTTGGATCGTGATCTTATATTTTGGCAACTAACTCAAGTAAAGAGGCTCAATCATATTTAAAGGGAATATTTAATGGGGATTTAGTGATGATGATGGTGAGTCCCCTATTTGAGCCGAAAATATTGAGGGGGGGGGGGGGGGTTTAATTGTAAAATTTGATCTTAAGTGGGTAATTATTTAGGAGGTTAAGTGTATTATCTAAGGTATTATGTGCATGACATATTTTTATAGTGTGTTGGGGTATTTGGAACCATAATTAGTTAAAGATAATAAAACAATGTTTCTGACAAAATTTTGGTGTCCCGGGTAATGTCCGGTTGTTCGGTTAACTACCGTTCCGTTAAAGTGTTAAATTGTACCGTATAACGTCTTTTATGTATCTTTTTATAACACAATTAATTCCCAATACTTAGAAAAGCATTCAGGACCATTTAGTCAATTCTCTGCATAATATGAGTACGTT
This sequence comes from Helianthus tuberosus, assembly GCA_030545235.1. Taxonomy (NCBI): domain Eukaryota; kingdom Viridiplantae; phylum Streptophyta; class Magnoliopsida; order Asterales; family Asteraceae; genus Helianthus; species Helianthus tuberosus. Next base: position 130,726,671 of record CM060353.1, on the reverse strand, counting down.
AAAAGCTGAATTTTTGCTGAAAATGTAGAATTTTGTACTTAAAATGAGTTTTAGGCACTGTCACTCAAACTATCACCTAGTGACACAGTCTTATGGTCTTCACTTCCCTACACCCATACTAGTGTAGTAACTTGTCCCTGGCCCATACTGGGTCTCAAAACACTGTCTGTCTATGTACTGGCACTGTCAGTATATTTCTGGGTTATCCGCTAACTGTGCTAACTGTGCTTTGTGCATCAAGTATGTCACTAAAGTTTGTATGTAATGAGTGGAGTGACAGTATGAAATGTGATGCATATGTATGTAAGTTACAGAAATCAGAAAGCAATTTACGTCATCATTTGTAATCAAGCACAGTCATTAAGCACGTAATTAAGATTAATTAATTGTACGGATACCTGGTTTAGTGAGGGTTGTCACAATTAGGCTAGTTGATTCGATGTGATGATGATGAGTTGTTATATTACTGATTAGGGTTCATAAGAATGTGATGTTGAAACTCTAATTTGATCGATTTTGGTATAATTGGAAACTGTTAATTTGATCATGCGAATTATTTAGAAATTAGTAACTGACTTGCATGATTTAAGGAGATGTATTACGAGTCGCACAAGATCAGATCGCATAAGATCTGATCTGATCGTACAAGCCCTAGTCGCACAAGTGGGTCGAGTTCGAAGGTATAGGCGATTTATTAGATCGCCTACCCTACGACTCTAGACAACGTGGTAATCAGTGGGCATAGTCCTAAGGGACTATGACCAACGTGATTACACTCACGTTGCGAAGTTCAAACGAACTTCGCATTGACCATTACTGGTCAACGCTGAAAGTCAAACAAAGTTTGACTTTCGGACTCGAAAAGCAATAAAATAAGGAAAAGAACGAAAGAATACTTACCCAGGGTCCCCGAATGCTAATCCCGATCCAAGAATCTCAGGTATGAAACAATGGTTTCAACTTAGAGTTTCTCAAATCAGAATTCTTGTAAGTTATGCAATGGGGGGCATGGGGTATTTATAGTATTCGGTGCACCGTTGAGATCGTTTCATGGAAATCGTGATTCGATCCCATCCGTACACTTGTTGGAAGGTTATGGAAGCTAAAATTGATGCTTATCATCTGACTAAGCAAGTTAGAACATGTGGTGGAGGATCAAACAGCTGCAACTTGTGGTTAAATGCATTTAATCTGGTCAGAAGGACTGACGCGGGCCGCCTAAGATTTAAGCTTGGCTGAGGCGGGCCGCCTAGCTCTTCAGATCAGAAAACAAGTTTCAGAAATGACAGTTTCAGCCCCTGCACGTGTTTAAGCCCATTTCCGGCACTTCTAAGGCCCGTAAAGCCAACTTTAAGGCCCTAAAATGATGCCTAAACATTGTGGACATGAAACATGCTCAAAAATATGTCGGATGTTGGTTCGTTTGGTCGTACGAACGCGATGTTCGCTTAATTACGACGGAATGCGCATAAGCGCGAAAAACGATCCAAATGACGTGACGAATGGATTTTTGGCAAGCCAAACACTAAAGCATAATATAGTCATGCTTACATAAATTTTTGGATGTCCGGATGTATTCAGAACGTAAGTTATGCGCGAAAATGCAAACTTGTGCACTTTTTGACACTTTTAGTCCCTGAATGACATAAAAGTTTATTTTAGCATACCGAACACCTCAAAGCCTATTTCTAAGCTATGTGAAGGATATTTATGGTATGTTTAACTTATGGTCATGCTCCGGAATGTCTGTTACAGTTCAAATTGGCATACTTTCGTAGTTTGTCAAATTTAGTCCCTGTAAGCGATTTAACTTGATTTTTGCCATACCAAAGCCTTTAAAACTTATTTCTAAGTTATGTAAAGGTTATTTAAGGTATGTTAAGCCAATGTCACTATTCCGGAGTGTTTGTTGCATTAAACTGGTTATATTTACGCATTGGTGCGCGTATAACCTTCCAGAAAGCGATTTAGAGTTTGAAATCGAACAAGAGTTGATATGTGTAAACGATACACATATTTTTACAAATCTCAAGTATGAAATATAATATTTCATTGGTTTGGTATTTGTTTGATGGCCGTGGAGGCACAGGTGTTACAGTCTCCCCTACTTTAGGAAATTTCGTCCCGAAATTTATTTAGAGGAAACTTGTGAGAGCTTGAAAACATGAAGTTGAAAAGATCGAACAATATTGATTAGGGTTCTGAACTTCTAGTAACCTTTAATAACATCATGATTGCAATGTAAGAGGGATACTTATATACAAGTATATGAAGCGTCATTGGTGCGTCCACCGTACCTCTATTACATCGTTCTCATTTCGTTATTGTCGTCACTATCGGTTCTTACACATAATAAATCTTACTGTGGTTACCGTGCACTAAATTTCATAATTATGTACGCGTCCATAATTAGACAATTCCTTGCACAGTTCACACAGTCTATTTTATAGTGTGTAGGGGAAAACCAAATGAACAAACCGGTGATGAGTGTGACTAGACCGCCATAGAGTCCTTTAAATTAAATCAATAAATGAGCTAAATAGACTATCAAGGAGTCTGTTCAGCTACATCACTAGATGTCGTTCTCTAACCAAATTGTGAATCAATCTTTTTGACTAGACTACTTAAGGTCTCTTAAGAATCATGGAGTGGTACTATATAATCCAAGGGTCTTAACTACCAGGTAGAAGCCCATAAGGATTTAAGGTAGTACCTTTTGAATATCCTACTATGAATCCCTCATATGAAAACATGAAAGATTCTATGAGGATTTGAAAATCGGATCACACAAAATCATAAAGGAGAACACATAAACACATATCACATAACCACAAAATTGTTCGTTAATTTGTCTTGTAAATTGCGTACATGCATTTAAAGCACACTTGGAATCCATTCCGTGGATTTCATTTGGTACTTTAAACGTTATCAAGAATCCAACTATAAAGATAGAAAGATTCAAAAAGAAAATTCGATTTCGATTACTAGGAACCGAAGTGTTCGAATTAAGGTACATAAGGAATCCAATTAAGGACTCTGATTTGAACGATAATCATCCACAAGGATCTAATTGTAAAGATAAAAAGATCCCATATGAATTTTAGAAGTTGAAGATGTTTTGAAACCTTGCACTGGATGTGCTTAGGTCAAAACATGATGTAAAATGCTTATGAAGTTGAGATGCTTGATATGTCAAGGCGACATATGAAGCAGAATTTTGAAGGTTAAGTCAATGTATGAGGAAAAATATTTTTGAAAACTATGCATGGGGTTCTTTTAAGAAAAATGTGTTTAACGTTTTTGAAACCTTATATATAATACTTTTTGAAATCATAAAGTAGGTGTATTAGGTAGATATATTTACAAAAATGTTTTAAAATCATGCGAGATGAATTTTGAAATTATGTATAAGGTTTTTGAAAGACATGAATGATGCTTTTCGAAATCATGCACTTGATCAGAAAATGTATTGTGTTAATATTGTCTTCAGACTATATGAAATATTTTGAAATTAGGAAGGTTGGTTTTGATAACATGGCCAATGTTTTTGAAATAACATAGACAATGCATCTAGAAAAATTGTTTTCAAACTATATGAAATGTTTTGAGATCATGAAGATTGTTTTGAAATACTGGTACTGTGTATGTTGAAAAATCAAAACGTAATGGGTATGAGATTTGAAAATACCCTTAGTTATCTAACCAAGGATTTAAAGGCACAGATGTGCGAAAAGCACGATTACTCATAATGTCACTTAATTTTCTGTACTTTGTTTCTTAGAGTGAAACGAGTACTTAAAATTTTCGAGGGAATCATGAGCAATCATTTGAAAGAGAGAAATCATAAGAGTAGTTTGTAAGGTACATAGTTCCTTGATGTAGGTATCATAGGAAAAGCCATACACACCTAGCAGGGGGTTGAGCTGGTTGGTTGGGGACTGCTTTACCATTATGAGCGACCATGGCGAAGTTCTGAGAAGCCTTTCGCTTCTTTGACTTCTTAGGGGATCGTTCATCCATGGTCTTTGATTCCTCGATTGGTTTATTGGCTGATGGTGTTGTCGCCTGACTAGGTCCTGCCTGTTTTGGTGACTCTTGAGTGGCTTCATCCTGGAGATGATACATGGCAGTAGCTAATTCAACAGTCTTCAGGACTACTTCGCCTATTCGCTGAGCGAATTTTGGCTGCTTGCTCAGATATCTGGGCGTCATCGTGATGAAGAGACATTCTTGAAGAAAAAGAAAGGCGTAGGGAGAAACAGGTGAAAGATTATTGGACAATCAAAACAGAATGATAACGCATGAAAATTGCGATCATTTGTTTGTTACCTAAGGCAAACAAATGAGACGGTGACTGATCAAAGTAAATGGGTCAAAAATAATGTATCGCGAAGACATGCTCGCCTATAAGTGAACACTCATCCCAAGAATTCCCAGGTAAGCACAACTGGTCTCGCGTCTGATGAGATGTATACGAAGTGCTTGCCTAGACAGAAAACCCAGAATACAGGCATTCACCCTTCCAGTTTGCACGTGTTCACATTATTTAAAACCCAAAACCTTGACGAAGTTTTGAAAACTCAAAGGGGTTCAAAACCATATAATAGAGAGTTCAAAACCTTACAATAGAGGGTTCAAAACCTAGTAATCAATCATCCTAGAACAGATGATTAGTTTTCAAAGCGGTTTTGAAATTTATGTTCTTGTTGTGGTCGTCGCCTAAGGATAGGTGACCGTATTGTTTTATGACTAAACGCAAGTAAACTCGCGTTAGGGTCCTAAGAAGGTTATAGACTAGGTCAAAGCATTACTAATTACTAATAACCTAATTCCCTATAACCATTGGCTCTGATACCATCTTTTCTGTCACACCCCGACCGCGTAAAACAACAAATCGCGGCGGAAACATCGGGGCGTGTTGCAACAGAATTAATGTTTCATAACCATGGATACCAAAAAGTGTTTCGTTTTATTAAACATTGAATAATTACATCGTCTGGAAATCTAAATACACAAATTAAACATAGTCTATCATTGTTATTGAGTCACTAAGGCCTTGTCCAGTCCTATGTGAGCATGCATCTTATCAATCGATATCATTCAACAATACCTGAAACATATGTGAAAACGAGGTCAGCAAAGAAATGCTGGCGAGTACATAGGTTTTGTGAAAATAAGATTCATGACTTCTGTTTAAGAAAATGTTTAGTCATGAACCTTGTAATTTGCTTTGCCTTTGTAAATCATTTGAAAAAAATAATAAGTTCAGGTGATATGTATAATAAGAGAATAATGCATGATTAAATGAATAACCATGTAAAATGAGTTTGTATAAGATAAGTTGTTTGTAAATAAATGTCTTGTGAAAAGTATGTTACTTGTATAAAATGTTCTATGTCTCAAACTGAAATGATTCAAATAACGCTACAATATGTAATACCATACAAACACTTATATATAGGAAGTACCAGCGGCGTATCCACCATGCTTGTATCATATTCCACACGCATTGTTACTTAATCACTTAATCAAACCAACCCACCAAAGTAATGTTCATGCCCAATGTAAATCATGTAATATGTAACCAAACCCCAATCGTATATCGCTTTGAAGCCAATCGTTTACCCAATCGTTAAAACATCGTGTGAAAACCAATCGTTTACCCAATCGTTTAATTCGTTTTAGGTCGTGAAACTACTTATGTGGTCGTCTCGCTAACAACATTCAAACCTTCGTGACTCATCACTCGTCGCTTCTCGTTTTCGTCGCTTCTCGTTTTCGCATTAACAAACCCTTACCAAAGGGTAAGTTAACAATTTCAGATTCAGTCGCTACCCACCACACCCACACATAACCACGGGTGTAGTAAATAACGGGATTAGTCAGATCCTATGGTACCATAACCTAATACTGGTCGGCTTGATCATTGCTAATGAATGTCATTTGTTATGTAACTACAACCAACAAGTTTGTTCACTTTATGAAATCGTTATTAGTTTTGTATAAATCGTCTTAATTGTTTTTGAAACCATCGTTATAACATTGAAAACATTTAGCACATATGAGTCACCCCAAAACAATTGAAAGCAGTAAAATAGGGGAATAATGTACTCGCCTGATAATGCTTGGAGGTCTTGAACAACAACCAAACAAAGCTAGAGGGAGCACGGAATCAGTCGGCAATCTAAGACTATATAAATAAACCGGACTTAAATCGGGAGATCGGATAGGATGAGGCTTGGTAAACCAAATGAGTATTGGAACTCATATGATATGGTTTAACAAGACCTACATACTACATTGAGACTAACCTAAGTGCTTTCGACCCATCGCGACCCATTAAGGTAACTTATGCTACTTTAACGCGTCGTGCGCGTGAAACGCGTTCAGACCGTCTAACTAGTCCTATGACAAGTGTTATATGCCTAAACATGTTACATAATCAGTTATGTGACAAAAGTTTAGGTTACATATGCTTAATTACCAGTTATACATGAAAAGGGTATTCTGGTAATTTACCTAAGGCATATAAACTACCTATCATACAACTACTTAAACGAAGCGACCATAGGGTATAACCTCGGAAGGTTATTCCCTACCTACTATGGTCACCTAATGTGTTTGGTCGGATCCTAATGATCGACCAAATGGGTCGAGTTCGAAGGTATAGGCGATTTATTAGATCGCCTACCCTACGACTCTAGACAACGTGGTAATCAGTGGGCATAGTCCTAAGGGACTATGACCAACGTGATTACACTCACGTTGCGAAGTTCAAACGAACTTCGCATTGACCATTACTGGTCAACGCTGAAAGTCAAACAAAGTTTGACTTTCGGACTCGAAAAGCAATAAAATAAGGAAAAGAACGAAAGAATACTTACCCAGGGTCCCCGAATGCTAATCCCGATCCAAGAATCTCAGGTATGAAACAATGGTTTCAACTTAGAGTTTCTCAAATCAGAATTCTTGTAAGTTATGCAATGGGGGGCATGGGGTATTTATAGTATTCGGTGCACCGTTGAGATCGTTTCATGGAAATCGTGATTCGATCCCATCCGTACACTTGTTGGAAGGTTATGGAAGCTAAAATTGATGCTTATCATCTGACTAAGCAAGTTAGAACATGTGGTGGAGGATCAAACAGCTGCAACTTGTGGTTAAATGCATTTAATCTGGTCAGAAGGACTGACGCGGGCCGCCTAAGATTTAAGCTTGGCTGAGGCGGGCCGCCTAGCTCTTCAGATCAGAAAACAAGTTTCAGAAATGACAGTTTCAGCCCCTGCACGTGTTTAAGCCCATTTCCGGCACTTCTAAGGCCCGTAAAGCCAACTTTAAGGCCCTAAAATGATGCCTAAACATTGTGGACATGAAACATGCTCAAAAATATGTCGGATGTTGGTTCGTTTGGTCGTACGAACGCGATGTTCGCTTAATTACGACGGAATGCGCATAAGCGCGAAAAACGATCCAAATGACGTGACGAATGGATTTTTGGCAAGCCAAACACTAAAGCATAATATAGTCATGCTTACATAAATTTTTGGATGTCCGGATGTATTCAGAACGTAAGTTATGCGCGAAAATGCAAACTTGTGCACTTTTTGACACTTTTAGTCCCTGAATGACATAAAAGTTTATTTTAGCATACCGAACACCTCAAAGCCTATTTCTAAGCTATGTGAAGGATATTTATGGTATGTTTAACTTATGGTCATGCTCCGGAATGTCTGTTACAGTTCAAATTGGCATACTTTCGTAGTTTGTCAAATTTAGTTCCTGTAAGCGATTTAACTTGATTTTTGCCATACCAAAGCCTTTAAAACTTATTTCTAAGTTATGTAAAGGTTATTTAAGGTATGTTAAGCCAATGTCACTATTCCGGAGTGTTTGTTGCATTAAACTGGTTATATTTACGCATTGGTGCGCGTATAACCTTCCAGAAAGCGATTTAGAGTTTGAAATCGAACAAGAGTTGATATGTGTAAACGATACACATATTTTTACAAATCTCAAGTATGAAATATAATATTTCATTGGTTTGGTATTTGTTTGAAGGGCCGTGGAGGCACAGGTGTTACACTTAAAGCCCAATATCCAGTCGCACAAGATGTCCTTGGTCACACAAGACCAAATGGACCGCACAAGTTGAATTATGTTTATTTGTTTGGGTCGTGTACATGTTGGATTGCTTATGTTATTGGGCCAGGTTTTGTTTCAGTCGCACAACCCATTGTCAGTCGCACAAGTTGTGCTGGACGCACAACAGGTTGGGCCGGGCATTACTGGGCTTCAACTAGTGAAGCGCACAAGGCTGTTTGGCCATTAAACTTGTTGATTCGTTACTATATGCCTTGCAGGTCGTTAGGTGTTTACTTGGAGCTTGCACGAGAAGGAGAGGTCGTTGTGGGACATGGGCTGTTGAGTTCCATGTTAACATTTAAACTTTGAAACTTATGTTTTGGTTTTACACTTTATGCTTCCGCTGATAACTTGAATTAGGTTAAATTGTTTTGGACACCAATTATATTATGGTTGCTTTTTATCTTTATTATTATACATTGTTCAATATGATTGGTGGCTTGATCCTGGTCATGTCACGCCTCCTGCGGTGATACTCCGCTTGCGGATTTTGGGGGTGTGACAGATTGGTATCAGAGCCATTGGTTATAGTGAACTTGGTTTTAAAAAAAGGAAAAGCTTTTTTGACAAAACCAGACTATAACCTATACAGTGCTCAACGATCCACAATGACACTTCGCTCCACGTGCAAGACTCAACAATATAGGTAATATGGTTGATGTTTGTATTGCCTGCCTGTTAGTTTAAGTAGTGCATTTGATCATGGTATGCTTGGTTACGCACTTTCACGACACCTTCCTTACTTGTGTTTCCTTCGATGTGAAGATCATGAGTGGGCGTCTGAACTTGACTCAAGCCCAGCTGACGGCTCTAATCAACGAACGAGTTGCCGAGGCACTCGCAACAGCCCCTGCAGGAGGTATAACCTGCCATTTCGACCTATCCTAGGATGTTTAGATCCTACTCTCGTGAACCAACTCTCGTGCTTAATCTTGTCTTTTCTTTCTCGCGCAACAGGTCAGCATGCTTAGCCTCCCGTGTGTACGTTCAAGACCTTTATGGACTGTCGACCTAGTACCTTCAGTGGTACAGAAGGAGCTGTAGGTGTTCTCCACTGGTTCGAGAAGATCAAATCCATTTTTGAGATGTGTGAATTCCCTGAAGGTCGTAGGGTGAAATTTGCTACTGGAACACTTGAAGGCGGTGCGTTAACTTGGTGGAACGCACAGGTTCAAATGCTAGGGTTGGCAGCTGCCAATGCCACCCCATGGAACGACTTTAAAGATCTGATAAAAGAGGAGTACTGTCATCGCGATGACATTCACAAGCTAGAGGTGGAGTTTTACAGCTCGAATATGACGGGGTCTGAAATCAAGGCGTATATGAAGAGATCGAACGAATTGGCTGCATTTTGTCCTACTATGGTGGATCCTCCTATCAAACATATCGAGCTATACCTCAAGGGTTTAGTGCCAGAGATTCAGAGCCATGTGACTGCAGCTAACCTCCCTACGATCCAGCAAGTCATACATCTGTCCCATCGTCTCACTGATCAGACAGTTGAGCAGAACAAGCTGCCTAAGCGTATTAGTGCTACCACTACTTCAGATGCTCCTAGCGACAACAAGCGCAAATGGGATAGAAATTCGAGCAAAGGTTATACTTCTATTCAGTCTTAGTCTCAGCAGCGAAGGACTGACGAATACAAGAGCCCCGGTCAGCAGTCTTCTGGGAATCAGGGACAGGGTGGGTACAAGGGAAACCACCCTATGTGCAATCGATGTAACTTGCACCACAGCGGGTCGTGCAACAAGGGTCATTGTCATAGATGTAACAAGCTTGGTCACGCAGCAAAGGATTGCAGGAGCCCATATCCTGCGAATCAGAATCGTCAACAGCAACCACAAGCTCCACAGAACCAGCAGTAACAGAAACAGCACGGTAATAAAGGGTGCTTTCAGTGTGGTGCTGAAGGCCACTTCAAAAGGAACTGTCCTCAGCTGAACCAGAATCAGAACAACAACCAAGGAAATGGGAACAACAATGGGGGTAACAACGATGGCAATGGTGCCAGGGGACGTGCTTTCATGATTGGCCAGGGTGATGCAAGGAACGATCCTAACGTTGTGACGGGTAAGTTCCTACTGGATGACTTCTATGTTTCTGTTTCATTCGATTCGGGTGCCGATACTAGTTATGTGTCCTTAAAAGTTAGTCAGATGCTTAAGCGTGCCCCAATTCCCTTAGACACCAAACATGTTGTAGAACTAGCAAACGGTAAAAGTCTTGAAGTCACACACATAGTTAAGGGTTGTAAACTTGTTCTTGCTGGTCAGACCTTCTCTATCAACCTTATTCCTATCGTTCTTGGTAGCTTCGATATCGTCATTGGGATGGATTGGTTATCCCAACATCGAGCAGAGATTCTTTGCAAGGAGAAAATCGTCCGCATTCCTCGTTCTGGTGAAGAACCTCTCGTTATTCGTGGCGACAAGAGTGGTGCTGTTGTGAGCATCATCTCTTTCCTTAAGGCCCAAGAGTGTTTGCAAAAGGGCCACACTGTTATTCTAGCTCTTGTTACTGACACTTCAACAAAGGAAAAGAAGATAGAAGATATCCCGATTGTACGCGACTTCCCTGAGGTATTCGCTGAGGAATTACCTGGTCTTCCGCCTCATCGTCAGGTCGAGTTTCAAATCGAGCTAGCTCCTGGAGCAGCACCTATAGCTCGTGCACCTTATCGCTTAGCCCCATCAGAACTAGAAGAGCTGTCTACGCAACTACAGGAACTTTTGGACAAGGGTTTCATTCGTCCTAGCTCTTCGCCCTGGGGAGCACCAGTTCTGTTTGTGAAGAAGAAAGACGGTACCTTTCGAATGTGTATACACTATCGTGAACTCAACAAGGTGACCGTGAAGAATCGATATCCTCTTCCTCGTATTGATGACCTGTTCGACTAGCTGCAAGGGTCGAGCTTCTACTCTAAGATTGATCTGAGATCGGGCTATCATCAGCTGAGAGTCCGAGACGAGGACATCTCCAAAACAGCGTTCAGGACTCGTTACGGCCACTACGAGTTTCTAGTTATGCCTTTTGGGTTAATGAACGCACCTGCGGTCTTCATGGATCTTATGAACCGAGTGTGCTAAGTTCTCTAAATGTGACTTCTATGACTCATTTTGGAACTTCTTCGAACAGAACAATTGTATGCTATGTTCTCTAAATGTGACTTCTGGCTTCCTGAAGTCCATTTTCTAGGCCACATGGTTAATAAGGATGGGATTCACGTTGATCCATCCAAGGTTGACTCAATCAGGAATTGGCCTGCACCTCGAACACCAACTGAAATCCGTCAATTCTTAGGTTTGGCGGGTTACTACAGAAGGTTCATCAAGGACTTCTCCAAGATTGCGCAGCCTCTCACTATTCTTACTCAGAAGGGTATCACCTACCTTTGGGGTTATGCTCAGGAATCCGCATTTCAGCAGCTGAAGTTGAAGCTTTGTAGCGCACCTATTCTCTCATTGCCTGAGGGCACAGACGATTTCGTGGTTTATTGTGACGCGTCAATCCAGGGACTAGGTTGTGTGTTGATGCAACGTGAATAAGTCATCGCTTATGCATCACGCCAACTTAAGGTTCACGAAAGGAACTACACTACACACGATCTGGAACAGGTAGATGTTGTTTTCGCACTCAAGATATGGAGGCATTACCTGTACGGTACCAAGTGCACCATTTACACCGATCACAGGAGTCTCCAGCATATCTTCAAGCAGAAGGAGTTGAACATGTGACATCGTCGATGGGTCGAACTTCTGAATGATTATGAGTGCGCGATCAAGTACCATTGTAGGTCCCCTTGACGTATGGATCTTAGCAGAATTGTCAATCCAATCAAGAGTGCAGAATCCTCTTGATCAGAATATAGCAGAAAATGTGTAGGAACAGAAATCAGCAATTCACTTTCAAACCGGGTTTTCTATTGATTATCAAACCAAAGTATTACAATCAATCAAAACCCTAACCAACTTCAAATTCGTCCAAGACTATACCCTCTCATGAATTCTCACACACAAACTGTTTTGGCTGATTAACCTAAACCCTAAAGCCTAACCTTGTTTATATAACACAAGGTTTTCAACTTGGGCTAGGATAAACCTCATGGACTGTGAATTGGAGTAAGCCCAATTCGCCCCCATACACCCAATATTTGTGGGTTTGGTTAGCCCAAACATTACAACTCACTAATACAAAGCTAAACCCGCTAACTGTTTATTGTTTTACTAATGACAAGATATCCAAAGACCAAATCTAAGCTGTTGTCACAAATATGCACCAACAAACTCCCCCTTGACAATAGCTTCATAAAATAACTTTGCCTTCAGTCATCTTGCATTCTTCATGTAGTCTTGCACTGTCTTTGGTCTTTGGATAGCTTCAGCTTCAATAGCTCTGTCAGCAACAGACTCCTCCTAAGCTGATGCATCCAATCACCAAATCTTCAAAAACTTTAGCGTTTGAGTAAACTCCAGTTCAGCATATGTATAGCAATCTTCAAACTCTTCAACTTGTTTGCAATGTAGAAAGGAAGTTCTACCATGCATCCAATCAACCTCTCATCTCTTCACAACAACTTCTCAGCAACGTACCACTTCAATTTGTATACTATAAAACAAACATCTTGAGAAACCATAAGAATTTTTCAACAAAGTTAAATAAATTATTATTTTTCAAGAGATAGTTAAACTGTATCACATATTAAGCATTTTCAATTTCATCACCAACACGCAAAACTTTTTAATCACACACCCTATAACCCGCATGATTTAAAATTTTGAACTCACTTTCTAACACCGTCTCCCCCTATCAGTAACAATTCCTCCAAGAATAACAGTTTTCCGTACGTTAAGAATTTCAAACAGAAAAAGACACTATTTTTTTATTTTTATATTTTCTGAAAGCAAGTAAATAACAAAAGCAATAAACACTCTATTTTTGTGAGAATCACTGGTAAGAAGATCATATCAGCACAATCAAACTGTTTCACACTATTAGTTAATTCTTTATTTATTTTCGTGAAAAGCAGTTCAAGACAATTACCAGTATGTTTGTCCACTTAAACAAAATGCATGAACTTTTCAAGTATCATTACCATATGATACGTTAAGGTAATATTATTACTGATATACTAGTGTGTCCAACTTCAGGATATACCCCCGCGATCAAGGTATGCACAAAGATTCATCGTAGTAGGTGAGTATACTGAATTCATCCGTTTTGTTTTTCAACGTTTAGATAATTGGTGAACAGGTCAGTACTTCCGTACAGCAAAGAGACCAAAATATCTAATGAGGGTTAAGACAAATACCATTTTTGGTACGAATTATGCATTTTGCACATTTGAATAACTCTCTTTGAGAGCTTCTTCATTTAAGGGATTTTTAGCTCTTATAAGATATCCTGGGTGTATCTAGGTCAGCATATATCTGGATGCAGCAGAAGGACACCCCTGATATCCCCAGATGAAATAACAGTATAAAGACCCAAAACTTCAGATTTTGCCAATCTATCAACGCAAGATTTAAGGTCATTAAACCATACACCACTGATGTGTTCCCCACTCATACACAGTGCATTTAAGTTTATATCACATTGGTAAGTTGATTATTTCATGCTTTTTTCCTACTGGTACATCATATGATGAAGCTGCTATCACACTTAAGCAATTTAATTCATTTTCAGTGTGACAGTCTAACTTGCTGATGTACTATCATTTCTTCTTTTTCACATAGTGATAACTCATTTTTGATTTTCTATTTTTTTTTATATTTTTGATTTTTCAATGTTTTTGTATTTTTTTATTTTTAAGAAAGCAGTAAACTATTTAAAAAAATTCTTATGAAAAACCAGTTATTCAGGATTCCTCATCCCGTTGAGTTCGACTAAATGTTCAAAGCGAGCCCTGTCAAAAGCTTTAGTATAAAGATCTGCCAGGTTATCTTCTGTGTCGACTCGATGTCATTCAATTAGTCTTTTCTCAGCACAATCCCGTATAAAATGATGACGTATATCAATATGTTTTGTGCGACTGTGTTTCACGGGATTATTAGTTACAGAAATTGTGGCATTATTGTCTATCATAATAGGAGTACGAGTGAAATCCAAACCGTAATCGTGCATCTGCTGTTGTATCCAGAGAACCTGAGAGCAGCAGCTACCCGCAGTAATATATTCAACTTCACACGTAGATGTAGACACACAAGATTACTTCTTGCATTGCCAAGACACAATCCTGCCTCCTAAGAACTGACAACCACCTGTTGTAGACTTCATGTTTGACTTGCATCCTCCAAAGTCTGAGTCAGTGTAAACAACAAAATTCATATCACTATCAGCTGGATACCACAACCCAAGTTTAGGTTTCCCCTTCAAGTAACAAAGAATCCGCTTCACTGCTTTCATGTGTGACTCTTTTGGATTAGCCTGATATCTGGCACACAAGCATACGGCAAACATGATGTCGGGTCTTGAAGCAGTCAAGTACATTAATGAACCAATCATCGCCCTGTATTGAGTTGGATCAACGTCTTCAGTACTTTCATGATCTGGGCCAAGATTGTGATTTTCGCAAATGGGTGTGTTGAAAGTAGAGCAATCATTCATTTTGAACCGACTCAAAATGTCATACACATACTTTGTTTGATGAATAAACATCCCATCCTCCTTCTGTTCAACTTGTAATCCCAGAAAGTAAGACAGCTCACCCATAGCGCTCATTTTGAACTTACTCTTCATCACATGCTCGAACTCTTTACACATGTTTTCATCTGATGACCCAAAGATGATGTCATCCACGTACACCTGTACTAGCAGAAAATCTTCCTTCTTCCTCTTGATGAACAGTGTACTGTCAATCTGACCTCTTTCAAAACCATTCTTGATCAGATGTGTAGACAGTGTCTTGTACCACGCCCTGGGAGCTTGATGTAATCCATACAAAGCCTTATCAAGTTTGTACACCCGATCTGGATAATCTGGATCAACGAACCCATCTGGTTGTGAGACATACACCACTTCTTGGAATTTCCCATAAAGAAACACACTCTTCACGTCCAGTTGTTAAACTTTAAAGCCCTTGAGTGTTGCGAAATCCAGAAACAAACGAATTGCCTCCAACCTTGCCACTGGTGCAAACACCTCATTGTAATCAATCCCTTCCTGCCGATTGAAACCTTTGACCACCAATCGAGCCTTGTTTCGCGTGACGATTCCTCTTTCATCCTTCTTGCACCTAAATACCCATTTAGTGCCAATTTCTCTTTCACCTTTAGGAAGGTTAACTAACTCCCAAACCTTCAACTTTGCAAACTGTGCCAATTCCTCTTGCATAGCTTCAACCCATGAATTGTCTTTAAGAGCCATATGAATGTTCTTCGGCTCCTCTTGGGAAATAAAGCAACTATACAAGCACTCATTCACAATCCCAGTCTTCTCAATCGAAACAAATAAGCCAGAATTCGCTGCTATGCTTCTCCTTGTCTGAACACCTGCAGTAGGATCTCCAAGTATCATGTCAACTGGATGATCTCTATTTGCTCGTGTAGTAGCAACGGTATCCACTTCTAAGTTATCACTCAGGTTTGATCCAACCTCCCCTTGAATGTTCTGATCAGCAAATGGATTAATGAAATCCTCCCCCTGATTGGGTTCAGGTTCACTATCGCTTGAATCAGGATCAGCAGCACTTTGGGAAGTTTTCGGAGCATCTGTCATATCAACATTCGATCTAGGCATGAACTCGCCTTCATCGTCTTCACCAATCACTGTTTGAATCAACTAACAATCATCTGCATTTGGAAACTCAGGAATATTAAAGGATTTAAAAACACTTTCATAGTCATATAATATGGCTAGACCACTCATTGATTGTTGAGGTTTATATGTGGTAATTTCAACATTGTAAACAACCTCAATTTTACCAGTTTTTAGATTAAAAAACCCTTTTATTCGGTGTGCCAGGCACGTAACCTAGAAAGTAGCCATCGTCAGCCACCTCACCGAATTTTTGTTTATCTTTATTTCACACAATGGTGAAGGGTAATCCAAATGGTTCAAAGCCTTCCAAGTTTGGTTTCTTGTTAAACATCAATTCATGACAAGTTTTATTAAAACGTTTAACAGTCAAAACTTTGTTTAGGACGTAGCAGGCTGTATTCACAGCTTCTGCCAAGAAAAGAACTGGTAGCTTTGAATCTGAAAGCATCGTCCTAGCGGCTTCAATCAACGTCCTGTTTTTCCTCTCAGCGACTCCATTTTGTTGAGGTGTATAAGGAGCAGAATATTGATGTTCAATTCCCTTTCAAAGACAATAGAGATCCAGAATTCGATTCTTGAAGTCCATGCCATTATCACTCCTTATCCTCTTGATCCTTGCATCATAGACGTTTTCCAATTTCGTAAAAAGATCTATCAGCATCTCCGCCGTCTCGTCTTTTGTACCTAAAAAGAAAACCCATGAATATCGTGAGTAATCATCAGTAACAACAAGACAATAGTACTTTCCACCTATGCT
This sequence comes from Helianthus tuberosus, assembly GCA_030545235.1. Classification (NCBI taxonomy): domain Eukaryota; kingdom Viridiplantae; phylum Streptophyta; class Magnoliopsida; order Asterales; family Asteraceae; genus Helianthus; species Helianthus tuberosus. The sequence continues at coordinate 130,710,014 of CM060353.1, read as the reverse complement.
CCTCACGTTCACTGGACTGAATAAATCCATGTGAAGTAATTCATAAGGGGCATCTATGGAATTTACTGTTTTAGACTTATGAGGTTTCTTGTGTTGTTTTCCCTTTTGACATGGAAGATATTTATCTTCCACTTGAAACCTCTGCATTGGAACCCCTTTCACTAGCTCATTTTTAACAAGGTAATTCATTTTTCGATAGTGAATATGGGCCATGCGTCGGTGCCACAACATCGATTCAGCTTCAGATGCTTTTGATAGTAAACACGCCACCACAGCGGTAGGATCCTTAGCACCCATGTCCATGACATAAGTTTCATTTCTCCTTGGCGCTCGCATCACTATCCAATCGTCCGGAATCTTCAAACCTGGTTTCAATACTAATGCTTCATTCTTGGTAAAATGGACCGAGTGACCCTTGTCGCATACTTATGACACGCTCATCAGATTGTGTTTAAGCTGCTCCACATAGTTCACTTTGTCCAGTGTGATCATCCCATTGGTCACTTTTCCTAGTCCTGTAATTCTACCACCTTTAGCACCCGCAAAATTCACATGTCCACCATCATAATCTTCAAATTCAGTCAACAATCTCGCATCCCCCGCCATGTGCCTGGAGCAGCCACTATCAACATACCATAAGTTGATAATCCTCCTTAGCCGCTCCTGCACACACCAACCAAAAGATTAGTTAGATTGGGGGACCCAAGCCTTAATGGTCTTGGGTCGTCTAAATTCACCAACTACTTGAACATCCATCCAATATCCATTACTCCTAACTGGAGAAGTCTTGGATCTCAGACCTGTTGATGGAATTTGATTTTGATTTCCACTAGGTCTTTGGTCCTGAGGGTTCCTAAATATGTTTGGACTATTTGACCTTTGAAAATTTTGATTTTGGTACCTTGAATTTTGATTCCAAAAAGCATTATTGTTGTAATTTCTAAAGCCATTGTTATAAAAAGTTCGACCACCATCATTTTGGTATCGATTTTGATATTGACCTTGACTTCTGAAATTATTAGAATTATAATTGTTCATTCTTGGTGAACTGCTTCTAGGTCTCTCACATCTGCCTTGAGGAGATTTAGGCTGAAATCTTGGTTGATTTCTTTGAAAACGAGGAACTTGTGGAGTTCATTTTTTAGCCTTATCTACACCAACAGCAACACCCTCTGGTTGCTTGGGAGCAGATTTCTTTGGAGAATTTGCAACTTTCTCCTCCTTATCACCACTCTTCTCTGGTGACTTCTCTCTCTTTCTCTCACTAACTTGTGCTTCACTCCTTTTTGTTTGGATAGCAGCTAGCTACATGTCCCTTGGTGTGACATTTGAAGCACGGTCTCTTTTTCGAAGACTTCTTATCTGAAGCCTTTGGACTAGATTCTGGTTTTGATGATGATGCCTTAGAAGGATTAGGTTCAGTTTGCTTAGTTTCAGAATTTTCTTTGTTCTTGTTTTTAGCAAACTCAACATTTGATTCGTTTTCAATAACAGCTGTTTTGTTTTTCATGTCACTTCCTTGAACAAAATTAACCATTTTAACAAAAGTTGGATTGTTATTCTTAGGATGTGAAGTTTTCTTTTTCAAAACAGGTTTGCTGTTATTATCCTTCTTAGCATCATCACTCTCAGACACATTTCCTTGACTTGATGTGGAACTACTTGGTGATGTTGACACAAAGTCCATGAGCTCATCTTGATCAGGCAAGAAAGAATAGTCATGACTAACAGGAGGTGGAACTTCATTGAAACCATGGAATCCCACACTAGTCTTGTTATTACTCTTCTTTAACCCACCCATCATGTGTTTCATAACAAAAGTAGAGTCCCTGAACTGTCCTAATTTCTTTTCAAGTTCAAAAATTTTGAGTTATGCATCTGACAACTCTTTGCATTTTTCAGAAATCTCTTTTGTTTTCTCAGCCATCATTTCATGAGCTAAGTCTATGACTTGAAGTTTTTCATTTCATTTGCAGGTTACAGCTTCAACTTTACTTTCATAACCTTTTATTTTCTTCAAGTATAGAGATTCATTTCTTTTAGCAAAAAAATTTGATTCTTTAATGTTAGACATCTCGCTCACCAAACTTTGGTTTTGTGTTGACAACCTGTCAACCTCACCCTGTAATTCACGACATTTTAAACACACAGAATTAGACTTTACCTCTCCTGTTTGTTATTCAAGGTTGGCCATGAGAGCCGCAAGCTGAGCTTTCACTCTTTTGTATTCAGCTTCCTTTTCTTCAGCTTCCTTTTCATGGTCAGACTTTTGCTTTTCTTCTTCAGCATCTGTTGTCTGATCAGCAGCATCTACCTCAGCTTCACTTTTCTTCTCAACTTTAGCATCATCTACTGTAGCTTCACTTTCTTTCTCAACTTCAGCATCATCAACTGGCGTTATCTCTGCCATGAATGCCTGAGTGACATTGTCATCATTTTCCAAGTGAATACTCCAGTCATAAGAACCTTCTCTAGCTGTAGAGATCAACGCTCTCGAGTTAGAGTTGTTTTATGCATTCCTATTGTTTGAACTCTGACTCGAAGTCTTTTGCTTTTGTTTTTGACATTCCCTAGCGAAATGCCCATAACTTTGACAGTTGAAGCATCTCACTTTGGTCTTATCAAAACCAACAGTCTTTCCTATAAACTTCCTTCCAGTTCGGTTCATAAATCTCTTCACTCGTCTAGTAATCATGGCCATTTGCCATTGCAAATCCATATCTTCAAGATCATCAGGGTCAATCTGATCGTAATCTTCATCTAAAGTAGCAGGATCAGATATCTTCCCCTGAATGTTGTTCTCATATGAAGCAACAAATGAAGCAAGTAGAGCAAGATGCTCTTCTGCAGACTTAACACTCATAGGCATCGACTTAACACTACTACTCTGCTTAGAAGATGATGTTCTTTTGGCTCCTGTTGATCCTCCTGAAGCAGCTACAAAACACACATCACCATCCTCATTTACTGTGACCTGCTCATTCTCACACGATAGAAACGCAGTAGCAGAGTCGCTAGAAGCGTTGTGAGATGAAGAAGATGTAAGCCCATTGTAAATCGCTGGATCTTGAACCTGATTATATCTAGTGTCTTTCTTCTTCATACTGAGCTCATAAGCTCTCAGCTTGCCAACTACTTCTTCCAGCTCCTTTGTCTCATAATCTGCCTCTCCCTTAATCATGAGAGTGTAGATATCCCACTTAGTAGGTAAGGCATCGAGCAGCTTGTCATTCTTCTCTACGTCAGAATAGCAATCGATCTCATAGTTTTTCATTTCTGACATCAGATGGTAGTAACGAGTGATGATGTCCTCAACTGACTCATGTTTCATGTATTTTAAAATAGCAAACTGCTTCTTCAATAGATCAACTTTGTTCTTCTTGACATCTGCATTTCCCGCGTATCTTTTCTCTAATGCATCCCACATATCCTTTGAATTTGTGTAGTTCTTGAAGGTATGCTTGATGCTATCAGGTAAGGACATTTTGATTGCAGCCAAGGCTCTCTTTTCAGCCTCATACATCTTTTTATCAGCATCTTCCATGTTCACATAGGCAGTTCTACGTGGTCTGCCCTCAAAGTCATGTGTAGGGTTTGTGTACCCATCTTCAATGCATATCCACATGCGTGTGTCCTGATATTCAATGAAGGATTGAAAACGATCCTTCCAAGTCAAATAATTCTCCACCTTCATCATCTTAGGTGGTTTGTTGGTAGTGCCAACCTCATGCTCCATTTTCAATAGCTCATTCAAAGTAGACATGTTTGACATTTTAACGTTGCAGACTGATAAAACCGTACAAAATATTTCCGAAAACTGTGGTTACCAAATTACACCGTTAGAATCGTCTCGAAAAGACGAATCCAATGATATCTAATGTCAAAAACCGAATTCGGGATTTTCCAGAGTTTTTTTTGTCCTAAAAATGTGAGGAATTCAACGGTGCAGACGGTTCTGTCAAACGAGCTACAAATCAATTTCTATTTGCGAAACACTGAAATTTTATCGACGCTTGCCAACAAAAATTCCACCCCTGCTGTTAATTTCGCTGGTTCAATTATGGTGCTAATTTCGCTGGCCAGTCAAGATTAATTTCGCTAATCAGTTTAAGTTGTCTTCGCAGGTCTAGTTCGCTGAAATGTCAAATTCGCTGTCAAATTCGCTATAACAACGACTGGTAAAGTCGCTGAAACCGTGATAATTTCGCTGTGGACAATTTCACGGTTACCAAAGTCGCCTTTGGATTTATTTCGCCGATTAGTTCGTAGGTCTGTTAAATTCGCAGGTCTGTAAATATGGAAACTTAATCTTTTCGAAAATTCTGATTATTTTCCTGATTCTCCTAATAACTTCCTGCAAAATCAAAACAGCAAATCAGCAAACTTTTCACCAAAATTTGAAGAACTTAATAAAGAAAACCAAGAACAGTTTTCGAATTCCAGCCAAATACTTGTCAAAAGCAACCAAATATTGTCCTGAAAACCTGCAAAACAGCCAAATCAAGCACACAAATTGATCAAACACAAACAGAAACGCAGAAAATTATCTGAATTTCAAAATTTCGAAAACCCTAAATTTCTATTTCAAAAATTTTCGAAAAGTATTCCTGTTTCTGCAGCCAACAATTCTGAACTGAGCCTTCAAGAGCCTAATGCTCTGATACCAATTGTAGGTCCCCTTGACGTGTGGATCTTAACAGAATTGTCAATCCAATCAAGAGTGCGGAATCCTCTTGATCAGAATATAGCAGAAAACGTGTAGTAACATAAATCAGCAAGTCACTTTCAAATCGGGTTTTCTATTGATTATCAAACCAAAGTATTACAATCAATCAAAACCCTAATCAACTTCAAATCCGTCCAAGACTATACCCTCTCATGAATTCTCACACACAAACTGTTTTGGCTGATTAACCTAAACCCTAAAGCCTAACCTTGTTTATATAACACAAGGTTTGCAACTTGGGCTAGGATAAACCTCATGGATTGCAAATTGGAGTAAGCCCAATTTGCCCCCATACACCCAATATGTGTGGGTTTGGTTAGCCCAAACATTACAACTCACTAATACAAAGCTAAACCCGCTAACTGTTTATTATTTTACTAATTACAAGATATCCAAAGACCAAATCTAAGCTGTTGTCACAAATATGCACCAACAACCATCCAGGCAAAGTCAATGTTGTGGCCGACGCCCTCAGTCAGAAGGAGACTAAACCTAAGCACGTGCGTGCGTTACAGTTTACCATCCACTCTAGTCTTCCTACTCAGATATGAGAAGCTCAGATTGAAGCATTGAAAGCAGAGAGCATCAGGGCTGAGTCCCTGCGAGGATCGAAGAAACGGTTAGAGCTAAGGGAAGACGGTGCTTACTACGTGGCGGGGCGCATCTGGGTCCCATTTTATGGTAATCTGCATGAGCTTGTGATGGATGAAGCTCACAAGTCTCGTTACTCAGTACATCCTGGTTCAGATAAGATGTACCACGATCTCAAGACTATGTACTGGTGGCCACACATGAAAGCTAACATAGTAACCTATGTTAGTAAATGTTTGACCTGTGCTAGGGTCAAGGTTGAATACCAGAAGCCATCAGGCCTACTTCAGCAACCAGAGATACCAACCTGGAAATGGGAGCAAATTTCCATGGACTTTGTTACTAGCTTACCTAGATCTCAACGAGGAAACGATACCATTTGGGTGATAGTGGATCGATTAACCAAGTCTGCACACTTCCTGGCTATCAAGGAAACGGATAAGTTCTCCACTCTGGCAGGCATCTACCTGAAGGAAGTAGTTTCGAGGCACAGGGTGCCAACCTCGATCATTTCGGATCGCGACTCACGTTTTACCTCTAAATTGTGGCAAGCGATGCACAAATCCTTTGGCTCTCGATTAGACATGAGCACGGCATATCATCCACAGACGGATGGGCAGTCTGAACGCACCATCCAAACCTTTGAAGATATGCTTCGAGCATGTGTAATTGACTTTGGTAACGGCTGGGAAAGACACCTCCCGTTAGTGGAGTTTTCGTATAACAACAGTTACCACACCAGTATCCAGGCTGCTCCGTTCGAGGCATTGTACGGGTGGAAGTGCCGATCACCTCTTTGTTGGGCAGAGGTTGGCGACAGCCAAATCACTGGCCCAGAACTCGTCGTAGACACAACAGAGAAGATTGCTCAAATACGACAACGAATGGCGGCAGCTCGTGACCGTCAGAAAAGCTATGCTGATAAGCGCAGGAAACCACTCGAGTTCCAGGTTGGGGATCGAGTACTACTTAAAGTCTCACCTTGGAAAGGTGTAGTTCGTTTTGGTAAACGAGGCAAACTCAACCCACGATATGTCAGACCTTTCGAAATCATTGAGAAAATTGGAAAAGTGTCCTATAGACTGAACCTACCCGAAGAACTCAGTGGAGTTCACAACGTATTCCATGTGTCGAATCTGAAGAAGTGTCTGTCAGATGAGACCCTCATAGTTCCTATCAAGGAACTCACCATCGACGATCAGCTGCGATTCATCGAGGAACCAGTAGAGATTACTGACCGAGACGTTAAGGTTCTCAAGCATACCAGAATACCCCTTGTTCGAGTTCGTTGGAACTCCCATCGTGGCCCAGAGTTTACCTGGGAATGAGAATATCAAATGAAAGACAAGTATCCCCAGTTGTTCGAGAAAAGTGAATCCACTACTGAGGCTGAAGCTACTGCGGAATTTCAGGACGAAATTCCAAACCAACGGTGGAAGGATGTGACACCCCAGGAAAACCATGCAACTTAACTAGCTTCCTAAGTAGCAACGAGCTAAATTTTGGGACGAAATTTCTTTCAACTTGGGGATGATGTGACAACTCGTATTTCAGAACCTTTCGTTGTACTTTGATGTAACTTGTTTGGACAATATGTGATTACGTGATATGTGGTTTTAGTGGAATGTTTGTTATGTTATATGAGTATGTGTGTAATATATGTATATAATGTAGCCGCACCACACATGTCCAATCGCACAAGCCTTTGGGCGTTTGTTCCACACCCTTCTCGGCCCACACTTTTGCACTCGAACCACAAGGGCAACCCGTAATGGGTTCGGCCCATTCCATTTGTTGCACATAACCCCATGAGGAGGGAGTATGCTCCTCATTACTTGAAAAACACAACACACCAAACCCTAGTTCTCTCATCCCTCTCTCATGAAGCCGACGGCATCACATCCCTCTTCCTCGAAGCTTTCTTGTTCGGATCACCCATGCTTTACCTTCTAACCGGTTAGTGTTTCATGGTTATTGTTTTGTTGGATGATATTGTGAAGTATGTGTTCTTACATGATGAATTACGAATGATATGTGATTGATTATGATATGAATAAATCGGCCCACATGTGTAAGATGTTAGTTCAATATAGGGTTGATAATCATGTAATGAAAATAATGATCTAGAATAGAATGAGTGTAATTGGCCATATGTGTTTGAATGCAGATGGTTTTGTTGTGTTGTTATGATTAGGATGTATGCTAGTAATCAAGAACCGAACCGTGCAAACATGTTTAATTGATTTTGGTTGTTGTTTAAATGATGAATTAAGGGTCTTGATGTTAATTAGGCTAGTTGATTCGATGTGATGATGATAAGTTGTTATGTTACTGATTAGGGTTCATAAGAATGTGATGTTGAAACTCTAATTTGATCGATTTTGGTATAATTGGAAACCGTTAATTTGATCATGCGAATTATTTGGAAATTAGTAACTGACTTGCATGATTTAAGGAGATGTATTACGAGTCGCACAAGATCTGATCTGATCGTACAAGCCCTGGTCGCACAAGTGTAGTCGCACAAGCTAGGTACAACCAATAAGCACAGTGTACAACCTAGAACTGCATGATCGCACAAGACAAGTGGATCGCACAAGGTGGTGCCGATCGCACAAGTATTGGGCCACACACATCTGTTGAACCTTATTATGTTGTTGGGCCTTAATGCCCAATATCCAGTCGCACAAGATGTCCCGGGTCGCACAAGACCAAATGGACCGCACAAGTTGAATTATGTTTATTTGTTTGGGCCGTGTACATGTTGGATTGCTTATGTTATTTGGGCCGGGTTTTGTTTCAGTCGCACAACCCATTGTGAGTCGCACAAGTTGTGCTGGACACACAACAGGTTGGGCCGGGCATTATTGGGCTTCAACTAGTGAAGCGCACAAGGCTGTTGGGCCACTAAACTTGTGCGAGCCCAATCATTTGAGTCGCACAAGTTCGGATATGGTATATACTTGACTGTTAACGTGTTGAATATGTTTGCCATGACCATTACGTGTTATAACCTGTTAGTTTATGTGTAAAACTTATGTGCACTACTTGAACCTAGACCTGACTTGTATGGTAACCATGTTAGGAAGTGGTTGACCACATATAGCTCAAGTGACCTTTTCGTGTATCTGCCGAGCTAACCTAAGGTGAGTTCACACTTCTACAAGGCATGGGATTTCCCGGTGGTTTGGGAATGGGTTAAGAAACTAAAACGAAACCTGCATATTCTCCTTGGGTAGAATATGTACCTCCATCCTCCGTAAGAAGGATGACAACATTTAACTTGCGTATTCTCCTAGGGTAGATTACGTACCTCCATTCTCCATAGGAAGAATGACAACATATAACTTAGTAGACAAAACACTATCATGAAGTCCCTCATTTTTATATCGACTTAATCGTCGGGCAAATGGCGAGCGGGTCATTAGTTAAATAGCGTTATTAGGTTTGACAAGCCTCACACCGTGCCGCAGAGGACGGGAGTGGACTAATGTATCGGGGCACTTAGTCAATGATGATAGACATTGACGTAGGGCACATAAACATGACTCCAGTCAGTTGTCGATATGGTAACGGGTCTAGTGGTTAACATGGGGTAGCCCCCACTGGTTATGGTTTGGGAAACAATGAATTGGATAACTCATGGTTTTCGAATGAACTTATGGTTTTTGGAACAACTTTAAATTGGACAACCAACTGTGAACTCGCTCAACTTTGTTGTTGATTCGTTACTATATGCCTTGCAGGTCGTTAGGTGTTTACTTGGAGCTTGCACGAGAAGGAGAGGTCGTTGTGGGACATGGACTGTTGAGTTCCATGTTAACATTTAAACTTTAAAACTTATGTTTTGGTTTTACACTTTATGCTTCCGCTGATAACTTGAATTAGGTTAAATTGTTTTGGACACCAATTATATTGTGGTTGGTTTTTATCTTTATTATTATACATTGTTCAATATAATTGGTGGCTTGATCCTGGTCATGTCACGCCTCCTACGGTGATATTCCGCTTGTGGATTTTGGGGGTGTGACAAAACGTGCTGTGTGCATCTATCACAAACTTAATTACCCCTCCGAACTTCTGCAATTGTTTTTTATTATTCTTGACGCTTGAAATGATATATATTATTATTTAAAAACTCGAGCTTTCAATAATTATTTAGCTTTAATCTTCACACATATAACAGATCTCTTATTAAGAATTCAACAAGCTATTAATCAAGAGTTTAAATAACTAATCCCAAACACAGAGGGCTCCTTCTCTACTTGATGCAACCCACAGTCATGATCAGCAACCATCATGAGTGAACCAATACGGAGACAACCTGATTAAGAAAGTTCAAATAGAACGGCTCAAATCCTTAAACAAAAAGAAAAAAAAATGCATTTACCAGATTTTTTGTTCAGCTCGTAGCCAAAAGAAATGAACAAACAAAATAAAAAAGAGCATCTGGTCAAACTGAGTTTCACCATCAGTGTCAAGTAGTTTTCCCTAAGTACCCTTATCACCAGCACAGCACCACCATCTGATTTAAAGGTCATTCAGCATGACAGTATAATACAAACATTTAAAAGCCACGCAAAAAAAAAACCAAAAGCTTGAACACTCGTGACTACATTAGCTTGAATTCATAATAGAAATGATGAATTTTTTCAAAGATAGTAAAAATCACTTGACTTACCATGAAACTGTCGATCGAACCCTAGATCTCCCGCTTTCTTCCGTTTTTTTTGTTAGTGGTCGTGCGTAGCCGCAAATAATTTCCTTATTAACACACCCCATCTGTAGTATCTCTGTCCGATGAGGAAGCCACGCCACCAAACTTACTGCAAAATGCAAATAATTCCTAGATTCTGCATTTTGGTACTAATATCTTTTCTATTTTCTAGAGATAAAAGAAGCTGAACCTGGCAAAAAGAGGGCGGAAGGCACACCCATTCAATCCTAGCTTCAATGAAAATTGTATGCATGATCCAGTAATGTAATGAAACTTTTATGCTATAAACACCAGTAACAAAACAACACAACTCAAAGATTGAAAAAAAAAAAACCATTTCCCTGATGGCTGATATTATCAGAATCAACTTCATAAGCTTTAAATCTGTATATAAAAGCCTAACATACAAAAGCAAAATTGGGGGTGAAATTAGGGTTAGCTCTTGCTGCTCCAAATGATCAACCCCATTATGGAACACCCAACCCAAATTGATCACATGAATTAACAAAGTCACTCAATTTTTCAAACTAAAACTTATACTGAATTTCAACTAACCTGTAGTTGCACCAAGATCCTTTTCTCATTAAAAAACCACTTCACCAGGAACCATATTCGCTTCACCGGCAAAAACTTGCCCTCCGCTACTGCCATCGCGACCAATACCTCTTCAGCCACCGCCTCTGCTGCCGCCGAACCCTTCAACTCTACCGCAACCATCTCCACGGCCGCCCCTAAAGCCACCACCGCTATTTTATTAAACTGTGTGAAGGACACATACCTCAGAGCTCTTAGGTTTGCATTCAATTAGTGGATTTTTGAAGGTTTATGTGTGAAGTAGCGAGCAATGACGTTTTCTAAAAACAAAATCAGTGAATTAGGGTTTGTTAAGGAGTTGTTGCGCCACAAATAAGGCCTACTGCCACCATCTTCTGGACATCTCTGATTCTACTGAAGGGTTGCAGGCCGTTAATCTGCTTGAAAAAGAAAACACAAAAGAGAACTTAATGCAAAACTAGAGAGACGCTTCATTCGCATTGAATCCCATTCAATGGGTGAAAACCCTAGGTTTCCCCTCAAGTGTCTTAAAAGTTTAAAGAACTTTCAAATCTAACCCCTCACAAATGGCTTAAAGTACCTTGTACATGTTGCTTTAAATTTTGTATGTGTGTTAAAATTACAATCTTGTCCATCAGATTTGCTTTATATAGTATTACAGATAACTCATTGATGTGGCCTTACGGATCATTTGGTAATATTACTAATATGGCATAACTAGTCCCCGACAATTACTTGATGGTAGTAATTGTAAATAATGATTAGTTCAAGGGGCAATTATGATTTCCCTTTAGGTACCATTAATAGATAATACATAGAGTTTTTATAACGGATCACTATTCATGACCATTATTCATTGATCTTTATATATTGATGATAAGTAAGTATAAACATCCATACAAGTAAGTATCTCTAACTTGGTATCTATATTTACATTATGATTGAATAAACATGATTAAGTTCTATAATTTTGACCCATGTTTATAGATATAATCAACATGTGGTATCAGAGCGATGTTGATTATATCAATCTGATCATGTTAATGTGTTCGTTGTCTTGTTTTCGCTCACAAGTATATCGACAAATCGATCTTATGGAATTGGAAACTTAAATCATTAAAAATTGTTTTCTATGGTCGATGAATCAGCTTTTCTAGTTGGATCTTAAAAATTGGCAAGATAAAATCAATTTATTTTTTAGTCTAATTAACGTTTTGGTTGCATTTCATGATTTGAATTTATGAATCAATTCTTTTAATATTCGCATAAATAATTGATTGGAATTATTTTGCTTATCAATTATTAAATATTAATATATATTTGTCTTCATTCACGATTATGATTATCGGCAATTTTAGTTCTTGATAAATCTCACTTTTTATATTTCACAATTTTGTTTGGTGATCTGTTATCGTCTCTTACGTTTCATTATGACTGCTGGAATGAAATCACAAACAAAACCTTTTTTTTTACCCATTGCGTTTGACCATCAAACTTTTGGTTTTGTATTCCTATGAAGTGAGTGGGGATATAATTTTATGATTAAAAATGAGATTAACGATGGGTTTAAATAAAAGAAAAAATTACAAGTTTTGTCCTTTATCTATATACCCCTTTTCAGGCGGTGTCCTTTTCAACGAATTTTGACAGGTTTTACCCTTTATAGGGAATTTTGTTGCAAGTTACGTCCTTTGAGCCTAACCCAGTTAAATTTTTCTGTTAAATCTTATTATACAGGGGTAGTTTAGTCTTTTTACTTATTTAAAGGACGAAACTTGTAATTTATTCTTTAAAAAATATTTCAAAACTATATATATATATATATATATGTGTGTGTGTGTGTGTGTGTGTGTGTGTAACAAACAACAGAGATATTTATCTTTCCCCCTCTCTCTCCCTTCACCTACCACCACCACCCTCTTCACCACCACCATATGGTACCACCACCACTGTCTTCACCAACACCACCATATGTCACCGCCACCACCATCTTCACTCGCATAAACAGGGGCAAATTAAAAACAGGGGCAAACTAAAAATTCAGACAAATTGAATCCAATTCAATCGCATAAACACTCAATTCAACTTTCTTTTACAATAGAGAAACCACCCTTCATTACTCCCATTGTTTTTATTAATTCCTCTGGCCTAGTGTACAAGCTCATGTAGACAGAGCTATATCAGCTGAGAGGCTATGGTTTGGCAACCACATTTGGATGTTTTTACCTCTAAAGAAAGCGATGACTTCTTTGTCTACACTACGATTAAGAACCCATCAGAGTCTTCAATATTTAAGAAGCTACATGTACTTTATGATGTTTTTCCAGATTAAGAACCATCCGCCACCTCCTCATTGCAGATTTATACACCCTACCAATTGCAGATTTAGAAAGTAAGTACTAACATACTAACCTCTAGATATTAACGGCCCTCCGTTACCGAACCCTAACTCCCCTTAAAACAATAAGACACATCTCCATTCTACAATCTTTATTCTGTAAAATCAACCCTAGATTATTATACATAATGTGACAACCGGTGATTTACGGCTCTAAATTACGTGATTAACAGGTGATTAACGCGATAATAAATGGAGTTTACAACACAAATTAACTTAATTAGGCCTTTGGAGTGCCTAGGAACGTTTATCCGACTTTACAGTACGCGTATGAAGATTCGCGTGGAATCTGCGGAACATCAAACGACAACGAACTGATACCACACAAAATACTGACAACGCAGACAAGTATGAATGTTACACGAAAATTTTATGCTTATGAAATTAATTTTGTGAATTTATTGGGCTTTCGTGCGACACAAATGCAAACGTGGACTAAAAACGCGATGGTAGGAAACGCAACGGCAACGAAACGGAAGCAACAGAGACGTATGTCACCTTCGAAACTTACATTTTACGTTATATTTAGCTTCGTAATAAAATTTTAGGAACTACAGTCGAAACCGGATCAAAAAACGGATTAAAGACGGCAACGATATAATTTTTCGCGATTATTACCGTAATCGACAAACGAACGCGTCACACGAGAAACGCCACTATTATACGCCTTTTAATTTTATAATTTTATTCTTTCAACACTTATGGAGTTTGGGTTGCGATATCGGGTCTCGTAGAAATTACGAGCCGCTTAAACACGGGGATTGAGCTTGTGGGCCTTGGGCCCAAGCCCAAAACCCACAAACAAAATCTTACCAAAATCTATATAAATCTCTACAAATCTAACCCAAATCTTTACAAAAGATTTTTTGCCTCAAAAGATTGGAACACACAAGATCTTACAAGATCTCAACATTCTCTATAAAAGACCCATACCCTAACTCCGTTACTTACATCTCTCAAAACTCAACTCTAGACCCCTTTCACTCTCGATCATCTAGTGCAGACACACACACACAACATAAAATAAAACCTTATCTTCTCAATTCCTCTCTAGTATACACATACAAAAGTTAATCAGAACCTTACATTCTCAAATTGAAGCACCCACTCACAACAAACCACATCCGCAACATACTCATCTGTCTCCTCTCCTTCTCAGGCGACAGGAGGAGCTCCGGTGACGGTCGCCGGCCACACACACTACCACACACCTCCTTCCTCCTCCCGATGACACCCCATACCCCTCCCTGTTACAGAAATTTCAGCGGTCGGCCACCACCGTTTGGTGGTGGCGTACGGCGGCGGCGCGACGTCAAGAACAGAGAGAGAGAGAGAGAGAGACCGAGCAGAAGAGGGTGACGGTGGAAGACGGCGCCGCCGTCTGCGGCGGAGCGACAGCGGGTCACGGCGGTGGTGGTACGGCTGTTGGTCTGACGAGTTTCACGGTTAGCGTCAAGATTTGGTTCAGATGTTGATCAGATCCAAGTACGTGTCGAGTTCTTCTTTCAGGTCTCAGTTGCTTTAGTTTTAGGTCGCGGCAGTGGAGGTAATCTTTCCGGTTCGTTTGTTCGGGTCAGATTCAAGCTTGGTTCTAAGTTGATTCGGGTTTGTGTTATGCTTAAGTTTCAGGTACAGATTCAAGTGGATTTCGGGTTAGATATTCAGATTTGTGTCAGGTTTTTCGGGTTACATTTTTGGCTCGAGTCTCGGTTCATTTGGATTCAGTCAACCCAGTCAACACGTCGGGTTGACTGGTCAACGCAAGTCAACATGGTCAAAGTCAGTCAAGCAGTCAACGGCTTCGGGTCAGACTCAGTTTCAGTTGACTCGGTTAAACCGAGTCAAACCTGGTCAACTCAGCGAGTCAACCTGGTCAACTCAGTTGACTCGGTCAACTCAGTCAACGTTTCGACACGAAGATGGGTAAAGTATAACGACGCGATTCCGTTTACGTTATTCTTATAGTGTTAATCATACGTGAGAAACGAGCTCGAACCAATCGCTTAAAGTATACTTTACATTTTACATAACTGACGAAATCTTATATATTGTTTATATTGATTGAATTTTGATAAAATAACGACAACTTGTGTTGTCGGGGGCGTCCAAAAACAGAGGAAACTCTGCCCGTTTTATTCAAACGGCATTTAGAAAGCAAGATACACATACAATTAATTTCGACGACTTCCTTTTTATAAAAATAAATGTAGTTATATATTTATTCCGAATATCAAACAATACGACTTCTTTTTATGGAAATAAATATAGATTATATATTTATTTTGAACATCAAATAACTTGGATCTCTTTTATAAAAATAAATATAGTTCATATATTTATTTCAAATATCAAACCAAACGAATTCGTTTTTTATAAAAATAAATATAGTTTGTATATTTATTTCAAGTACCAAACAAAACGAATTCTTTTTTTTAAATAAATATAGTTATTATATTTATTTCAATGTCAACAACTCGAAAACCTTATAAACTAAACATGACGTTTATATTTAATTTCAAACGTCAAAAACTCGACAATTCTTTTATAAAATAAATATAACTTTTCATATTTATTTTATGCGCCTAAACGGCATATACGAATATTTTGACCAAGATCATACAAAACGCGATATATAATACGAGTTTGTTATATATTATTTTCGTGTAAATATTCTTTTATACACGTACGACTTCTCGGGACGACAAGCGATCTTAACGATATATTTTGATATAAATATTTATTTACTTTCAAATATCTCGAGAATCGAGTCTTTTCAAGACTTGTTAGTTATTTTCAACGATAAGCGATACTTATCAAATATGACCTAATCGTTTTCATTGACTTAACAACTTAACTGTCGAATCGTTCGGTCAACGATTCGGTAGAGCTCGATGACACGTAGTTTAGTTACTGCGTTTATTTAGAAACTTATAAGATATTCCGTGTTAGGAATATTGTAGAATGCACGCTAGCAAGTCAAGTCTTGGAAACGACATCACGAAGTCGTATATAGCTAGCTTTACACATGGAAATCCAGGTGAGTTCATAACCCCACCTTTTTACGGTTTTACATTTTTGTAAATGTTTTCGGGGTGGAAAGACATGCACGTTTTGCAGAAACATACAAAGTTTTCGATGAACAAAGATTGCATATTTTAGACAAAGCACGTTTGCAAGAACATACGAGTTTTTTTTAATGAACGAAAACTCATATTTCTAAATCATGTTACGAACGGATTTCAAGGAACTCAAATGGTTTACGAATGAATCATACTAAATATACCGGTTTTTACAAAACAAATGCGTGTTATCGAAATGAGAATGATTTTCATGACTAGGGATGGGATCGTCTAGTTATAATTTTGGGACTGGGTTGGTCTGCGTTTGGGGAACAGGACACCCAGTGAGTTCATGTCCCCCCTTTTCTTTAAATTGTTTTGTTTATTAACTTCGGGGGTGAAATACATGTTATAAAAGGATTACATACAAATACAATTGGTATGGTTAGCCTAGGAAAGAACCATAGATCATGTGAATGGGTAGGCGGATACTTGAGACCATTAATCCTCGTATAAAGACCAAGGGGCATGAGTGATACATCTATTTGGGTGTAGCGAGCCCACACCCATGAGGACCAGGGTGGCCCATAGGGTAACTATGTCTTCCAGCCGGGAGCCCGGTACAAATTTGCTAGGTTTGAGCCTTCTTACACCGTCACACATATCAGTGGCCTTGCAAACCATTGGTGATCTTTTCCTTGTTTGCTTTCATACCAGGGGTTTACAAATTACATACCATGTTTTATACAAATTCAAAGCATAGGATTTATGCGGGCATGAAGTCAAAGTCAGGGTGGGCATTGACGTTTATACAAACTTTACAAATACAAGTCTACAAATACATGGTTTTACGAACATAATGCGTTACAAATACAAAGTTTTCATACAACTTGACAAGAAAATGATTTTTAAATTCGTTTTCTCGATAATAATTCACAAACCGGTTATTCAAAAAGATTTACTCAAATCTTTTACAAACTAACTATGAACTCGCTCAACTTTATGTTGATTTTTCGCATGTTTCTTTCTCAGGTTACTTTTCCAAGTTATGGCACGGTTGGAATAGGAGAACCATGTGGAGTCGAGTACTTAGTGGTGTTCATTTTCTAAAAGACTTAGCTTATTTGCTTCCGCTGTGCAATGAAGATACCAGTCCAGTCACGCTAGCTCTGATATTTCGAGGTGTGACAGATTGGTATCAGAGCTATAGGTTACAGCGAATGGGGTTTTCTGTAGGATTACCTAGGCTCTAACCTCACCTTCCTCTAGGACTTAGATTACTAAGACTTTGAATACATACAGAACGCCTAAGACTCGAATATGGTCTCCAACCGTTGCAGAAAAACAAACAGTCAAAATTTTGTTTTCAAACATATGCTATAGTGGTGTTTCACACACGGTACACAAAACAGTCGCATACAGTACACAAAACTTTGAGAGTTTAGGAAACATGCATTTAAGACCTTCGGAAACTTATGTTGAAGTTCATTAAAGGTCAACACGTAGGAACCGCGAATATTAACTCGGGTACACACTATTATCCATATTGTCTATGATATTTTAACTTCCCGAGCAGGCGGCCTACGCATAACGAAACGCTAGTGCACAAGTATACGTGAAACTTAAGCTATACATCAACGGAGGTTGAAGTACGTCACATACGACCTTCGAGTTGAAGTCACCGAGAAGACACTATGGAGCATTTCAACGATGATGCAAATCCTGTCAGCACAAAAACTATCGATCAGAAAGCGGCGATTTGGCACGCGGTCCTGCAAACGACACAGAATACGCCAAGGAGAAGACGTATGTCTTCGCATTCCCCCTAACAAAATAATGACGAGTACGCTATGTTCAACATTCCAGGGTAATGTCACCTAACAACCGGATATCACACGCAACCCCAGGTAAAGTCCTCAAATTTCTTTTATTGAAATTTCGACTTTCACATTATTTGAGTAGATTTTCACATCTCTACTCCTCTTAATGGTCATTGTATCACGATCATTTCTTTCATTATAGCGAATACTCATTGCTTCATTTCTTGAAAATTCATATGTTACATGCATCGTTTGTTACGCATGTGGTTTCGTTTCGAATAAAGCGTTTCATTAAAGTTCAAATATTATTTCGCTAAATCTAATTATTGATTTGTAATTCGAATGACCCACATTATTGTAATTGTTGGCTCCTTTGTTATCAAGTCAACACATTTTCTTGAAATTCCTTTTCTTTTCAAGTTACATACATGGTTTTCGTTGTGACCTTGCCGAAAGTTTTCTTGTCGATGCATGTATTTATTGTCCGCTTGCGCTGAACCAAGTTCAATTGTTTGAACTTTTCCGTTACACATATTCAATTCAAGATACCATATGGTGTATTGAAAACATCATATTCAAATTCGTTTAACAAGCGTTTTATTTTTCCGAGCCGAAGTAAACTTGTTTGGCATTCGACTCCATTAAGTTGTTTGTTGATTCCGACACCATGTGATGGTGATTTTCACTAATTTAAAGCTTTCGCTAATCTCATTTACGCATCTTATTCATGGATTTAAATATTTATTCATTGATGTGTTTTTAAATCCACTTCGATTTATTATATCAAAGCGGACTTGATGCAATAGTGTGTTAAGACAGTGGTACACAAATTCATTTTTATATTTCGGTGTACCTTCTAACGGTTCTTTCATTATCGAACGAATATTTCGCGGTACTCATTACTTATTCATCTTCGATCGAAAACATTCTTTCATTGATGCTCCATTTTCAATTGAAAACTCCTATGATGTTGTTAGAAACAAATTCTCATATTTACTTCATTGCGCTTTCATTTAATTTCAAACACGATGAAATTGTTAGATCACCGCTATCATTGAATTATTTAGATCGATACGATACCTTGTGGTGTCAGTACAAACTTGTAGCTTGGGCTAATCATGATTGAGCATTTCATGCAAAACACAGGTGATACTTGTTCGATCACCGCTATATTGAAATTGTTTCATTCTCTACGACACCTTGTGGCGTTAGTATAAACTTGCAGCTTGTGCTGATCACGATCAAGCGTTTCATGCAAAGTATTACTTTTGAGCTTGTTGATTCTAAGTTTCGTTTAGTGGATACTATTGCTTCTAGAATTCAATTGCATATTGTGAAAGATCATGTGGGATTCGATTGGTTGAAATTCCTGTTCGTTGCTGGACTCCTGTTAACTCAGTCACACTAGTGACTGTATCTATACGTCTTGTTTCCTTTGACATCAATTTCTGAAACGTATCCATGTTAAACGTTGGGTTCTTATTGTTGAGCTATGTCATTGAATTCACATAACTCGAATGAGTCTTGATTTGATTCCGTGGTCATCCACTTTGATACTATTCATATTACCTACACATAACGTAACTCTAAGGAGTTAACGTAGTCTAAATTTCGAGGACGAAATTTCATTAACAGGGGGAGAATGTGACAACCGGTAATTTACGGCTCTTAATTACGTGATTAACAGGTGATTAACGTGATAATAAATGGAGTTTACAGCACAAATTAACTTAATTAGGCCTTTGGAGTGCCTAGGAACGTTTATTCGACTTTACAGTACGCGTATGAAGATTCGCGTGGAATCTGCGAAACATCAAACGACAACGAACTGATACCGCACAAAATACTGACAACGCCGACAAGTATGAATGTTACACGAAAATTTTATGCTTATGAAATTAATTTTGTGAATTTATCCGTGCGACACAAATGCAAACGTGGACTAAAAACGCGATGGTAGGAAACGCAACGGCAACGAAACGGAAGCAACGGAGACGCCTGTCACCTTCGAAACTTACATTTTACGCTATATTTAGCTCCGTAATAAAATTTTAGTAACTACAGTCGAAACCGGATCGAAAAACGGATTAAAGATGGCAACGATATAATTTTTCGCGATTATTACCGTAATCGACAAACGAACGCGTCACACGACAAACGCCACTATTATATGCCTTTTAATTTTAGAATTTTATTCTTTCGACGCTTATGGAGTTTGGGTTGCGATATCGGGTCTCGTAGAAATTACGAGCCGCTTAAACACGGGGATTGAGCTTGTGGGCCTTGGGCCCAAGCCCAAAACCCACAAACTAAATCTTACCAAAATCTATACAAATCACTACAAATCTAACCCAAATCTTTACAAAAGATTTTTGCCTCAAAAGATTGGAACACACAAGATTTTACAAGATCTCAACATTCTCTATAAAAGACCCATACCCTAACTCCATTACTTACATCTCTTAAAACTCAACTCCAGACCCCTTTCTCTCTCGATCATCTACTGCAGACACGCACACACAACATAAAATAAAACCTTATCTTCTCAATTCCTCTCTAGTATACACATACAAAAGTTAATCAGAACCTTACATTCTCAAATTGAAGCACCCACTAACAACAAACCACATCCGCAACATACTCATCTATCTCCTCTCTTTCTCAGGCGACCGAAGGAGCTCCGGTGACGGTCGCCAGCCACAAACACTACCACACGCCTCCTTCCTTCTCCCGATGACACCCCATACCCCTCCCTGTTACAGAAATTTCAGCGGTCGGCCACCACCGTTTGGTGGTGGCGTACAGCGGCGGCGCGACATCAAGAACAGAGAGATAGAGAGACCGAGCAGAAGAGGGTGACGGCGGAAGACGGCGCTGGTAGTGATGCATGTACCAAAGTAAATTTTGGATTTTTTTTACATATTTTAATAAGAATGGGCGAGGATTTGATGTTTGTGTGTGTGTAGGTTGGTGGAAGCCCGTCTGCGGCGGAGCAACGGCAGGTCACGGCAGCGGTACGGCTGTTGGTCCGACGAGTTTCACGGTTAGCGTCAAGATTTGGTTCAGATGTTGATCAGATCCAAGTACGTGTCGGGTTCTTCTTTCGGGCCTCAGTTGCTTTGGTTTTAGGTCACGGCAGTGGAGGTAATCTTTCCAGTTCGGTTGTTCGGGTCAGATTCATGCTTGGTTCTAAGTTGATTCGGGTTTGTGTTATGCTTAAGTTTCATGTACAGATTCAAGTGGATTTCGGGTTAGATATTCAGATTTGTGTCGGGTTTTTCGGGTTACATTTTTGGCTCGGGTCTCGGTTCATTCGGGTTCAGTCAACCTAGTCAACACGTTGGGTTGACTGGTCAACGCAAGTCAACATGGTCAAAGTCAGTCAAGCAGTCAACGGCTTCAGGTCAGACTTAGTTTCAGTTGACTCGGTCACACCGAGTCAACTCGGTCAAACCTGGTCAACTCAGCGAGTCAACCTGGTCAACTCAGTTGACTCGGTCAACTCAGTCAACGTTTCGACACGAAGATGGGTAAAGTCTAACGACGCGATTCCGTTTACGTTATTCTTATAGTGTTAATCATACGTGAGAAACGAGCTCGAACCAATCGCTTAAATATACTTTACATTTTTACATAACTGACGAAATCTTATATATTGATTATATTGATTGAATTTTGATAAAATAACAACAACTTGTGTTGTCGGGGGCGTCCAAAAATAGAGGAAACTCTGCCCGTTTTTCGAGAAAATCCGTAAAACTAAAACACGTTTTATTCAAACGGCATTTAGAAAGCAAGATACACATACAATTAATTTCGACGACTTCCTTTTTATAAAAATAAATATAGCTATATATTTATTCCGAATATCAAACAATACGACTTCTTTTTATGGAAATAAATATAAATTATATATTTATTTTGAACATCAAATAACTTATCTCTTTTATAAAAATAAATATAGTTCATATATTTATTTCAAATATCAAACCACACGAATTCGTTTTTTTATAAAAATAAATATAGTTTGTATATTTATTTCAAGTACCAAACAATACGAATTTTTTTATTAAAATAAATATAGTTATTATATTGATTTCAACGTCAACAACTCGAAAACCATATAAACTAAACATGACGTTTATATTTAATTTCAAACGTCAAAAACTCGACGATTCTTTTATAAAATAAATATAACTTTTCATATTTATTTTATACGCCTAAACGGCATATACGAATATTTTGACAAAGATCATACGAAACGCGATATATAATACGAGTTTATTATATATTATTTTCGTGTAAATATTCTTTTATACACGTACGACTTCTCCGGACGACAAGCGATCTTAACGATATATTTATATATTTTGATATAAATATTTATTTACTTTCAAATATCTCGAGAATCGAGTCTTTTCAAGACTTGTTAGTTATTATCAACGAAAAGCGATACTTATCAAATATTACCTAATCGTTTCCATTGACTTAACAACTTAACTGTCGAATCGTTCGGTCAACGATTCGGTAGAGCTCGATGACACGTAGTTTAGTTACTGCGTTTATTTAGAAACTTATAAGATATTCCGTGTTAGGAATACCGTAGAATGCACGCTAGCAAGTCAAGTCTTGGAAACGACATCACGAAGTCGTATATAGCTAGCTTTGCACATGGAAATCCAGGTGAGTTCATAACCCCACATTTTTACGGTTTTACATTTTTGTAAATGTTTTCTGGGTGGAAAGACATGCAAGTTTTGCAGAAAAATACAAAGTTTTCGATGAACAAAGATTGCATATTTTAGACAAAGCACGTTTGCGAGAACATACGAGTTTTTTTTAATGAACGAAAACTCATATTTCTAAATCATGTTACGAACGGATTTCAAGGAACTCAAATGGTTTACGAATGAATCATACTAAATATACCGGTTTTTACAAAACAAATGCGTGTTATCGAAATGAGAATGATTTTCATGACTAGGGATGGGATCGTCTAGTTATAATTTTGGGACTGGGTTGGTCTGCGTTTGGGGAACGGAACACCCAGTGAGTTCATGTCCCCCTTTTCTTTAAACTGTTTTGTTTATTAACTTCGGGGGTGAAATACATGTTATAAAAGGATTACATACAAATACAATTGGTATGGTTAGCCTAGGAAAGAACCATAGATCATGTGAATGGGTAGGCGAATACTTGAGACCATTAATCCTCGTATAAGGACCGAGGGGCATGAGTGATAAATCTATTTGGGTGTAGCGAGCCCACACCCATGAGGACCAGGGTGGCCCATAGGGTGACTATGTCTTCCAGCCGGGAGCCCGGTACAAATTTGCTAGGTTTGAGCCTTCCTACGCCGTCACACATATCAGTGGCCTTGCAAACCATTGGTGATCTTTTCCTTGTTTGCTTTCATACCGGGGATTTACAAATTACATACCATGTTTTATACAAATTCAAAGCATAGGATTTATGCGGGCATGAAGTCAAAGTCAGGGTAGGCATTGACGGTTATACAAACTTTACAAATACAAGTCTACACATACATGGTTTTACGAACATAATGCGTTACAAATATAAAGTTTCCATACAACTTGACAAGAAAATGATTTTTAAATTCGTTTTCTCAATAATAATTCACAAACCGGTTATTCAAAAAGATTTACTCAAATCTTTTACAAACAAACTATGAACTCGCTCAACTTTATGTTGATTTTTCGCATGTTTCTTTCTCAGGTTACTTTTCCAAGTTATGGCACGGTTGGAATAGGAGAACCATGTGGAGTCGAGTACTTAGTGGCATTCATTTTCTAAAAGACTTAGCTTATTTGCTTCCGCTGTGCAATGAAGATACCAGTCCAGTCATGCCAACTCTGATATTTCGGGGTGTGACACATAACCCAGAAACAAGAGTGGACCCTTTGCTTCGAAATGGAGGTATCTTTGTCAGAGAACAGGCTGCGGTTTGATATAGAGTTGAAATATAGTGAAACAACAATTGCGTCATGGGTTCAACTTCTTAAAGATGTTGCCATTCCAGTTGATCACTCTCTTTGTTCCTCACCTGTGCCTCAGGTAACAAATTTTTTTTATGGTTTGTGTGTATGATAATTTAATGAGAGGGGAGGAAGAAAGAAAGTGAAAATTAGGGGTTTTGTTATTGGCCGTTGATTTTGATGGATTTGGTGTTGGGAGGTCGTTGATGAGGGTGGGTAGGATGGAAGTTGTTGACGATGGCGGTGGCGGATGGTTGTGGTGGTGGTGGTGGTGGTGGTGGGAGATGGTGTGGTGGTGGAGGTAGATGAAGGCAGAGAGAGAGAGAGAGTACTGTGTCTGTGTGTGAGTTTATAGAGAGAGAAAAAGAGATTTTTTAATTTAAAAAAAATGTTATTAGCTTTTTAAAATTACTTTTGTTTTATTTATTAAAAATATTTATAGATAAATGGGTACAAAGACTAAACTACCCATGTTTGACTAGATTTAACAAAAAAAACTAACTGGGTTAGGGTCAACGGACAAAACATGCAACAAAATTCCCTATAAAGGGCAAAATCTGTCAACATTCGTTAAAAATGACACTGCCTGAAAAGAGGTATATAGATAAAGGACAAAACGTGTAATTTTTCCTAAATAAAATAATGGGCTCAAAGTGAACCAATGGGTTTCATTGTTAAGACTTTTACTTGGGCCAACGTAATTTTGTGATTAAAAATAATATCACTAGTCACATATATTTATGTTATGCCCATTAATGTAACATGATATACGGAATTAATTTATGTTTTTGTATGACTCTGTGTGAATTATATATTAGGCTTTCGCATGTGATATATTTTGTATAAATTATTTTGAACAAATTTTGCATATTGTCTATGCGAAAATATGTAAGTTTTGCATGTTTTATTTTGCAAGCCTTATTTTATTATGTTTCGTATGGCCGTAACGGGTGCAAGGCCTAACTTTCGTATGGGCATTAATTGTGAATGTCCCAACTTTAATTTAAGTCATTTTATGTAATTATGTGTATTGTTGAACAACCCAAATGCTATTAATTTGACGATAGACATAGTATATTATTAGGATAATTTACATAAATATTTCATTTATGGCCAAAGGTGTTATGTTAAATTTATGTGCTTTTATGTATGTTCATAATACATGAATTTTGGTCAAAGCCAAAACGAAACCAAAGCTCATGTAGAACATTGAGACATTCTATATTTATGTGTGTTCATAATATATGAATTTTGGTCAAAGCCAAAGCGAGGCCAAAGTTCATATAGAACACTAAAGATTGTCTATTATTTATATTGTTCATAATGCTTAAATTTTGGTCAAAGCCAACGCGAAGCCAAAATTCAGGTAGAACATTAAGGCAAGTTTTATTATTTTATATCGTTCATAATGTCTGACTTTTGGTCAAAGCCAAAGCGAAGCCAAAATTCAGGCAGAACATTAAGTTGGTTTTTATTTACGTATGTTCAAAATACATGAATTTTGGTCAAAGCCAAAGCGAAGCCAAATTTATGTAGAACATTAAGACAATCTTTTATTTATGTACGTTCATAATGTCTGAATTTTGGTCAAAGCCAAAGCGAAGCCAAAATTCAGGTGGAACCTTAAGTTAGTTTGTTATTTTGGTGTTATAGTAGACTATTTCTTCAATACAATAATTTTGTTTGCCTTACATGATTATAATGTAAATCACTCTAAGTCTTTCTTTAAGTTTGTATCTTATCTATTTCATCCACTCTAATTTCAAAAACTTAAGATGTTTTGCTTGCTAAAGAGTTTCTATAAAATTTGCTCTTATTTGGATTGTTGATTATCGTTTAAGACATGACAATCCCCCTGTTCTTTTCTGATAAAAGTATTACGAAATAAAATTAGATCATGACCAGTGGGATACGTTAACAATTATATCTCTTATGATAATTAAGAACTCAGTATATTATTGCTATCATGGGAGCTATTCTAGATTCTAAATTTCCTAAGACTAATCAGTTTTCTTTGGAAGAATCAAAATAACTCCTAAGACGCATGCATTACTCTAGATTCTAACCTTAAAGTTTACTGGCATCTATGAATACATCATGATGTACAATACCATGACCCATAATTTAATGGTTTACATATGAAAATCAGTACACTTTTTCAAAGCATTACATAATCACTTTTCCACTAATACTATAAGTTGCTTTAAGAATCAACTATACCACCCAGAAGTACCAAAGAAAAATGAGTGAGTTGATTAGCAACAATTGTATAGGAAAATGATTGCATGAAACTGGAAAATTAGATGTTGTTCATCTCACCGCTACTAAACCTAAAAGGAGGATACTTTTAAGATTCTGAGATAGTGTACAAGTACTACTTCCAACTATAAGTTTCTTCAATGGAACAATTGGCTAAGATAAGTAGTCAAATATTTATGGTATTTAAGTCTGCTAATGAAAATATTCTAGATTAACACATGATGGTTGACTCCAGTTCTATGTGTTTCCTAACCAAACATCAACAAATACTTAAGATGAGAATTAGTGGCAAAATTTAATGTTAAGACTATAAGAACCATAATAAATTGTTTTATAATTGGGTTTCATGATACCTTATATATTCTGTAAATTATTCAGAATTTAGTATCAATACGAAAGCTACATTATGACAGTTATGAGGTTTGAATGGTCAAGACAAAGTCACTCTTACCTTAAACTCTCATATTATTTGTCATCACAATCTGGATAGAAACATTATAAGATAGAACTAGATTATACTACACTTTTCCACAACCTTTTGTTATCATGAAAATGAAAATTTAATAAAAAAATGAGACTTACAAACTTCATCCACTGAGAACAAAATTCATGAGAAATCTTGACTAGGTTAATAAAGGATGAAATGTTATCAAATCTCAATCTTAGTGACTTACAATCATGTGTTAAAAGCCTTAATATTTAAATGGCTAAGGGAATAAATCAATTTCCATTAGAAATTATATTTCATTGAACTTATCCTAAAATGGAATATTCAGACATAATTTATTTATCATTTCAAATAATATTTACTTGTATCTAATACGTCTCCTATGGATCAAGGTATTAAAAAAATTAATTCATATATACTATGATTTCCGCCCTTAGTTTCTTATAACGCCTGGACATTGAGGAAATCAAGTCTAACATATATGATAGGTTTCCATAGCACGTACATCACTGAAACTTATCTTGTGGAATTTCTAGAGATCTAAAAGGTTAGTGGGAGCATTGAGTGTCTTAATCTTAACTTACGAGAGTTGTAAGAGGTAGGGGAGCGAAAAATTGTTATTACCTCAATATACACCTCTTGTACAAGACATTGCTCCTTTGCAACTTTTCTCTTAATAAATCTAATGCTACTTTGCAAAAGTTTCACTGTTGATTAAACGTGGTCACACTACCATCTCACTGCCAAAACTATAATCCTCAAACAGAGAAACTACAACGAGTAACATCATTAACTTGTTTCTCTATTAGAATCCATTGGCCTTTTAATGTTGACCATATGCATGTGATGTGTTCAAAATACAACATATAAATTACATCAAATGAGGCATAAAATCAACCTTTTTCTAGTATTAATGTTGGAAAAAGCTTTTGTTTTTGTTCTTCTTAATAAACAGGGTTAAAAGAGCTTAAAAGAACAAAAGAAGCAAAAAGACAGCAAAAACCAACATAAAATACTATAAAGAAGGATTGACCAACTTGCCGAGCCCCCATCCACATCCAAACCCAAGAAATAACAAGACAGAAGCTCTTGCATGGGGCCGTGCTCACCTAGCACGGGTCGTGCCCGGTGAGAATTCACTGCAGCAGATAGAGACAACAACAAAAGACAAATTCCAAGCACAACACGGGGCCATGCTAAAGCAACACGGGCGTGGTCAACTCTAGGATTTCCAGAATCAGAAGAAGTACAACAAGTACATTGGCCACGGGCCAAGCCGTTGACACACGGGGCCGTGTTAGTACAAGTCTGACACTGCAGTTAATGTAGAAGAGAGAGACTAATGGCCACGGGGCCGTGCCAGGCGGGCACTGGCCATGGTGGACATTCTGTTTTCAGCTACAAATAGGGATGCTTAGTTTCACTTCAACTCATCCCTTGGCAAACCACTTCTCTCTCACTTGTCACCACTCCACCACCACTACAACACAATCATCCACCACCATCAACCATTTTCCATCTTTTAGAGTATGTGTGTAGTCTTGGAATCCAAGATTGATACTAAGAATCTTTGTCAAACAAAGGCCATCTAAATTCTTACATCACTTGGTGAAGACATATCTTTATTATATTTCTTTTATAATTTCCAATCTTTGGCAACTTTTTAAGTGAGTATGTATTAATGGCTTTAATAATTAGTTTTTTATATTGAAGACGAATTTATTCAACCATTCTTCATATGTCGTTTATTCACATATTCATGTCTTTACGGTCTATATAAAGAATGTTAACTACTTGGAAGGGGGTTAGAAGGGTGGTTGGGTAATTCTACGTCTCGTTCAGTGTATAGATCCTATGAGAACCTAGTTCAAGTTTACTACTACTCCATGGATTGGCCAGGAATGACTGGCCCGACTGAGAATAAGAAACCGCTTGAACCCCTTATTCATAAACTATTATTAAAACTTTAAACCAGCCCTGCGAGGACGGTATCCCTGCTGACTCAGACCAACGGGTTGAGGGTGACCGCTACCTAGACGGAGGCCCACCACATTTTGCATTAATAACTTACTTAATTATCTTTCAATATTCCGACTTAGTGGGATTGTATCTTTGCTGACTTAAACCACTAGGTTGAGGGTAACGTCGCCTTCAAAAAAGGGGTCTACTACTATAACTAAGATAATCTCCTAAAATGCCCAAAGTGCGGAAATCATCTAAAGGGTACATGAAAGATAAGTCGGATCCAAGTGATTCTTTCTTGTCTATCTGTTTTTTATTTTATTTTATTTTTCTGCTTTTATCTTTCTATTAATTTAAAAATCTTTTCTCAAAGTTTGGTTTGATTAGACGTTGACAATAAGCCGGTATTAAAAGCTCTTGTGTCCTTGGACGACCTCGGTATCTTGCCATCACTATACTACGTCCGCGATGGGTGCACTTGCCCTAGTATGTGTGTAGAGTGATAGTAGAATATCGTGTTTTATAAATTTAAAACTTGAAATCGGCGAGTAAAAAGGGCTAAAAATATATAACTAAAAAATATATACACCCGCACGCACATCAGCATGCTAAATTGTTAAAGATATCTAAGATCAGTGGGAGCAGAAAAAGTCCTCATCAGGACTTGCCGAGAGTGCAAGAGGCGTGGGGAAGAGACTTATTAAATTTTAGTCTGATTACACCTCTTGCACGCCATAATGCACCAACTCTTACACACTTAGAATTCTGAGAGTGATAGCAACTTAAACGAGACTTAATCCATAAAACCGAAACTCTTAATAAACCTAATAATCAACTAAGGTGGTCATCTAGGTTTTAAAGCCTACCAACTTTGATGATTATGTATCCTCCCTGGCTGAAGTTGAAAAGGATATTGGAAAGTTTACTAATCCTACGTCTTCTAATTAAGCCATTAGCATCAATCAATTTTCAGTTTGGAATAAAAATTGTTACTAGCAAATTTTATTTTATGTGTTAGAATAAAATTTGAGATTTAGTTGAATTACCTAAATCCGAATGGAAACGTTAAAACACTAAGAAGCATGATTGATTTCTAAAGGTTATACTTAGAAGAGAATAAATTATCAAAGAATCATCTTACCTTTCTTACAAAAGGTTTCTTTGAGGATCATTGTTGTTCTAGTAGCTTATAATCTTTTGTAGCTACATTAAATGAATATTAAAACAACTTTCCCTAAACAAGGACTTACATGTTCAAAACAAACTTAAAGGTCAAGAACACTTAGTTCGTAAGTCAGTGAAATCTATATATGGGTCGAAGCAAACATCAAAATGTGATGAAATATTAATGCAGTTCTTTTCATCAAGGGTTAAGTGGATTTATGTGTGCCTACCTCAAGATGAATGGGAGCAACTAATGTAAACTTGTCCTTATATAGATGACACTCTTTTGATAAGTATATGTTACATAAGTCAAATAATTTCTCACGCCTATTTTGATATAATGAATCTCGGAGATACCCCTTACGTGAGAGACATCAAAATATACCGAGATAGACTCAACGGGATATTAGTTTTGTCCCATAAGCTTTACTCTAAATCGGGTTTTATTTATGTACTAAACAATATTGCTCCCATTAAGAGGATAAAATGATAAATCTGATTACTTCCTTATGCTTCATTAATTGGAAGCCTTATGAGGTTCAAGTCTATATTCATTTAGATATTGATCAATTGATGAACATTAAACCACTCTAGATTATTGTGAAGCATTTTACAATATCTTTTAGAAACGAGAAAGACTATAAGAAGAAGAGAGAACTCAAACCGGTTGATTACTCTTATTTTGATTCAAAGGAAACAAAATGTCATTTTCGGGGTATATCCTTATGTCAGCCGATATAATTGTCTTATGGAGGAGTCATAAGAAACTGATAAAACAACATAATTTATAATGACATAATGTGTTGTTAATTAACAACGTAGTTGTCAATAAATGTTGTTGAAAATTTATCAGTGGACTCATAAACTTGCTAACTCCATGTAAATACTATATTGAAGACTTATTGTTAAAAGTCAGCTACTTTGTTCCCTCGAACAGTAACAGTTCGAGAGATGCAGGATTAAACTTCGATACGAAATTATTTTTCGTTTATGAACAAGTAGAGGACACTAAAAATTTGTATCGAATACATTTACATTCATGATATGCTTACGGATCCGATAACAAAGGTCTACCACCCAAATTCTTTTAAGAGCTCATAATAAAGACGGGTTTTTACTAAAGGTCTTACATAATAGCATATCATACTTATGAATGATTAATTATTAAATTTCCTCAATTATAAATTTGTTTGTCTATAAATACGTATATGTGCACCTAATGACGTATAGACAATAATTATACAAATAAATTAAAGGGCTTACCACACTCATTTTAGTCTTAAATTTACGTATGTTTTGATTTGAGGTTGTGACATATTTAATGGGGGTCTTGAGTTGAGAATAACTCAATGACTGCTTTTTTTTGTTGTAGTTTCAATTTGAAACATTGATTAATGTTTTAACTTGGCCAAACTTACTTATGCTTATCATAAATAATCACTCGACAAAGTGGGAGAATGTTAGAAATAACTCGTTGATGTGGCCTTACGGATCATTTGGTAACGTTACCAATATGGCATAACTAATCGCTTAAGCCCTGATACATTGTCGATGCCATGGAGCAAGACCAGTGAGCTATTACGCTTTCTTCAAAGGATGTCTGCTTCCAAGCCCACCACTTGGTTGTCATTGCTCGATCACTTCCTTTTACACTAAGTGATTGCTTAGGGACCGACAATTACTTGATGGTAGTAATTGTAAATAATGATTAGTTCAAGGGGCAATTATGATTTCCTTTTAGGTACAATTAATAGAGAATACATAGAGTTTTTATAACGGATCACTATTCATGACTTTTATTCATTGATCTTTATATATTGATGATAAGTGATAAAAACGAATGAAGAACACAAATACTAAAAATTCTCTCTAGTGTGATCCATCAACACATGATACCATAACGGGAATCATGGCTTCATCTTTATCCTCAAATATAATCATCCCTCCAAGTAAGTATCTCTAACTTGGTATCTGTATTTACATTATGATTGACTAAACATGATTAAGTTCTATAATTTTGACCCATGTTTATTGATATAATCAACATCTTTAAGTTGGAGTTTTTTTTTTTTTTCCAAAAAGTGTTGATACAAAAAGTATTTACTAAAACGGTGTTGTTCCAAAAATATTTACCAAAATGGTGTATTTGTTTGTGTCATTTTATTGGCTATATAAGCTAGTTTATAGTTTAGTTTTCATTCACCACTTGTAAAATCTCTTTTGAAGGTCAATATACGAAAACTTGCCACAAGTGTGCATTTAGTGTGTGCGCATAACCGGGGCCTGAACCAACATTTGGTATCAGAGCGAGGTCGAAACGAGGGTCAAGAAACGAGAGCGAGTGAAGAAGGTGGAGCCGTTTTGAGAGTCGGTTCCTTGAAGAGGGGAGCAGTCCCTCTAAACTGCAAGGCTGAGAAGAGAAAAAAAAGATCGGTGTTGAAGGCAGTGACTACCATTGAGAGGAAGAAAGAAGAGCATCGGGTTCTGTGTGAACCGAACATGGTTCTAAGCGAGCAATGTCAAGACGTAATCGAGAGTTGAAAAAACTCAGTTCTGAGTGCGCCTACAGAGACAATGAAGAAGACAATCTTTGTGACTGTGGAGCGGTTCTGTGTGAGCCGTAAGAAGAGGAGTTCTAAGGTGAACAATAAGCCAAGAGAAGAAGGGTTCTACGTGAACAAAAAGTAGAAGACGATCTGTGTGATCAAAACATACCTGCTCTATGT
This sequence comes from Helianthus tuberosus, assembly GCA_030545235.1. NCBI lineage: Eukaryota > Viridiplantae > Streptophyta > Magnoliopsida > Asterales > Asteraceae > Helianthus > Helianthus tuberosus. The sequence continues at coordinate 130,677,593 of CM060353.1, read as the reverse complement.
GTTACAGCTGTGATAAAGGAGATCTTTGTGATCAAGATAAGAAAACCCGATGGTGCGTTTAGACAAAGAACCAACGGATCTGTGTGATCGAGAAAAAAAATATGTGTGATAAAAGGCTTCCGAGTATACAAGAATCTGTGTGGTTCAACAATTCAAGTAGAATAAGCATTGTGTGGTGCGATTTTGTAGAAGCAAATCGATGGAGAATTGGATGACCTGCTGTGTGTGGGTTGTATGTTCTATTTGTGATTAAAGAAAGAAAACTGGAAGCGACTAATCTAGGAAGAATAGTAAGAAAGCTCGCAAGATTAAGAAGAAAGCAATAAATTGATCTCCTATGGTTCGTGTTAGAAAAATTAAAGCAAGAGGATCAGAATCAAATCATCATTTCCATTTTATAAAGATATTGACAGCTCCATTAGCCGTTGGGATCAATCTTGATCCTCATTTACAGCCTCCTTTCCAGCCATATTTCCTTTTATGTTTCCTGTTAGTGCACTACGTCTATTGACTTCGTCTTGTATCATGTAATAGGATAGGATAGGATTATCAGTGCCCGAGGTTCGAGAAACAGAATTTCAGGTTTTAGGAGGTGATTCCGCTCGAAACAGCACAAGACCATTTCGAGCGAAATCAGAACTTTCTGATTCCGCTCGAAAGTGCACCATGCCATTTGGAGCGAAATCATGACTAGTATATATAGGACACTTAGTATTTCATTTGGTACACGACTTCAGAATCTGTAACGAAGTGCTGCCAAAGTTTGTCCAGGTTGTAATCAGTGTTATTATCAATATAAGTGACAGATTAAATAGTATCAAGTTGTTTCCACGTCCGTTTCACTGATTCCGCCTTTGAATCGGATTATAAGCTCTTCTGAACGACTCGTTTGGGTCCAACAACGATCCTACAAGTGGTATCAGAGCGCAGGAAGAAGAGTTTAGCTTGATATCATCTTTGTTCTGACTTCTACACCTTCTTTCATCTTTTCAGAAAGTTTTAACGGTCAAAATCGGATCATTTTTTCACAGTTTGTGTAAAATAGCATACTAACAAACCCCTGAGAGTTTCACAGTATAATTCGGACTAAAAGTGACTGAAATGAATTCTCGACTTGATTCCGCTCGAACTGATTTTGTTTGAATTAGTCTAATTCCGCTCGAGACTGTCTATTTTTACTTCAAAGGGTTGATTCCACTCTAGGATATTGCTGATTCCGCTCAAAGTTGCAAAAGTATGTGATTCCGATTCAACTTGCAAAGTAGAGGTTCCTCTTGAAAAGATTTGATCTGATTCCGCTCGAAATAGATCTGATTTCGCTCGAGGTGTTAAACAACTGATTCCGCTCGAAGTGTTAATCAACTGATTTCGCTTCAACTGGTTAAACTTGTGATTTCGCTTGAGTTGTCAAACAAAGTGATTTCGCTTGAAAAGTGAAATTTCGTGTCGAGATTATTTCACGTCAATCGAGTGTCAGCTTATTTCAGGATATTTGATATTGTTTGTACTGATTGTATTTGTTTGATTATTTGTCCAAGATTACATCATGGCTGAAGAATTCTACAACACGTTTTTCAACGCATTCACATCCGATTCTTCCGAAACATCAACGGTCACACCAAAAACCATCACGAAAGCGATCAATGAGAACATCAAGCATGATAACTTCTACGGAACACACTCGAAACCACCAACTCTGGAAAGCATTGAGGATTATACATGGTGGAAAGAACGTTTTCTCAACTGGGCGAAAGCGTATGCGCATGAAAGCTGGTTCTGTTTAGAGTTTGGATACGAACGACCAAAGGATGATAAAGATGAAGTAATTCCATTCAAGAAATTACCGAAAGATGACAAAGCAGAATATGCAGCCGAACAGAGGATGATTGCTTTGATTCAGATGGCAATTAGAAATGATATTTTTGCATTGCTTAATCATGACGGGTCGTCAAAATCTGTTTGGAAAGCTTTACAAGCTAAAGCTGAGGGGGGGTAAACAGATTAAAAAGAACAAAATTGCGTTGCTTAAAAAATAATTCGATCTATTTGATAACATTAAAGGAGATTCGGAGAGGCAAATGATAGAGAGATTCTGTCATTTAAAAATTAAACTTGAACGTTTCAAAATTGAGAAAACAAGAGAGGAAATTATCGATAAAGTCATTGAAGCGTTACCACGAGCTGATCAGTGGCAGACGTTTGTTTTTATCTTAAAAATGATGCTTTGTATGATGAAATTACTCTTGATGCGTTGTTTGAAAAATTGAAAGTCATCATCTAGAGCTACAGAAGCAAAGCAAGATGACTGGTTCTTCACATCAACATAATGTTGGCTTGTACTATAAAGGCAGTGTACCTTCGGAGAAAGGTGTTGGTTCACCAAAGACAGCATTCAGTGGTGAGAAGATGAAAGAACCACAGACAACTTCATCAAGTTACCATTCTGGATATCATTCATCTTCAAAATCAAGTACTGATGAAGTTGAGGAGATTCTATGCAACATCGCTCTCAAACTGAAGAATTCTCCATCGATGAGCATCAATGCAGCTAAGCAGCAAATGAGTTTCCTTGCATCTGTTCTGGAATCGTATGAAGGTCTTGTAGCTGGTAAAATTGGAAACTCCGAATTGACCAAAGAAGACTACGACCAAATTGATCCGGAAGAAATGGAGCTCATTGACATTCGCTGGTGTTTGGCAAGTTGCATTCGTAGAGCTCAAAGATATATGGAGATTACTGGAAAGCAATCGTTGGGTGGTCCGTCAACTAAACTTGGATTCGACAAATCCAAGGTGACCTGCTTCAGATGCAAGCAAAAGGGTCATTTCAAAAGAGAATGCAGAAATTCTGAAGTTGCTGAAGGAAATAAACGTCCTTTCAACGACGATTATTATCGAAAAACGATCTACCACCGAAGCAAAGAAGAGCCAAAGATGATTGAGGATAAACCCAAATCAAGGGCTTGTTTTGTAATTCAAGATGATGAAGGTTTTGATTGGTCCGAGATATGTCCAGAAGAAGATCGTTTGGAAAATGTTCGAAAAACAGCTCATGGCAAAGCTATAACAGAGGAAAGAAAGTTTGTTTTTGTTGCTAAGATTCAAGATGAAAACAAAGACAAAGACATTGCTGAAATCCGTGAAGAAAACAATGAAGAAAAAGATAAAGTTGAGATCAAAGAGAAGACTCGAGAAGAGATTTTGAGTGAGAAAACTTATCGAGAGAGAAACGTTGTTTTAAACAGAATGGATAAAATGCAAGAAGAGTATGAGAGTGCAGTGAGCAACAGAAGATGGGATAAAAAGAGAGAATGTTACTTCAACGGAGAAGGTGAACCAGTTATTCCAAAGAAAGACATAATTTTTGATGATGTTCTTCTCATAATTCCTTTGAGAGCCGAATACTATAGAAATGTGATGAAAGATGACACATATGCTAAAAGGCATGAAAAGGAGATCAGATATGCCATGACATCATGTCTGAGAAATAGGGATGAAGAGAGAATGAAAAAGAGTGTTGAAGAAATGGTGAACAATCTGAAGAAAACTGCTGAAGAAGTTGAAGTTGAAGTTGTGAAAGAGGAAGTTTTGAAAGTTGGTGAGACAGAAAAGATTGAAGAAAAAGTTGTTGTGAATGAAGAAGTTGAGAAAGCTGTTACTGAAGAACAGCAAATTGGAGAAGATGTTGAAGAAAATCAGAATGTTGCTGAGTCGAAGAAGACAGACGTAGCTGAAAACACTGAGGTGCCAATCACTGAGGTAAATTCTAATTCTAACATCTTGACTGAAACTGTTGAACAGTGCAAGAAATGCATGAAACCGTGCAGAGCTTGTACTGAAAAAGATGAGCAATTCAGAACAAGTGATCTTGAATTCACTAAAATTGAAAACACTTTTAAAGAAAAATGCAAAGAAATGCTAGAAAAAGAAAAAGTTTTGAAAGAAAATGATGAAAAACTTTCAGAAAAAAATAAAAAGTTCGAAACAGAAAATGAAGTTTTGAAAGAAAATGTTTCTAAAATGACAGAAGAATGTTCACAAAAAGAAATTGCTTGTCAAGAAATGAAGAAAGAATATGACTCAATGAAATTAGCATATTATATTATGAAAGAGTCATACGAAAAAGTGAAAGATGAAATGAAATATGCTCAATCAAGAATGAATTATCTTTCTGAAACAACTAAAGAACTTAAACGAATGTATTCGATAAAACAAGATGTTGTTAATTCCTATATTGAGGATGTTGCTAAGCTAAAGCGACAGATTGTTGATCTAGAACAGGATAACAACAAGTTAAAGAGTTATCACGTGTCGTCATATGTGCTTGAACGAATTTTCAATATAAACCGGGAAATGGTGAGTCTGAGCAAAACAAGAAAGGCATTGGCTCAGAGTTTCATCAAGTTCCACCACCGGGAAAATTTGCATTTTATGATGATGAAAAGGTTGAAAAAGCTTTCAACATGGTAGACCAATTGCCAGACAACATTGACATAACCTATTCCAAATCTGATGATTCACATGATTCAGAGGTGGTAGGTAAAGTCGTTGAAAGTGTGTTGAAAGAAGAGTTGGTTGATACAGGTAAATCTGAATCACAGGATGAAGATGAAGGAAATCTTCATGATAGTTATCTGAAAAACACAAAATCCGAGAAAAGTTTGAATGATGATTCAAAAGGATTGGTTTATACCATGATTGGATCGGACAAATTGTTCTTAGATGTTGTATTCCCGATTCAGAATGTAATTTCAGAAAAGGTTGATAAAGTTTTCAAAATGGTTGAAATTGAGAAGTCTGAGATTTCAAAGTTTGCTGGTAAGAGTCATAAAGGTTCATATAACAAACCTAGTTTCAAGAAGAAAAACATGAAGGCTGGTTTGGGTTATAAGAAGAAACAGAATTGGAAGAAAAATGAAGTGCCAACTTATCAAGCAAAAATGAGTTTTGTTCAAGGAGACAATTTAGAAAAAGAAAAAGAACTTAAAATTGGACAACAGTCTATTGAAGAGTTCCTAGCTCAAAAGAAAAAGCAACAACCACAGGTCAAAGATGTGTCCATGAGAACATGTTTTAAATGTGATCAAAAAGGACATTTTGCTCGCAAGTGTCCAAATCTGAAACTTGTGGATGTTGACAAAAAGAAGATTGATGCTGAGAAACAAAAATCTGAGAATGTGAGACAAAGGTCAACTAGATTTGATTCAAAACAAACTTGGAGGTATAACACAAACAAGTTTGCTTCGAATCAAAATTGGAAGTCAAACCCATATAGGTTCGATTCTAGACAGACCTGGAATTCTCATACACCCAGAGTCAGAACAACTCAAAGTTGGAAAACAACTCAAAGTTGGAAAACAACTGTTGATATGACAAAACCACTAGAGTTTTGGAAACCAAAAATTGTTGTTCAAAAACAAAGTGTTCAAAAAGATTCACATTTTTACAAGCGTGGTACTCCTAAAGGTCAAACATGGAGTGAAAAGAAACAGATGATTTTTGAAAAAGATGAAAAAGTTGATGTAAAGGTTGAAAAGATTTTTGTGAAAGATGACAAAGAGTTTCCAGCATTGAATGAAAATTATTGTGTTGAAATGCCTAAGGCTCAACAGACCTGGGCTAAATTGTTCAAGTAATCAAGTAGTCTGATTGTGCAGGTGCTCAACAAAATCAAAGATTGTGAAAATGGAAGTTGGAGCAGCCTGACACAACGAGGAGAGGCTGATGCTGGACCCTGTGTTGGTTGAAACAGGGAGTTTATTTTCATTCTGTACATAAATAAACAATATTTTCAAAATCCTAAAAATTGAAAATTTTGAAAAACAAAAATATGTTTGTTTTTAATTTTTGTCAAAAATAGAAAATTACAAAAATATGTGTTGATTGAATACGCCGAAACCCTCACAGCTGAACAAACATGATTACTTTCACAAGATTGAAAAACGGTTTTCAAACTGTCGAAAATCAATGGGTTGTAAATCATGGGGGTACTTTATATTAGTTTTTCTGCAAAACAGAGCACAGTTAGCAGAAAATAGATGGCGAGACAAAGCTATCAGCATCGTGTTGTCAAATTTTCTTTTAAATGATTTTGCATTTTAGGGGGAGATATATTATTGTCAGAAAATACAAAAACATTTGAAAATTTGAAAAAGTCAAAAACATGATAAAATGGAAATTGAGTTTTTGCGTAAAAAGAGGAAATGATAGTACATCAGTAGACAGTTACAGTACGCTAAAGAATTGAAAAGTTAAAATGTGTTAAACGATCTCACTGTGGATGTGTCGGTAGATTTTTATACATTTAGTAAACTTTTTCGGGATATAAACTTAAATTCAAACTTTCTTATTTAGTGGGGAACACTACTTGGATATATAGGTAACCCCTGAAATCTCGTTTGAAAGGTCCCTCTTTCTGAGATACTAGGTCTTTATACTCAGTGATATCTGGGGTATTATCCCGGGACTTCTGATTTTGCGGAAGCAATGGCCTAGTCCCCGAATAATACTTTTCGCATTGCTTGAAATACAGCGTCGCCCTCAGCAAAAATGATGAAACAATAAAATTGATAATCATTGCTGTTGAAGAAAAGATCCTCTAAAGGGGACACACCTAAAGTCGAACCGTCATCACTCTGCTGAACGGAAGTTCTGACCTGAGCTCTCACGGTTTCGCATCTAACCCCTTACAGATATCATCTAGGTATACTCACCGGTAAGACTGAATATTGGGATCTAGATACGGGAGTATATTCAAGAGGTGTGACACATGAATGGGTTTAAGTTCTTAAAACACCTAATTCGTATCCTGAATCAGTTGAAGTTTGTGTGAAAATTTAAGAGGATCAGTATATCGACAATCTAAGTGAATTGTTTAATTCTTAATGTGTAACTAAGCTCAACGGTACTTGTGACTTGTCAAAATCTGATATGATCCTCTGACGCATACTCAAACAAAAAATATTGTCTGTAAATATGTTTGTACATATTCCTTTACTGCTTTATATTTCCAGAAAAATACAAAAAGATTTTTTATTCTACTTTATTTTCGATAACCGATGTCTGAGATGCTGAGTTTCAAAATCTAAGTAAGCTGATTGTGTTTCTAAAAATAAATCAAGTTCATTAATTTGAAACTTGAAGTTTTAAAATCAAAAATCAAAAACAGTTTGTGATATGTCCAAGGTCATTAGTTTGGACTTGGATGATTAACTATGAGGGAGTTGGATTCTTTAATGCTGCTAAATCGTTTAGTTTGTTGATAGGGGGAGTGGATTAGAGAATTTGATTAATATTATGAAAACATTGTATTTATAGATGTTTGAGTGATTGCAGATAGTCCAGATTACGATCCCGAGAGCAGAGTCTAAGGGGGAGTCTGAAGACAAGCTTGAAGTATGGAGGAGCTTGTAGATGGAAAGCTAGGTGTCGATCCCAAAGCACGGAAGCTTGACGAAAGGGGGAGCCTGAAGCTGATAGAAGAAAAGGATTGATAGATGCTTATAATGTTACAATTTGGATGAGAAGGCAGAATGATCAAGATCGAAGATGTGTCATGCTGAAGACTAGACACTGAAGACTTCGTCAATATCCGAGGGGGGGTCTGTTAGTGCACTACGTCTATTGACTTCGTCTTGTATCATGTAATAGGATAGGATAGGATTATCAGTGCCCGAGGTTCGAGAAACAGAATTTCAGGTTTTAGGAGGTGATTCCGCTCGAAACAGCACAAGACCATTTCGAGCGAAATCAGAACTTTCTGATTTCGCTCGAAAGTGCACCATGCCATTTGGAGCGAAATCATGACTAGTATATATAGGGCACTTAGTATTTCATTTGGTACACGACTTCAGAATCTGTAACGAAGTGTTGCCAAAGTTTGTCTAGGTTGTAATCAGTGTTATTATCAATATAAGTGACAGATTAAATAGTATCAAGTTGTTTCCACGTCCGTTTCACTGATTCCGCCTTTGAATCGGATTATAAGCTCTTCTGAACGACTCGTTTGGGTCCAAAAACAATCCTACATTTCCATTTGTGTACCTATTTATTGGGATTTATTTTTCTTCTTGAATCACGATGTTGAACCAAAAAACAGCAATATACTATTTTCTCTGATTCAATTGATATTATGGTATCAGAGCGGTGACCGTTCTTGGATCGGTTTACAACTGCTCACCATTTTCCTTTAATTCCTCCGAAAGCCAAAGCCACCATGTCTTCCGACGGCGGCTTAGCCAATCAAAACAACAATGATCTCTCGATTCAATTAGCCAACCTTCTCAATGGAATCCATTCCCAAAAACAAAATCCCAAACATAACCTCTTAGATAGTTTGACAATTAGTCTCAAACTAAACAACCAAAACTACGCTTTATGGTCTCGGATGATCCGAGTAGCCATTGGTAGAAAGTCGAAATCACTTCTAGGCCATTTGTCAGGAAATCCAACACCGCCCAAACCAACAGATGACGGGTATGAGCAGTGGGAACAAGACGACCTTGTAGTGTTTTGTTGGCTTATACAAAATATTGAACCGGCGATTGCAAGAAATCTTACCGAGTTTCCCATCGCTAAATCATTGTGGGATGCACTCGTAACCACATACAGCAGTGGTAAAGACAAACTTCAAACCTTCGACTTACATGTTAAAGCTAACGGAATCAAACAAAGTGGAATTCCTCTTGAGGAATTCTAGATCATAATGCAAGGGATTTGGGGAGAGATCGATCGAAGAGACCCGAATCCCATGACATCTCTCGCTGACATTGCTACTTACAATAAACTGCGGATGGAGTAGAAGTTATTTCAATTTTTAAATGCAATCGACCGGCAATACGATACTATAAAAAGGGAGATTCTCATGATGGATCCCTTGCCCTCGACCGAAGAAGCTTATGCAGCTGTCCGGAAGGAAACCGCACACCAGAACATCCTTGGGACTACCACCGGATATCAGTCGGGGATCGGATCAGGGATAGCCACGAGCCAAATTGATAACAGTAACAAAGCCCTAGGACTTGCAACCAGAGGACAGGGGCGCCGCCCAGATCCACCTTTCAAACCCAAAGTAGACAAATCCAAACTAAAATGTGACCATTGTGGTATGATGAAGCACACCAAAGATCAGTGCTTCAAAATCGTTGGTTACCCTGAGTGGTGGAATGACGGACATAAGAAGGGTGAAAAGGAAAGTGGGAAAGCAGCAGTCGCCACCAGCAATACCGGAGACACCGGAAGCCGCGGCTACCAGCAGAACTATGATGGTTTCGGTGGGGTGGCGTTTGCCGGAGAACCAGACAACGGAGGAGGTAACGGGTCTGAGATAATAGTCTCATATCCTTCTTTTGTGAATCCCAAGTTTTTTCATTATAAGTTGTTAGATTTATTAGGAGACCCCCCCTATGAAAACTAAAATTGATGATACAGGACAAAAGACTAATAAAAATTTAGAAAATGTTTCACTTCATTTGTCAAAAATTAAAAGGAATACGTTTTTTAATAAAACCAACCATATAGGTTTAAGAAACAAAGTTAAATGGACCAAGTTTTTTAATAATAAAACTGAAAACGGTAGTGGCTTAAGAAACAAAAACAACAAAACCAAGTTTTTTAAACCTCTAAATTATATCAAGTTAAAAAATAGAAATATAAAATTAAGTCTTTTAGGAAAAAAAAAAGGATTGTTCAAAATCACAAGCTAATATAGCCCAAACCTGTGAAAGCTCGGATCAATCCTGGATATTTGATTGTGGTGCGACTGACACCATGACATTTGATATATCCGATATTGTCACAAAAACAAGACCTAGAATCAACCACATCAAAACCGCTAATGGGGGGGTCGTCCCAGTCAAAGGAGGAGGAATTATCGAAATATCCCCAACTTTAAAACTCTCAAATGGTCTCTACCTACCGTCCTTGTCACATAAACTATTATCCGTTAGCCATGTGACAAAGGAGTTAAATTGCACCGTCTTGATGCATCCCACCTTTTGTATCCTTCAAGACATCAGGACGGGAACGATCATTGGGCGTGGAACTGAATGCCAAGGATTGTATTATGTGGAAGAAGTGACTCAACAGGGTAATGTGATGCTTGCTCACGGAACCATAAATAGGGAAGCTTGGCGATGGCATAGGAGACTTGGACACCCGTCTGTTGGCTATTTACATCTTTTATTTCCAAAACTTTTTCCTTCCAATCATAATTTGAATTGTGAAACTTGTGTTTTAGCTAAAAGTCATAGACATACCTATAAATTAAATAACACGAAAGTTGGTTCACCTTTTTCACTTATTCACTCTGATGTTTGGGGACCCGCAGAAGTTGTTGGGGGACAAAACTTTCGATACTTTGTTCTTTTTATTGATGATTGCACTCGTATGACATGGATTTACTTTTTGAAACACAAAAATGAGGTTTTTGAATCGGTTTCTAGTGCTACTTACTTGATCAATCGCCTACCCACCAAAGCTCTTAATTTAAAGACTCCCCTTCAAACTTTGTCCGATTTTACCAGAATTCCTCTACCTCTTACATTACAACCACGAGTGTTTGGATGCACAGTCTATGCTCATATACCAAAACATGATAGGGGAAAACTTGGCCCGTGTGCTGAGAAGTGTGTATTTGTTGGCTATGGTATCGACCAAAAAGGATACCGCTGCTATAACCCAAAACGTCGACATATGTATACTACCCTAAATTGTGACTTCCTTGAAACCGAATTCTTTTATACTTCCCAACACAGTGGCCAGGGGGAGGAGTATATTGACACACTGAGTTGGTTAAAGGAGGGGTGCCCATCTTCAGAAGAAGTTAACCACAACAGTCATCTATCCAAAGAAGTTAATCATAGTACCCATGATGAGTCACTTACTTCCGCCGAACCAACCATCAGTGCTACTAACCAAGATCCTTCCGCTCCTGTTACTGAGGTTAGTCACACTCACACACATGATGATACTCTCACACATGAGCATACTCACACGCATGAGGATACTCAAAATATTGACATACCTGACCAAAATTCTCCTAGTACAGTTACTGAAACTATGCATGAGGAACAAGTAGGAGAACAAGGAGTGCAAAATGGTGCCACTGAAAGCTATGTTTTACCTCCAAGGGCCAACAGAGGGGTTCCTCCAAAACGGTACTCTCCAGAAAGAGAAACAAGGTCCTCAAGGTATCCTGTTACGAACATTGCCAACGGAAATTTATCAAGAGAAGCTAAGGCCTTCACTGCTTCCCTGTATGATTAACAACTTCCAAATTTTGTGGAACAAGCTTTGGATTCAAAAAACTGGAAGGATGCTATGGAAACAGAGATGGAGGCACTTATAAAGAATGAAACATGGGAGAAATGTGTTCTTCCACCAGGAAAGAAACCGGTAGGCTGTCGTTGGGTCTTTACAATCAAACACAAACCAGATGGAACCATTGAAAGATATAAAGCTCGGTTAGTAGCTAAGGGCTATACTCAAACATACGGAATTGACTATTCGGAGACATTCTCACCGGTAGCGAAAATTGATACGATCCGTGTTCTTTTTTCTATTGCTGCAAATAAAGAATGGCCTCTCCATCAGTTTGACGTTAAGAATGCTTTCCTTCATGGAGAGTTGAAAGAAGAAGTTTACATGGAACCTCCTCCTGGGTTCACGGAAAACTTCAAAACCAAGGAAGTATGTCGGCTAAAAAGAACTCTCTATGGACTTAAGCAATCTCCTCGAGCTTGGTTTGGCAGATTTACCATGGCAATGAAGGGATATGGTTTCCAACAAAGCAACTCCGATCATACATTGTTCCTTAAACGGAGAGGTAAACTTGTGACTTGTTTGATTATATATGTTGATGATATGATTATTACAGGTGACGATGAGGAAGAAATGGAGAAGTTAAAGACTAATTTGTTCAATGAATTCGAGATGAAGGACTTGGGAAGACTTAAGTACTTCCTTGGAATTGAGGTACTAAGGTCTAAACAAGGAATCTTTATCTGCCAGAAGAAATATATACTTGACCTTCTTGCCGAGAGAGGAATGATCGATTGCAAGCCAGCCGACACTCCAATGATGACTAACCAGAAACTCTATATGGAAGAAGGAACAGAATTAGCAGACAAAGAAAGGTACCAACGGTTGGTGGGCAAACTGATATATCTCTCGCACACTCGCCCAGACATTGCATATGCAGTTGGGGTGGTAAGCTAATAAATGCATCAACCACAAGTAGCTCACATGGATATAGTATGGAGGATCGTTCGGTATCTCAAAGGGACAACGGGCCATGGGGTTCTATTCCAACCAAATAAACATCTAAGAATTCAGGCATATACAGATGCAGACTGGGCAGGAGACAAAGGAGAGCGAAGATCCACGTCAGGATATTTCACCTTAGTTGGTGGGAATCTAGTTACATGGAGAAGTAAGAAACAAAAAGTTGTAGCCGTATCCAGGACTGAGGCAGAATTTCGAGGGATCGCACGTGGTCTAGCAGAAGTTCTTTGGATACACAAGCTCTTGGCTGAAATCGGTTTTGCACAATCTGAAGCTAGTACTATTCTGTGTGATAATGAAGCTACAATACAAATTTCGGAGAATCCTGTTCAGCACGATCGTACTAAGCATGTAGAGGTTGATAGACATTTTATCAAAGAAAAACTCGAAACGGGAATTATAGAGCTCCCATTTGTCCGATCAGAGGATCAATTAGCAGATATATTAACAAAAGCCGTTAACGGGAGGATCTTCAATCAGTGTCTTCACAAGTTAAGTATCGGAACCCCCACTACTCAACTTGAGGGGGAGTGTTAGAAAAATTAAAGTAAGAGGATCAGAATTAAATCATCATTTCCATTTTATAAAGATATTGACAGCTCCATTAGCCGTTGGGATCAATCTTGATCCTTATTTACAGCCTCCTTTCCAGCCATATTTCCTTTTATGTTTCCATTTGTGTACCTATTTATTGGGATCTATTTTTCTTCTTGTATCACAGTATTGAACCAAAAAACAGCAATATACTATTTTCTCTGATTCAATTGATATTAGTTCGTAGCAAGAAGATCAAGAAAGAACGCGAATAAACAAGCAAGTCAAAAGGATAGACATCAAGATTAAGGGGATGAATGTTGGGTATAACCTTGATGTTACAAATCGGTAATGGGTACAGGTTGTCAAATGGTATTTTTATCATGGTTAGTTTGCATGGAAACAATTAAATGGACAATACGTCACGTGGAGTTTGCTGGAAGCTATGAATAAGTGTTAGTTGGACTTGGTAATGGGTTGACCAAATTGCAAGGAAGTGTACGTTGGTGGTGAACGTTGGGAGAGAGGGTCATAGCTTTTACGATACTTTTAGGCGGAATAAGTATTTGTTTGTTTCATTTTATTGGCTATATAAGCTAATTTATAGTTTAACTAGTGCTACAAGAAATGGCGCGTTGCGCCTTATTACCTCACAAAGACGAAACAACCATATTTCACCAAACAAATTCAAATAGATCGAAGTCTTCAAACATGATAAACCAATACACAACGGTTGTTGAGCTACATGAAACTAAGACTTTTCTGAGGCTCAAGGCTCTCAGTAAACCATGGTTGCAACAACTTGCGTTCGGCATGCCAGACCGGATCATTCTATAAACTTTGCCGCCAATGTAACCATAGTCGCCTCTAATAAAGTTTTTAGAAGATGGGTAGGTATAATAAACGATTCATCGTCGGAGGCGGCTCCGCCTTTGCTCTTCGCTTTTCTTTTGTCTCTCTCTGATGTTGTACGGTTTTGAGAAAATGTGGCTTTCACCTTGCAATCTTGCATACCATCAGTTGTACCCTCATGCACCATAACCTTGTACAAAAAGGCATGTAAAATGTGTATAAACACTTCTTATCTTTTAGATTATAGTCAAACCTTATTTTTAAAATTAACCGCGGAACTCTTTCTTTGAAATAATAAAAAACACGTGAATCTGGTGCAGGTCAACATTTACTCCATTTAGCATCACATAAGAACTCGCGCCGCGTTGCGGCATGCAACTCTTAAATTGTCAGTTATATATTTTTAGCAAATAACCTCCAAATGAATTATAATAGTTAATGTCTATTGAGTATTCTATGTACCTTGTTTAACGGAAAGAGCGTCTGATAGGGTCAGTCGAAAGTTGAAAACCTGATTAACCACAAACTTTGCTGAGCCTTGTTGAATGCGATCATTTGCTACAATGTGTTAGGGGTCTTGGTTTAAAAAGGGTTAGGCGCTCCTAAACTAAGAGAATGCCAATAGTACAAAACATAGTCACAGAATTCGCTAGGTTGCCCACGATTTGCGATCCAGTTCACGCGATCCCATTCGCGGTACGTTCGCGGTCCCGGATCGACCCGGATCGCGATTTCGAAGTTGAAATTGGCGTTCCCAACTCATCAATTCAATCATATTGCACACTACTGGGATCGCGATTTGCTTGAATTCGAAGCACGTATTCAAATACATCGGAACATCGGACCGAACCAAAATTGGAAAGTCAGACAGAAATTTGGAAAGTCACTAATTTGTAAAGTCTCTCCAATCTCGATTCTGGATGCGTATTCATGAAATCAAGCCTTGGGATGAAGCATTTGATGAAAGAGATGAAGAACAGAGGTATTGAGAGGGCGCGGCTGCAATAGGATGTTGTTTGAGAGTAAACCCTAATTTTTTTAGAACGTGTCTTTTAAGTTGCGAGTCCAGAATTGTTTTTTAGAATGGCCCTATAAGTTCATTAAGTTGGGTAATGGGGCTTAAATAGTTTTATTTGGGCCTAATTTTAACATCAGACTTAAGTTACTTATAAAAAATGATGTAAAAAATAACACGAATTTTAACTGGTACATCGTATTGGAACGATCCGAAATGAACCTACCCACCCTCGTACCGAATTTTAGGGACCTAGCGAATTCCGATCCCGTTCCACGTTCCCGTACCGGAGCGTACTGCGAACTATGTGACTATGGTACAAAAGCTTCCAAGCCTAAAATTTGGACCATGCAAGCACTGCAAACTACCAGTTAGTTTTCAACACAAAAAGGTTCCAATAGATGGTTTATTTAATATAGTTTGGGAAATTTTGTATTGATCATAAATTATCCCTGTTTGTACAGAACTTCGTACTCATCCTTCTATCCACTATCTGCTTTTTCTAATGATAGTCTTTTTGAATTTGTCCTTCAACTCTGTTATGGACATCACCTTACAAGTTAAAACAAAACCATCAAAAACAAATTACACAATAAAACTTAATAAGTTTCAAAAAGCTTCAAATCTGTTAATGGATATTTTAGTATGTTGCTAGGTGATTTTGGCCAAAGAGAGAGTAAAAATTATATTTGTATATCAAAGTCAAAGTGTGCATCTATACAACTACAGAGTCAAATTCCATACTTTTGTTCTTTGTTTGATTTTTCTAATACTTATAGCAAACTTCGATGTAATTAATTTTTATTATTGTTTTTTGGAGATATTTGCAGGCATGATAAAATCTGAGTTTTTTTACACAAACATATTCTAACTATACATAAGAAGATCTATCATTTTCAAATTTGATTTCAACAGTGATGATCTAGAAGATAGCAAATATTTTGTCAGTGTTGGTTTGACATGTGATAATATTTATACAGGTCATCCTAGTTCGGGTTTACTATGCTCGTCATCTCACGCACGTGTCTCACAATATCAATATCAATATGTAAATACTTAATTAAGTCGAGTGCACGCGCATACCTCCAGGAACTTCCGTTATGTGGTTGAACGATTATTAACCAACTCAAGACTTTTGCTGACTGAGTTGACCACGTTTAACTCAGCTTTGACCCGTCTCCAAATTGTTTCGTAGTCCCTTTAGCAGCTTCCAACACCACCACATGTCACCCTGTTTCGAGGCATCTCCGTCGCCAGTGGTCACCATCGCAGACCACCACCATAACCTTCAACAACCACAAGTTCATGCCCCAAATCATCAAATGAGAAGATTATAAACATAAAACACACGCTGATACATAATACATGTAATTAAGTTCCCAAGGTTAAGATTATACCCAAATAAAGTTCACCAAGGAATCCACTCCTAATTTTCCTTCTAAACCTAAAGTTCCCATGAACAATAAAATACAAATCAGTATAGGTTCAATAACTAAAACAAATTAATTGCAAGAAAATCAAACAGATAGCAAGGTAATTGCTCAATATGCATAACCCAAACTAATTTCAACAAAATCAAACATACCTGTTCCTGTAATGGAGCAACGTTTTCAAGATGTCAAGGCATCACACTAATATGTATAGGGAACTCGGAAGGCCGGAAGTCATGGCCGATCACCGCAATAACGCCCAGTAGCAAGCCAGAAGTCATGGCCAATCGGCGCCGCTACTCTGGTGTCGCTTTATCTTTCTCATAGATGGTTCTCCCTCTCATCTCTTATCTTTGTCTCTCTCTCTAACAGAGCTCCTCTCTCCTAGGGTTCTCTCTATCATATTGATTCTGGGAAGTGTGAGTGTTTGAAAGGTTACATCCTTGTCACCGTACGCGTGTTTCGTTGGGTGACGAGGATGGATGGCACCGCCAAAAGGCTCAATTAGGCCCAACCATTTAGTTATAAAATCCAATAAAATCTCACAAACAAGTTTCTCACTCTTAATCTCATTAGATAGCTTAAATTAATAATATAATTATTGATTTAACTATTTTTTAACATGAGAAATTTGTTAATTTTTTCTTATTTTGAAGTCATAAGCTTTTATTCACATCTAAATGCACTTTACATCAATATCGCAGGTAAGCGAGCAACAAGTTGCGCCGCTACCCCTTTCTGAATAGCAAACCCTAACCTATCTCAATCTCGGTTCATCTTAGATATTGTTTTGATCATTTTGATATAGTAAAAAATGATGAAGCTAGATTCAAAAAACTGAGTTCATAACTCAAAATTCAGTTTGGATTATCAATCCTTATCCGATTGTAACAGAATTCAAACAAAAAATGAATCAAGGATTTAATTAATCCATCTAAAACAAATCATATAAGAATAATGTTATGAAATCACACATTTATTTGCATATTCTCTTAAGAAATTGTTTAAAATTCACTTTATACATCTTTACATACCTTGCTAAGGTTGACATACGTTATTACGTATTTCATGTTCGTAATAATAGATAATATGATGCCACTAAATGTTAGCTTTGTAGTAACATATTAATTGTATGTTGAAATCAAATTAAGTAGCACAAGGGGAAAAAATGAAAATAACCACATCGACTCGAAATTAGGTGCTCCTAAAATACCTGTATCATTTTATATGAAACTAGTTTTTTTATATCGCGCGTTGCGGCGAAACCGAGCAAATCATAATGTAAAACAAACGTGATTTGAAAATAAAACATGTTGTTTAGAAAGTCAAACCATTAGAACGATTTAGTTTATCATCGTACCGTTTTGTTATATCAAATAAATATTTTATTTTGAGTATAACCTCGTTTTAACAAAACTTATAACGGAACGTCAAGGAAAGAATCAATCACAACTACGTACTTAAGTTTTTAGAAAAAAGTTATAAACGTAACTTATTAAAGAAGTATCAAATTAATCGATAAATTAATATATGTTAAAAAAGAAAAAATTATTAAAAAAAGGTAAAGGAAATATATGTTTTAAAAAAAATATGTTATTAAAAGTAAATATAATAATAAACTATTATAATATATTAAAGAGTTAATTACATAGTTAGTCCCTGTGGTTTGCACAAAGTAACATACTTAGGTACTAATAGTTTCAAATCACATTCTAGGGTATTAACTTTTCATTTTGTAACGTTTGGAGGTATTAACATTATTTGTAGGTTTAAAATCATATTTTATTAGTACCTAAATATGTTATTTTGTGCAAAGCACAGGGACTAACTATGTTAATACACTAGAAGTTAATACCTCAAAACGTTACAAAATGAAAAGGTAATACCCAAGAAGGTGATTTTAAACTATTAGTACCTAAGTATGTTATTTTATGCAAACCACAGGGACTAACTATGTAATTAACTCTATATTAAATAATAAAATAATAAAAAAAAACTACATATTATTATAAAAATAAAATTACAATTCATCATTCCTCGAAATCAATATATATAATATAATGTCACCTAACTATAAGTATTTTGATTTTATGAAAAAAAAATATATATTAATGTTAAAATAATAAAATAATAAAAAATATATATTATTATAAAAATAAAATTACTATTCATCATCCCTCGAAATCAATATATATAGTGGAATTTTCCTCGCGCTTCGCAGCGGGTGCTTGTCGTTATTGATTTAGTTTGTTATGACATCTGTTTGGTTTTTTCGTTGTATCAGTTTGATACCGGCACTCAGCAACCAAAAAATATGCTCAAAAGGATTCGACACATGTTTTACTTTGACTGAAAACCATAAAAACGTATATCGGTGTTAGTACCAATATTGTTTGATCTGTATCGATCGATTCATTATGCTAATGTTACGATACTGACACAAACTATAGCTTATAACCCATTTAAAAAAAAAATTATCGATGCATGGATAAAAAAATCTTTTAAATTCATACAACTCTATGTATGAGGATAAACGGATAACGTTATCATTACCGTGACACTCTGAACCGATCGGTGCCGTATGAACAACATCAGTGCCAGTACCGGTGTTCGTTTTTATTGTTTTCAGTCATGTAAACCATATGTTGAGTTCTATATCAAATGCATGTATCATATTGGTACTGTAACGAATCAAATCGATCTAATGTACGCGGTAACATACTATCATAACGTGGGGACAAATAACTTGAAATATTAAAAAAAATAAACACAGATACGGGTTTACAATTTTTTTAAAATTTAACACTAAAAGTCAAATAAAATAATCAATAAAATATTACTAATAAAAAAATAAATATATTTAAAACTTTTCGGTTGCTACTAAAACTAACAAATAATTAATATAAAACTAATAAATAAAAAACAAAACACCTAAGAAAAAATAAATAATCAATAAAATATTACTAATAAAAAAATAAATATATTTAAAACTTATCGGTTGCTACTAAAACTAACAAATAATTAATATAAAACTAATAAATAAAAAACAAAAAACCTAAGAAAAGATCTATGTTCATGCCATCTTTGTATTCATATAGATAATTATATTATATTATACATATTAAAAGAAACTTACGATGAACAGTAATTTTTTTTTTTTTTTCTAATTATCTAATGTATTTGATAAAGTGGAATGAGATGAGTGCATGATATTTACATTAGACTGTGGGGTATGGGGTTTGGGTTGGGAGGAAACGCCCAAGCCACCACCTCGGGTGGGCTTGGGTTGGGACGTGGCCTTTGGGGCTTGGGTTTGAAGCCGGGCGTGGGGAAGGCTAGCGGTCCGATGTGGCGGCCTCCTATTCGCTTTGTTGGCCATGTCATAGCGGGGTCTTTGAGTTTGAATTTTAAATTGTAACCGTTTGGCCAAGCCAAGCGGTCACCCCAACCCCCAATAGTCAACATCCCCTATAAATACAACCCCAACCCCACCAGCTACTCCAACCCAAACCATCGCTGTCCATCGCTACCCTAACCAAAACCCACTTGATCCCATGAACCCGCTACCTAAACCCGAAGAAGATGGCCTCTTGGACCCACGAAGAAGAGTTAGCTCTCGTCACAAGCGTCGTTGACGCTATGAAGGGGCGACAACCCGGCCAAACACGATATTGGCCGGAAGCCTTCGCAAGCTACCGGCATAACGTCGGACATGACCGGCACAACTTAAACACGTGCCAACATAAATGGCGCGAGCTACGGCCCAAGCTTGATCGTTTCAAGGCCTACTATGAAGCCGTTCCGAGCGGTGAGTTAAACCACGAGGACCGGGTGGCGGTGGCGAACATTGAGTTTCGGGGCAAGGAGCCAAGGCCGTTCGACAAGCTCGCGCTTTTTGAAATTTACCTAACGCTCTAGATTTTTTTTTTATTTTGTAATCGTTTTTAGGTTTTTTTTTTATTTTTTAGGTTTTTTTTTTATTTTGTAATCGTTTTTAGGTTTTTTTTTATTTTGTAATTAATAAAATTTTAGGCTTTTTTTTAATGTTGTGTGTACTTTTTTAATTTTTTTCCTTTTTTTAATAAACTGCCAAGCCACGCCCCAACCCAAGCCCCGTCATACCCCACTGGCACGTCACTCACCGGTGGGGGGGCTCCAACTCCACGTGTAAACTCATGCCTCCAACCCAAGCACCGCCATACCCCACAGTCTTATCTATGTATTTGATAAAGTACAATGAGGATGAGTGCATGTTATTCACATTATATGTAATGTTTTTAGATGTTTAAACAAGTGTTAATAGTTTTTTTAAACAATTGTTAATTGTTATGGTAGAAAACATGAAGAAAAGTATTTTAATGGGTGTATATATTAGGTCTTTAATATTGGGTTTCCTTTTTTTGGTTGCTACATCAAGTGTCAGGGTCATATAAGGCTAAAGAGTGTGTGGATAATGGTTGGGACATGATTCGTCATGTAAAAACATGAAAGGCTATACCCCCCCCCCCCCCCCCTAATCCACCATAGTTTGCATTGGTTAAACCATGGCAACCGCGGTCCTACTTTCCATTTTTCAACTAATTATTTCCTTTTTCTTTAGATAAAGACAAATTAAAATAAATAAGGGGATAGTGGTTTGGGTCATGACCACACCCTTAGGATAGTGGTTTTGGATTGTGGATTAGAGGTGGGTGATATGGCACTCACGTAGGTGGTCATGAGGGTCATGACCACACCCTATAGCCCAACCATAAACTATAGCGAGTATTGGTATCACGTCAATTCCAACCGAACAATATCAGAACCGGTATCGGTACCATCGGAATGGAATAAATACTGATATTCATTTCGGAAGACATTAGTGATATTCGTTTTTATGCTTTTTGATTTATGTAAAATATGCGTCGATATCCTTTTGGGCATATAATGACTTTATTTTTGGGTTTTGCCTTTCGATTGCTATAACGAGTGCCAGTATTGTATCGATATGTTGTTAAGTCGGTTTCAATTCGGTTTAGTACGATAGTGACACCCGCCGCGAAGCGCGGGAGAACCTACCTAGTAGATAATAATTTCAAACATATAATTTCTTATTTTTTTTATTTAGTGTTCCTCAGTATAGTACAATCTTAAGGTCACCATGATCGGAACAATATTTGAGGCAAATTGTATGAGAAAGTGATAAAAGAAAAAAATTAACATTCTTATATATCAATAACTAGTATTTAGGACCCGTACTTTGCGGCGGGTCTGTTAAACCAGACAAAACGTAAATGTAAAAACGTTTAACCATACACGCATGTTACGACGTGTTAACTTACAAAAATTATACCGAAACGTAAAACATAGAATAGAACAACTAAGTCGATTTATGGCCCCGCGCATTGAGACGGGTCGTTAAACGACACAAAAAAGGTAAAAACGTTGAACCACACACGCGTGTTGCATCGTATTAAGTCTCGATATTTAGACCATAACGTAAAACATTATTAAAAAGAATAACTAAGTCGAAAGATAAAAAAAAATTATGTAAAAAAGAAAATAAAAAGAAAACGATTGTTTTTTACTTAACTCATAATAATAACTAAAGTAAGTATGATAAGATATGCATTTAGATTTAGTAATCTTTTATAAAAAGATATTTAAAATTTACATGTTTTGTAACAGAATATAATTATATAAATCTCACTATTATATTCTTGAGACTTTCATGTTAAACCAAAACTCTTTTTTATATTATATAATACAGTTACATACAACCATTTTATTAATCTTCATATACTAAGTATTAAACCAAATCTCTTTTTTATATTATATATCATATATTATAGTCACATAAGCCATTAGATATTATCGCCTCATGATTCTTTTATTTTCAATTGATGAGATGTGTCTTGTTTGTCATAAGACGTGTTTGGATTCTTTTGGGGAGCATGCAGTTCATTATAGAGAGATTTCGGGATTCAAATACCGACATGATTTAGTTAGGGATTTCCTTTTTGACATATTCGGGCAAGCTAGTATTTCTACTAAGAAACAGTCACATGTTAATTTTTTAACTGACTCATTGGAAGGGAGGTCTACCCTTCGACTAGCCGACATTTTGGTCTTTGTATAGGTAGGAAGAAAACATGCATGTGTGGATCTAACAGGGGGTTCCCCGCTTGTGGGCTTAGGGGGTAGTGCTTTAACGGTGGGTCAGGCTGCTTTAAAGGGTGCTTCGGGAAAAGTGATCAAACACGAGAAAGCGTGTCTTGACAACCAGCACGTATTTATCCCATTTGCTTTTGATACTTTTGGTTTCCTGACACAAGAGGCTGTGGACCTACTTAGTCGAGTTCAAAGGGTCATGCATAGTAATATTGTCACACCCCAACCGATGGCGGAATCATCGGAGCACGGCACTAGGCGAATCAGATTGCTCAAGAGAATTCATAACAACTATTCATTACCAATATTTTAAAGGTTCATCATCCCATACTAACGAACAAATATTCAACAAACAGTTATTACAGATAACGAGTTCTCATAAGCAAAACACGATCTGACAACCTAGATTTTATTGTTGTGGGTTTCTATACTTCATATCTTGTTTGCAGCATAACAATCCATCAACCTGTCACATATGTTAAAATAAAAGTCAATACATAAAGTAAAGATGAGTACACAAGTTTGCATAGATATAGTATAAAAAAACGTTTACGCATAACCAACATGTAACACGTAACGGGCGAAGCATGTAAACTACCAACAATGATACACCCTAACCACGTGACTGCGAGTAGAGTATGCGCGACACTTGTTCACCTAAGCTAACACGTGAAGTAAAGTATGTGATCCTTAGTAACCCCTGACAAATCAGATGCTGAGTCCAAACTATAGTACTATCGTTGCTAAAGGCGATCGGGCAAGTAATCACTGTATAAGCATAGTAGCAAGCTATCAACTAATCACGTATAGCATGCGGGAGCGGTTAGCGTTAAAAGTGTTTGCGTTGTGTGTTGTGTTTCTGAGAGAGAACGTATGTAACACCCAAAAGTGCGTTAAACGAAAATGGGTTCGAGTATTGATGTGTGTCGGTGTGAATATATTTTTAGTTATATTTTAAGTCATTTTTAACACTTTAGTCAAGTTTTAAATTTATAAAACACGATATTTTACTAACACTAAACACACATATGTGCAAGTGCACCCATCGTGAGCATAGTATAGCGTTGGTAAGATACCGAGGTCGTCCAAGGACACAAGAGCTTTTAGTACCGGTTTATCCTCAACGTCTAATCAAATCAAAAGTTTAGAAAAGGTTTTAACTATGAACATAAAAACTAAAAATGCTGAAAAATAAAATAAAATAAAAACAGATAGACATGATGAATCACTTGGATCCGAGTCGCCTTTAGTGTAACCTTTGATGATTTCCGCACTTTTGCACTTTTTAAGAGATTATCTTAGTTATAGTAGTAGACCCCTCTTTTAAAGGTGACATTACCCTCAACCCAGTAGTTTGAGTCAGCAAGGATACAATCCTAAAGAGTTGGAATATTGAAAGATAATTAATTAAGTTATTAATGCGTAATGTGGTAGGCCCCTCTTTTGAAGGTGACGTTACCCTCAGCTAAGTGGTTTGAGTCAGCAGGGATACAATCCCAAGTATCCGGGTTAATGTATTAATAGTAGTTTACATATGAGGGGATCAAGCCATTCGCTTTACCCCCGGCCAGGTAGCCAACATATCTCTATATAAACCGTAGAGATATGAATGGTGTAAATCTTTTATTTTATATACACAGTAAAATAACGCCAAGACACCACGGACAAATGATAAGGAAGTTTCACCTTGAACATAAGAAACTAGTTATTAAAGTCATTAACACAAAACCAAATAAAAAGTGCGAAAAGATTAAAAATCAAAAGTATTACACTAAATACTTGTCTTCACCAAGTGATGTAAGAGACTTAGGCAAACATGGCATTTGATTGTCAAAAACTCTTACTATCAATCTTGGATCCCGAGACTACTACACACACTCTATGATGGATGATGGTGGTGGATATGGGTTGTAGTGGTGGTGGAGTGTGGGTGAAGTGGGAGATAGGTGGTTTGCCAAGGGATGCCTTTGAAGTGAACCAAGCACCTCTATTTATAGCCTGCACAGAAGCCCGGACACGGCCCCGTGTCCATTGGGCACGGCCCTGTGTCCATCCACTTTCTCTTTGTTCATTAATTGCAATTTGTCTGCATTAGCTCCACACGCCCCCGTGTCCGCTGGGCACGGCCCCGTGTGCAGAAGCGTATCTGTACTATCAAGATTTGCTTAGATTCTCCGAATCTTTGCGTTGACCACGGCCCGTGTCGACCTGGGCACGCCCCCGTGTCAGGAATAGAAGCTTCTATAGCTTTTTCCTTTCAGCAGACATCTGGCCACGCCCCCGTGTCCGCTGGGCACGGGGCCGTGGTCAGCCTTATGTTTTCCTGTTTTTTGCTTGGTAAGATGTTGTCGAGGGGTCAGGCATGCCACGTTTATTCCTTTTCTTGTAATTATGTTAGATTTTGCTGCATATTTGCTTCTTTTGTTCATTTACGCTCATTTACTCCTGAAAATACAAAAGGAAGACAAAAGCACACTTTTTCCAACATTAGTACTAAAAAGGGTTAGTTTTATGTCTCATTTGAAGTAATTTATATGTTGCATTTTACACACATCAAGTATACGCACAGTGCGTGTCTAAACAAGTAAACACGGTCTGGAAATGTGTAACAACACTAACCAAAACTATTATTTCTTATTATATTTTGTCCAATAGGAAACCCTAATTAAGACCCCAAGTGATCCTGTATAAACCCTAAAATTTTCAGAACAATCGGAATCAGGATCAGGGCCTCTAAAACTCAGGGGGGTAAACCCTAGTTGATAATATCAACACAGTTTTACGTGTGATGCGAATTTTCATGAACGGCCAACTCACCTGAGCTATGCAGACACGGGGCTACCCTATGCTAGGGGAGCACCCCTCGCGCCACGCGACAGCCCCTCGTGCCACGCGAGGGGGCTGTTTTTCAAGTATAAATATAGGGGTGTGGGACTTGGTTTCAGGCGCTTGTTCAACGTAAAAACTCAAATTGTACGCTGAGATATTGTCCAATTACTACAAAACACACAAATCACGAATCGCTGCCACAAAACAGGGTAATAACTTGATCGCTGCTACGATTCAATGTCCGATCGATTAAACTATCCAATGGATGTTTAAGTGCTGCCCGCATTAGGGTTATGCTTTGTCATTCGTCGTGAATTCGATGGATGTTTAAGTATCGCACTTTGTCATTTGTTGTGAGGGTTTAATCTCGTGAGTTATCATAAATGTTGTATTAGTTACTAACCTAGTTTTGTGTGCATTATTATTTAAACTAGGTTAACAAGGCTAATCAGTTGGCTAGACTCTGCCCGTATTAAATCTGCAATGTAAGTCCATTCTCTTTTTCTCACAGTTTGTGAGTTATTCTCTTTTATTAAATTGTTTCCAAAATCCTATTTATTTTCAAAGTTATAATTACAGGGATTAAGTCTTTGTAATCTTCAATTACTGCCGGTATGTGGGGTTTTGTATACATTACTTGATAACTGTCACCATTGGACAACGGGTTAGCCAAGGGGTGATATGACCATAGTCACAGACACCATTGGACAACGAGATAGCCAATAGGTGGTCGAGTGACAAATACCGTGGGTAGTTGGTTGATATGTATAAACATTGTAATCGCTCTTAATACTGTAAATTATAACAACGCGTCGTTTTTAGTAAAAAAAAAAGAATGATTCACCAGCATTTCCCTGCTGACAAAACCTTTTTCAAACATGTTTCAGGTGATCTATTGTAATCCAGGAAAAAGTGCCGCGAAGCACTACTAGCTTAAGGAAGTGGCTCAAAATAAATAAAGAAACATGTTTTGTAAAATAGGGGTTTCCCAGTGAAATTACCTTGATTGTAAATAAAGAGGTTATTCCAAATTATGAAATAAAATAATCGGGCATTTTCAGTTTTAAAAAGATCCTGCTAAAATCTTCCGCTGTCAACTCAATTAAATAAATACCACGGGATTTTCTGTCCCGCGGCTCCTGAACCGGGTCAAACCGGGCCGGGGGCCGTGACAGAAAAAGGTGGTATCAGAGCCACTGATTTAAGCCTATTAAGTATTTTAAATACTTAAATTTCCTGATTTTCATTTTTGTAATTATGTGTTTTATTATTTGAATATTTGTTTACAGTATGGGTAAGCAAAGACTTTCAGATATCTACCGTAAATTAGATACTTCACCAAAAGAAAAGGGAAGTTCATCCCAATCAAATTCCTCAAGATACTCAGTAGATACTGAGGAAGGAATATTTGTTCGAAAAACGCAATATGAGGAACCACTTTCTCCTAATAAACTAAGTTTGATTATTAGGAAAAGTCAGGAAAAAAATAAAGAAATTACGACCAAAAGAAAGGAGAGTTAATCAGGAAACTCAGGAACTAGGCAGTAAACCCCCATGGGAAGACAAGTTAGATGAAAAATGGGCAGATCTATATATGCTTGCCACTGTAGCAGTAAATACAAATCTTTAAATAACCTGACTCAGTTCTAACACCCGTATCACCTACAAGTCAGAAACTTTGCCCAGTAAATAAATAAGTTTATAATAAACCCTAGTATGTTGTAATTGACAGTTGTCCCTTGTATTAAAATTAGTCGCACAGTATGCAATAATACTTGAAGGTTACCTGTGAAATTCTGTTATAAAATTTTAACTTAGTATTCTGCATATATGCTAAACAGCATGAATGAGTTATCTGAAGCCCTTCAGAATCTCAATCTGTATCCGGTGAAAATAGAAGTTTTCAAAGACTTTACTGGTTACATACCCGATGTGGAAGAACCTATGGAATTCAACGCTCCACCTCTGGAGAAACCAAATCCTAAGAAAAAGAGAAGATTCGTAGGCTGGAGGCGTGTACGCAGGAGGAAAGCAGCAACTAGAAAGGTTCCTAAAATAGAGAATCCCATAGATAAAGGAAAAGGAATTTTGATCGGGGAAGGTTCTAGACAAGTAGAAATGGAAATTGGGGAAAGTTCTAAACAAGTCGAGGAGTTGCCATTACAAGAAGAGTTGGATCGCATATTGGCAAGCTGTGATATCATTAGTCCTATCAACACCAACCTCTACCCTTATCCTGCCGAAACTCAACTCCCAATAAATTTGGAACCAGCCATTCCAGATCCTCTGATCCACACCCAACCTCTAGGAGAATTGGACGAGTGGTGGACCAATGACTGGCAGTTTCAAAACCTCCTAAATAACCCTTATACCTTTTTCCCTCAGTGCGACCCAGAACCACTACAAAAAAAAGTCCATTTAGTGGCACACACTTCTAATGGCATTTAGCTTTTGTGCCACTAATTTAGGTTTTAGTGGCACTTTACGTATGCCACATTTGCTTAAAACACATTTTTAGTAGCATTTAGTTCTTATGCCACTAATTTAGAGTTTTAGTGGCACTTTCCATATGCCACTAAAATTTTTGAAAACTTTTAGTGGTACTTTACATATGCCACTATTTTTTAAGTGCTTCAAAATTCTAAAATCTTATCTTTTCCTACTTCAAACACTTTAATAAAACTAGAATTGATTTTCCCCACGTTACGGGGTCGGAATTTTATAGTGATTTGAGCGTACTGAATTTCTATGGCCCTATATTATCATTAATCGTAGCTCACAATCAGTGACCTAATCAAACATCATTGTTCGTAATGGACCAGCGATGTGCCTAAAGGACCATCAATGAGCCTCACTGAATTTAAATGACGATAATTTCAGTTTTAAAATAAATATATATTTCCTTTTTAAATGGCGATAATTTAGATTTTTAGTGGCTCTTTGCTTATACCACAAACTTTTGTTTTTAATTACAGTTTACGTATGACATTTGACTTTGATAATTTCGAGCAATTCTAATATCCCTCATTGTAAGTCGTAACCCATATTTGATTTATAATTCCAAATTATGATCTGGTATACCAACAAAAAAAAATTGTGATCATTGTTTATTAAGAGTCATCATAAGACCACTCGGTGTGGGGGTCGTTCAGGCTCGGCACCATTCCGGGTGACTCGTCGGCGTCTTGAACGTCAGGGTTGTGACGATGAGGACAGGAGGTAAAGGATAAAAATTGTTGCATCTTCTTCTCACACACACATATACATACAACCTATACATATATATTTTAGACCCATCCCCCATTTCTTTAGGTCCATCCTCTTTGCTCCATCCTCACACCACTAGTACACAACTTAGCAAATGATGCAGATGGCAAAACTAAAAGATGCGGTTAAAAGGTTAACCCGCATATTTGAAACCCCCCCCCCCCCCCCAAAAAAAAAACTAAAATATGGATCTTTTCTCTCCCTAAAACTAAAAAGTGCTCTTAAATGTTTGACCCGCATCTTTTGTCCACCTATCCCCCCCCCCCCCCCTAAAATTTTCAACTCAATTTTCCCTTCCCTCCATCAACCACATAACCCCAAAAAAAAACTCCATCTATCCTCATAACTCCTCACTATCTAGACCAAATCCTATCAATCTTCACCTAATTCTTTCTTGTTTCAATCGATTTACACAACAAATAAGCCAATCTAGGGTTTCTTTACCAACACATATACTTTTATTTTATTTCTTTTCAATTATTTTTCTTCCACAAGAAACAGATGAATCGATCGGTTATTCTGCTGCTCAGGTTGCTCATAAGTTTGGATCTCTGGTGAGTTTGTTAGTTTTCTAGGTTTGTTATGTCTGTTATATTTTGTAATTGTGATGTCCCCGTTTAAAGAGATTTTGTTTTCAGGTACGCGTGACAGAGAATATTATTCATCAATATCGACCAGAATTTTGTATAACTGATGCTTCTTTGAAGTAAACGAGCTTTTTTTTGGAGATATGAGGTAACGAGTACTGAAAATATGAATTTCTTTAACAAATTTGTATGTAATGCAAACATTGAGTTTAGGTTTATGTTTTTTTAGGGATCGGTAATGGCGTAAATTGGATGATGTACTTTACTATTCTTCATCATCTATTTGTTGTTTCAACGAATCTGTATGGTGGTGTTGTGTTTGATTTAAATTCCTAGACGATCGATTTGAAGGATTTGAAATGAACGAGCTTTGATTTTGAAAATCTGATGGTATGAGGGCATGTTTGGCTAAGCTTATTATAGTTAAAAAGGACTTTTGGAAAAGGACTTTTGGGAAAAGGACTTTTTGAAAAGGAGTTTTTAAAAAAAAGTGTTTGGATTAGCTTATTGATGTAAAATGACTAAAATGGGTATTCTTTTAGATATAAGGGGGTAAAGAAGGGGTATATTGGTAATTTGTAGTTTGAAAAGTTAAAAGCTGGCCAAGAAGTCACAATATTGTGACTTCTTGAAACCTCCTTTTTCTTCTTTGCAAAAAGACATTTCTAAAAGGACTTTTGGCTTAGCCAAACACAAAAACAACTTATTGGCTTTTTGATAAGTCAATAAGCCAATAAGTTGTTTTGAAAAGCTTAGCCAAACATGCCCTCAGTACTGAAAATATTAATTTCGCCAACATATTTTTATTTGATGTTATGCAAATATTGAGTTCTGGTTGATGTTATAGTTTTAACGAGCTCATGTGGCGTGGTTGTGTTTGATTTGAATACCTATACGATCGATTCGATGGATTTGAAGTGAACGACCTTTTATTTTGAAAATCTAAGGTAACAAGTACTGAAAATGTGCATTTCGCGTCACAATGTTGTATTTGATGTATGTGATGCAAACATTGAGTTTATGTTTTTATTATTGTTTATGGATCTGTTATTGTTTATGCATTTCGCGTCACAAAGTTGTATTTCATGGTAAAGAGATTTGTCTTCAGAGAGTTCAGATTAGAGACGCTTTGGATTTGCGAGGGCAGAGATGAAGGAACTAATTATAGAGGTTCAAATCTGATGTTCAAATGGTATGTTAGTGTTTATGTTTGTTTTACATGGTGTTAGTTAAAATATTCAAAGTTTAGGTGTCTTTGGTGTTAAATTAATCGATTTTTTTAAGGTTCATGGTGTTAAGGTATGCCGTTACAAATCAAAGTGTGCATTCTTTGTATGGGCGTGGTTGTGTAAGTGAGGACGTGTATGCTCTACTCTTGCTACTCCGTAAGTGGTTCTTTGCTCTTTTTATTGCTCCTTGTTTCAGTTTGATCAATATATTTTTAAATATTTTATTCTTTTTGTAGCAGGAAACAATCTTCACAGGGAAAATACATCTGAACTGAGTACATCACCACCATCACCAAAGTATACTAAATCTGAAAAGTGGATTGCAGATTGCTAAAAGAGAGTTGCTGCTGAACAGAACTGGGCTATTAAAAAGAAGAAAACAGAGCAGAGGATCTCAGCTTGTGTTGAGAAATTAAAGGTTTGCTATTTTAAATCTTCCTTAAACAAAACGGAATAGTTTTTTTGCTGGCTTCCTTGGGATAGGACTAGTTTAATTGTTTTTAATCCCTTTCATATCTGATTTAATTAATCTAACAGCAAAGAATAACCTTAATATCTTTGTTCTAGACACTATAGGGCTATCTTTATTTGTCAGGGCCGTAATGATTGATGACAGATGACCATGTGTGGATCTTTTTTTTTTGTGAATTATATAAATGCTTAATATATAAGAAGGTGATCTATCATCTATGTTCCTAATTTATTTTCAACAATGGCTATGCAGGAAACAGTTAGCTCTTCTAAAGACATTTCTGCAAAAACCAAAAGTGTCATTTTGAATTAAAAAAGCTTGAACTCCTAAATCTCCAGCGTCGCCTCTGGAAGTAATTTTTCTATTTGATATATATATATGTGTGTGTGTGTGTGTATGCGCGTGCACGCTTTATTCATCATATTATTTTTTGAACCTAGTATTTTTGAAAGAGCTTGAACACCTACATCAAGTATTTTTGAAAGAGTGTGTATTGGGTCACAGAGATGCTGATGCAAGCGATTCTATGAATGACATTCTTGCTCAGGTCAGTTTATATATTCTAATTCATTTTTGTTAGAACTGAATGGATTCTATGTTTTGGCACATATAATGGAAAACTGTCGACTGATAATGTCTATTGATGATCTTGCATTGAATTCTCCTTACACTGTTTTTGCTGAGTTCCCTTTTTAGGTGGCAACAAAAACTGAGTTGAACAAGAATGCAGGGAATGCTAGGGGTGTTCAAAAAAATCCGAATCCGAATCCGAATCCGAAATATCCGAAAACCCGTATCCGAAATATCTGAAATTTCGGATATCCGAATTTTCGGATATCAGAAAATCGGATAATCCAAACTTTCGGATTCGGATGCTAATTTTCAAAATTTTCGGATATTCGGATTATCCGAATCCGAAAAACTTAAACTTAAGTAAATTTTTTTTTTTATATATGTATGTTTACGGCCCACCCATCATGATCCAACCTATTTACTTTTACCCTAAATCCAGCCTGATACTCACGCAACATCAACATCAGAACCTCCATCTCAGTCTTCTCATCTCCCCCATCAAAACCTACCCTATCCACCAATCGCCTCCTCCACCTCACCCACTTTAACCACTGCTAAGCCCAACCAGAACCACCACATCCACCACCACCGCCGCGCCTACAACGGCCACACCTCCATCCACCCTCCACCACCAAGAAACACCACCATAACCAAACCCCCTGTCCCAATCCCTACCGCCGTCACAGCGGAACCCTAGTTCTACTCTAGTTTCATGGTTAAAATTCAAACGTGCTGCTGATTTCTCCCGTCGAAGGTCAACCCGGTTCGTTTCCAAGATGCATTTAGGCTGCCCTAAAGCCGGCGGGTCGATTCGCCACTCTATTTCAGCCAAAGAAGCTCTGCAGCAGCTGATTCGGGCTAGCGTGGATGATCGGTTGGTTGAAAATGTGTTACATATTGAAATTATGTGGGTTTGATGGCTGGATTCATCATTATACATATAATATATGTTATATGTTATTGCAGGTTTACAAGGATGTAAATCGGATATTTAGTGCTTATGTCAGGATTCATCATTTTTATTGTTGTGTTCACGAATCAGTTAGTGTCGAATGTTTGTTCTTGGATGAAACTTTGAATTATTGATGCTTGAATTGTATTATGAATTTGTTGATTGTTTGATGGTTGGATTCATCGAATACAAGTTATGTTGTGATCTACACAGAAAATGGATTTTTTTTGTTTTTTTTTTAATTCGGATATCCGTTTAGATATCCGAATCCGTATCCGAAATTTCGGATATCCAAAAATCGGATATCCGAAATTTCGGATTCGGGTTCGGATATCAATATTCACTATCCGAAAAGCGGATAATCCGATGTTGAACACCCCTAGGGAATGCAATACTGTATGAATGTGTAGAAACCATAATGAGCATTGAAGATGTTAGTGGCCTGCGTGTTCTTGCAATCAATATTTTGGGGCGCTTCTTGTCTAACCATGACAACAATGTCAGGTGAGGGCCTGTGTGTTCTTGCAAATTAATGCCTATGTTTTACTGCTGGATTTTGGTGTTTATAGTAAACTTTGAATCCCACATGGCAGATATGTTGCACTGAACATGTTGATGAAAGCAGTTTCAATATATGATCAAGTTGTGCAGAGACATCGTACAACAATCTTAGAATGCGTAAGGTAACTTTTCATTTATAAGTAGACAGTTAGACACGTGTGTTTTGAAGCTACGCAACTTGCCAATAAAGCGTGCCTTTTCAAGTTTCAACTATTTTATGTAACACTTCAGATTCCACTTTTGCTCAAGTAGTCATGGTGGACTGATAATTGTCCTTGTTGAGATAAATTTTCAAGCTTGTTTTCAAAGTTGCCCTTCTTTTTCCACAGTTTTGATGCCGAAGCTCCTGTGGATACAACCTCGATCAGTACGCAAATCCGATTGGTTTTAGGTTACATTATGAATCTATTCAAGACTGAGTTACTTGTTTGTAACCATGTATGTGCATTTGTATTTTTATCAGGTAATGTACGTACCGGTGAGAGATTTGAATGGGATTCCAGGTGCAACGTCACTAGTTATATGTTTGACATGATATCAACGTGAAGATCGGGAGGACATTATAGTGATTTCAAAAGAAGTAAGTTTGCCTTTTATTAACTGCTCTTACATCTTTGATAGCTATGGTTATCAAATCTAATCAATTTAACGTGAATTGTGAAATTTCAGGTTGAGTATAGTCAGTTGGTTGATGTAGCGACAATAAGTAGTAAGTGCTGGGAACTATGAAGTGGAAGTATGACTACTAAGAAAACGTTAACACGATGATTATTTAACTCGCATGAAGATTGTGAAAGAGATTCATGAAGACAATGAAGTTTTGAGTTTTTATTCATACACTTGTTAGTTTATTTGGGTTATATGTTTGATCATTAGACTTAGATCGACACTTATTATACATTTGGAATCTTTGGAAGATTAATTAAACTTTTAATTGAAGTGATTATTTTATGATTTCTACATTTTACAATGTTGTTTTTATTTTTTAATGTAAATAAATGATAATTGTAATTAATTAAAATTAATATGATAAACGTCAATGGCATTTAATTTGATGTGATTTTTGTGGCAAAAAATATGTGCCACTAAAAGCTTAAAAGTTTGTACTGGCAGATAAAAAGGTGCCACTAAAAGCCTAAAAACTTTGTGCGACACATTGAAAAAGTGCCACTAAAAGGCTTTAGCATCAGCGCTTCTTGTGGCACTTTTTTGTGTGCCGCCCATTCTTACAAGGTTCTTTAGTGGCACTTTCTTGTTTTTCTGTGGCACTTTTTGCATGCCACTAGATGGCATTTTTTTTTGTAGAGAACCTATACCAAACCCACCAATGAGCAATGAAAATTTAGCTGAACTCCGCCATTTTGGCGAGGAGCTAATAGGTGCAGGGAATAGGATACGGGAGGTGGGAGAGCAAATCTCCTGGAAGTACGACGAGAGGGAACGTCGCTACTAAAGTGCCCAGGGATAGGATGGTGATGAAGCTGTGATTGTATAATAGTAATAATGATAATAAAATAAAGTCTGTAAAATAACCTACAAATAAAAAAAACTTTGTAAAATAACGGTGTGTATTGATGCATAATATATATAAAAAGGGAAATCGAGGAATCGATAATTTTGGATATATATGTGTTGTGAAATTTGCATGATTGTTTTATGTATATTTGTTATTTACTCTATACTAATAAATTATATATATTAATTATCAGATGGAAAACGCTAATAATGAACCAGTTAACGAGGTTAACCAATCTAAGCAACATCAGGAGGATCAATTTATGACTAAGCAAGATATAGAAAATATCGTTGCTCAAGTAATAGCCAATGCTATTCCAGCAATCCTTGCTGCTGCCCAAAAACCTGTTGAACCTCAACAAATTATTCCTAGCAAACGTACCCAAGAAGATAACTTCAGTAATAGTGTAAACAGAGGCGGCAACCATACTAATCACGATAATGATCCACGGCAGGCCCCGCTCCCTAAGAAAATGAAAGCTGCAACGCCTGGTTGCACTTACAAAGAATTTCTTTCTTGTAAACCAGCTGAATTTGCAGGCAATGAAGGGGCAACTGCAGCACTACGTTGGTTGGAGAAAACCGAAGCAGTAATTATGATAAGTAAATGTGCTGAAGAAGACAAGGTTATGTATGCGTCACATCTTTTCAAAGAAGGGGCGTTAGAATGGTGGAATACAGTTCTACAAGCTAAAAGAAGAATTGTGGTGTATGCCATGCACTGGGAAGAATTTAAGAATCTTGTAGAAAGAAAATTATGTCCCGAATACGAAAAAGAACAAATGACAAATAAATTCCTAAACCATCGAATGATGGGTGTAGACTGTCGAGGATATACTTCGACATTCTTCGAAAAGCTAGAGTGGTACCAACACTGGCCTCGCCGAAACCGGTGCTTATTTCTCGCTATATCTGGGGATTGATTAGCGAAATCCGTAATATTGTTAAAGCTGCGAGACCTCGCACTATTGACGATGCGGTAGAATTAGCTAACACCCTAACTGACGAACTGGTATGCACAAGAGATGAAAATAGGAAAAAGGAACTGGCTCAGAAAATTACCTAAGGATTTCGAGTGGGTAATAATAGCAATTTCAAGAAAAGAGGAACAGGGCAAGCCTCAACTCCACCGTTCTGCAGGAATTGCAGAAAGAAACATTATGGAAAATGCAACGTAACCTGCAACTTTTGCAAAGTTGTAGGACATCGTGAAGAAGACTGCAGAAAGAAAACAAGGATCTGCTATAACTGTGGAGAAGCAGGACATTTTAAACCAGAATGCCCTAAATTGGTTAAACCAGCCGACAACAAAGCCAAGACGGCCGACGGAGCTACTAAGAAGAATCTTCGAGCATTCCAGTTAACTACTCAGGAAGCCGAGCTAATCCCTGACGTGTTAGCTGGTACGTTCCTAGCTCACAACATTTACGCAAAAGTATTATTTGACTCTGGTGCAAACCAAAGTTTTATAAATACTTCATTATGCCAAGCTCTTAACTTACCCTTAACCAACCTTAGGCAGATTTTTACAGTCGAAACGGCAGATGGGAATTCTATTAATATAGATAAGGTTTTGCAAAAAGAAAATATAGAACTTTCAGGTCATAAATTTCATGCAAATCTATTACCAATGAATTTAGCTGGATTCGATGCTGTGTTAGGAATGGATTGGTTAGTAGCCAACCATGCTCGAATCCTTTGTGATAAGAATTCTATAGATATTCAGGCACCCACCGGAGAAGTAATCTTGATTATAGGAGATAAGCCACGTAAACCCATGAAGTTCATTTCAGTAATGAAAGTTGCTAGTTATGAACGAAAGCAAGGAATAGTATATATGATTTCAGTAATCATTAGTACTAAGGATAAAGAACTTAAGAAGATTCCTGTAGTCTCAGAATACCCAGATGTATTCCCGGAAGAACTCCCGGGATTACCACCCGACAGGGAAGTAGAATTTAGAATGCATCTAATTCCTAAAACTACACCGATAACTAAGGCACCTTATCGGTTAGCACCCACAGAAATGCTGGAACTAAAGAAACAATTAGATGAATTACTAAGTAAAGGTTTTATACAACCTAGTTCATCCCCATGGGGAGCACCAGTATTATTCGTAAAGAAGAAAGATGGGTCGATGCGAATGTGTATCAATTATAGAGAACTGAATAAGGTTACAATTAAGAATCGATACCCATTACGTAGAATTGATGATCTTTTCGATCAACTTCAAGGAGCTAGATATTTTTCTAAGATCGACTTACACTCTGGATATAATCAATTAAAGGTACAAGAAGAAGATATACCTAAAACTGCTTTCAGAACTAGGTATGGTCATTACGAGTTTACAGTCATGCCCTTCGGATTAACGAATGCACCTGCAGCATTCATGGACATGATGAATAGAATCTGTAAACCGTACTTGGATAAATTTGTAATTGTTTTCATCGACGATATACTTATTTATTCCAAAAGTCAAGACGAGCATTGTGAGCATCTGCAGGCACTCTTAACTTTGTTAAGAAAAGAAAAGCTTTATGCCAAATTCTCGAAGTGTGAATTTTGGCTACAGGAGGTGCAATTCTTAGGTCACATGGTAAATCATGAAGGAATCCATGTAGATCCCTCTAAGATAGAAGCAATCACCAAATGGAAGGTTCCTCAAACAGCTATGGAAATTAGAAGCTTTTTAGGATTAGCTGGATACTATAGGCGCTTTATTAAGGATTTTTCCAAGATAGCTATACCATTAACTAAGCTAACCTGTAAAGCAATTAAGTTTGAATGGGGACCTAGACAAGAAGAAGCCTTTAGGATTCTGAAGCAAAAGCTAACAAACGCTCCAATTCTAGCCTTACCAGAAGGAACTGAAGATTTTGAAGTTTACTGTGATGCCTCAAAGCTAGGATTAGGATGTGTGCTAATGCAACGCAAGAAAGTAATTGTGTACGCCTCAAGGCAATTGAAAAAGCACGAAGAAAACTATATGACTCATGACTTAGAGTTAGGAGCCATAATTTTTGCCCTTAAGATTCGGAGACATTATCTGTATGGAAGTAAGTTTACTGTCTATACAGATCACAAAAGTTTAAGGTACATATTTGGGCAAAAAAGAATTAAACATGAGACAAAGGAGATGGATGGAAATCCTAAGTGACTACGACTGTGATATTCAATATCACGAAGGAAAGGCAAACGTAGTCGTAGATGCCTTAAGTCGTAAATATCATGAGAAACAACGACGGGTTCGTGCTCTTAGATTAAATCTACAGTTAGATTTAATGGAACAACTAAAGAAGGTTCAAGAAATAGCAATCAAGGACGACGTTGAAGGAATGAAAGGAATAATAAAAGAATTAGAGCAAGGAAATGATGGAATTTGGAGATTTCATAAGAAAAGGATTTGGGTACCTAAGCAAGGAGAATTAAGAGATAAAATTTTAGAAGAAGCTCATAAATCTAGTGTTGGTGCATTACGTCTATTGACTTTGTCTTGTATCATGTAATGTAATAGGATAGGTTAGAATAATCAGTGCACGAGGTTCGAGAATCGAAGATTAGAAGTTAAGGAGCTGATTTCGCTCATATGTACATGCCATATAAGCGAAATCATCACAACTATATAAGGTGCACTTGTTCATTCATTTGGCACGGATTCAGAAATTGTAACGAAGTGCTGCCAGATTGTTCTCAGGTTGTAATCAGTGTTAAATCAATCTAAGAGACATTATAATTAGTTTGAGCGTCTGTTTCATTGATTCCGCCTTTGAATCGGATAAACAACTCTTCTGATTGACTCATTCGGGTCCGACAACGATCCTACAAGTGGTATCAGAGCACAGGAGGAAGAGTTTAGCTCAATTGCATCGGTTTTCTGTCTTCTACACCTTCTTTTTCAATCTGAACAAGATTTACCGGTCAAAATCAGATCAAAATTTCACAGTTTGTGTAAAATTGGATATAGATAAACCCTTGAAAGTTTCATATCTAAATTCGGACTAAAAATGGACAAAAATGGACATCGAGTTGATTTCGCTTTTACGGACAATGTGTGATTTCGTTTTTAGGTCCATCTAATTTCGCTCAAGTGGACATCATTTCTTGGGATTTCGCTCCAAAGTGCATCTAATTTCACTCCTGTGACATATAAAATTGGGATTTCGCTCATAGATACATGTGATTTCGCTCCATTGTCAACATTAAGATTTCGCTCATAAGTCCAATCAGATTTCGCTTATAAGTTCAACATGATTTCGCTCATAGGATCAAGTGATTTCGCTCATTGTGTTGTTGTTTGATTTCGCTCTAATGAACATAGTTTGGTTAAAGATTGTTTTCGCCCGAGTGTTATCTTTCGCTCGAAAGTGAACGTTTTCGCGTCAAGATCATTTCACAACAATCGAGTGTCAGTATATTTCAGATTATTTGATATTGTTTAAACTGATTTAGTTTGTTTGTTCTCAGGTGATTGGAGATGTCAAGCAACGGTGAAGAGTTCTACAACACATTCTACAACGCGTTCACTTCCGAATCGACAGATAGAAGATCTGAGATGAGAGAATATTCGAGAGAGATTTCGGAGAACTTGAAGTTTGAGAACATGTATGGAAGCCAAAAGAAACCACCAAAGCTAATGAAAGTTGAAGATTATAACTGGTGGAAAAACCGATTTGAGGGTTGGGTAAAAGCTTTCGCTCCTGAAAGCTGGTTAAAACTGAAAAATGGATAAACTGAACCAATAAAAGAGGGAGGAGAGTTAATAGATGCGAAGGATTTCACAGACATAGATATAAAAAATGTTGTGGCTGAATATAAAATGATCACATTAATCAAACAGTCAGTGAGAGAGGATATTATCTCGTTACTTGAACAAGAGAAAACTTCAAAGAGTTTGTGGGAAGCGTTAGAGAGAAAGTGTGTAGGAAGTAATGAAATTGTTAAAAACAAAAAGAAATTGTTGCGTAAAGAGTTTGATCTTTTTAGTTGCATGAAAAATGAATCTGTTTGTAAAATGATCGAAAGATTTGGGCATCTAAAAATGGAGCTGGCCAGACATGAAATCAAATATAGTGAAGAGGAGCTGGTGGATAAATTGTTTGATTCATTGCCAAATGATCAAGATTGGCAATACTTCGCTCTAATGTTGAAAAACACAATCAAGCCTGAAGATTTAAAAGTGGATTTGCTGATTAAAAGACTTGAAAGTCATGAGTTGGAGATAAAAAGATCTAAAGTAAACAATCCAGCTTATCAGCAGAATGTAGAGCTTTACTACCGAGGAAATGCACCACAGGCTGGTTCTCCAAAAACAGCATTTTCTGCAGAAAGTTCAAGTTCAGTGAACAATGAAAGTCTTCACAGTGGTTTTCACAGTGGATCTTCTTCAAACACTTCAAGTCAATCTGCTTCCAAGAATTTGTTTCAGTGTAATATCGCAGTGGATCTGAAGAATGGGAAGAATTTCAGCGAAGAGTCGGCAAAACAACAGATGGTTTTCTTGGCATCTGTACTTGAATCGTATGAAAGCCTTGTTGCAAGGAAGATTGGCAACACCAACTTGACAAAAGAAGATTACGATCAAATAGACCCCGAGGAGATGGAACTGATTGATATAAGATGGTGCATGGCAAGTGCGGTTCGTCGAGCACAGCGGTTCATGGAGATCATGGGGAGAAAGTTAATTGGTGGACCATCTACCAAACTGGGATTTGATAAATCTAAGGTGACATGCTTCAAATGCAAACAAAGAGGTCACTTTAAGCGGGAGTGCAGAAATGCGTATGCTGATGATGATTCTGCA
Organism: Helianthus tuberosus; assembly: GCA_030545235.1. Taxonomy (NCBI): domain Eukaryota; kingdom Viridiplantae; phylum Streptophyta; class Magnoliopsida; order Asterales; family Asteraceae; genus Helianthus; species Helianthus tuberosus. The sequence goes on along the minus strand of CM060353.1, from coordinate 130,637,545 downwards.
AACCCGTTCAACGAAGATTGTTACAAGAAAGCGATTTACCATCAGAACAAGTCTGAGCCACCAAGATTGAAACAGCCTGAAGAAAAATCAAGGGCTCTTGCAGTTATATATGAAGATGAAGGTTACGACTGGAGTCAAGTTTTCCCTGAAAAAGATGTTGTTGGGTATGCATTTGTTGCTGATGCTGATCCTGATAGATGGTGGAAAGCGGATTATGCAAGATGGGAAATTGGAAAATTAAATGAACCATTCAAAGAAGCCCAGAGAGCAAAAAGATGGAATGAAGAGTTGGAATGTTACATGGATCCACGGGGTAATCCAGTTGCTGACCCATCAAAAGTGGATTTCAAAGCTGTAACAAATTTGCTTCCAAGGCAATCTACTTTCAACACACGAAGGTTATCTGATAAAGCATATTTGCCTGATTTGGAGAAGAAGATAAGAGAGATTTGTGAAGCAAGTTTACCGAAGGTGGCAGAGATGAAGAAGAGAAAAGAAGAAGAATTGAAGAAGATGATTGAAGAAGTAAAGACTGTCGCGAAGATTGTTGCTGAACAAGACCAGAAAGCTGAAGAAGAACAGAAGAATGAAGAAGCTCAGAAAGAAGAAAAGGAGGAAGATTAAAAAGTTGATTCAGAAGAACCGGTGCTGAAAGAGACTGAGGTAAGAAAATCTTCTGACTTGTCGAATGTTGAATTGGTTGATGAAAAAGAAAACAAGTGCAGGAATTGCATAGAAATGTGCAAAGCCTGTACTGAAAAAGATGACATCATAAAAACAAAAGACAATAATATAGTTAAATTAGAAAATGTTTTCACAACAAAATGTAAAGATATGATTGAAAAAGAAGAAATTTTGAAACTAAAAGTTGAAAAATTGACACAAAAATGTCAAGGTCTTGAAAAGGATAATGATGTTTATAGACAACTATGTACAGCAAAATGTGTTAATTGTGTTGAAAAAGAATCTAAATTTCAAGATTTACAAAAACAGTATGATTCTTTAAAGTGGTCGAGTCAGAGAGTACAAGAAGCTTATGATACTTTGAAGAGCCAAGTCAAAAGTTTTGATCAAAGATTGTCAGAAACTTTAGTCACTAAAGAAATGTATGAAAGAAAGTTTAAAGAAAACCAAATTGAATTAAAAAAATGTGTTGATGAAATTGCTAATCTTAAACAAATCTTGGCTAAAAAAGAAAAGGTTGTTACAAAACTTCAAAGTTATCATAACTCTTCGTACATTCTCGAACGCATTTTCAACATCACACCAGATGACAAAGATACTGACAATTGCAAAAAGGGTATTGGTTCAGAATTTCATCAGGTACCACCACCATTGAGAAACAATTATACTTTTTATGATGAGGAAAAGGTGGCAAAGGGTTTGAACATAGCTGACCAATTACCTGAAAGTATCGATGTGATTTACACCAAATCTGATGAAGCTGATGATTCAGAGGTGGTGAGTAAGGTTGTTGATAGTGTTTTGATAGCTGAGTCTACAAAAGGTAAGTCTGAATCACAGGATGAAGATGAAGGAAATCTTTATGATGGATATCTGAAAAACACAAAATCTGAGAAAAATTTGAATGATGATTCAAAGGGATTGGTTTATACCATGATTGGATCGGACAAATTATTCTTAGATGTTGTATTCCCGATTCAGAATGTGATTTCAGAAAAGGTTGATAAAGTTTTCAAAATGGTTGAGATTGAGAAGTCGGAGATTCCAAAATTTGCTGGTAAAGGTCATAAATCTCTTTATAACAAACCTGGTTTTAAGAAGAAAAACATGAAGGCTGGTTTGGGTTATAAAAAGAAACAGAATCGAAAACAAAATGAAAAACATGATTTGCAACAAAAATTGAATTTTGTTCAAGGAAAAAGTTTGAAAGAAGAAGAAAAACTCAAATTTGGACAGCAGTCTAATGAGGAGTTTGAGACTATGAAAAAGAAACAACAGGCCAAGGACGTTTCAAAGAAAGTGTGTTTTAAATGTGATCAGATTGGACATGTTGCACGAAAGTGTCCAAATCCAAAGCCTGTTGATGTTGAAAAACATAAATTTGAGGATGTGAAACCGAGGTCAACCAGATTTGATTCGAAACAAACTTGGAGGTACAATACAAACAAGTTTGCTTCCAATCAAAATTGGAAATCAAACCCGAACAGGTTTGATTCAAGACAGACCTGGAATTCTCACACACTCAGATTCAGAACAACACATAGTTGGAGAACATCTGTTGATATGACAAAACCTCAAGAGTTTTGGAAACCTAAAAATGTTATTCAAAATCAAAGGGTTCAAAAAGAGACAAAATTTTACAAAAGAGGTACTCCGGAAGGTCAAATGTGGAGTGCTAAGAAACAAGTGACGTCGGTAAAAGACGAGAAAGTCAAAGTCAAAGTTGAAAAAGTTTTAAGTGACAAAGAATTTCCAAAATTGAATGAAAATTAATGTGTTGAAATGCCTAAGGTCCAACAGACCTGGGCTAAATTCTTCAAATGATTGATAAAGTTTGAATGTGCAGGTGCTCAACTAAGCTGAAGATTGTGAAAAGGGAAGTTGGAGCAGCCTGGTACAGAAAGAGGGTGCAGGACCCTGGTTTGGTTGAACAGGGAGTTTAGTTTGATTGTTTTCTGTATATAAATAAACAATATTTTCAAAACCCTAAAAATTTGAAAAATTAAAAACCAAAAATATGTTTTAGTTTGTTAAAATTTGAAAATCCATAAATATGTTTGTTTTTAATTTTGTTTGAATAAATGTTGATTGCATACGCCGAAACCCTCACGGCTGAACAAACATGATTACTTTAATCAGATTGAAAAACGGTTTTCAAACTGTAAAATATCAATGTGTTGTAAATCATGGGGGTATGTATATTTTCTGCAAATCAGAGCACTTTAAGCAGAAAATGGATGGCGAGACAAAGCTATCAGTATTGTGTTGTCAAATTTTTTATGATTTTGCATTTTAGGGGGAGAAAAATTGTCATTAGAAAATACAAAAACATTTGAAAATTTTGAAAAAGCCAAAAACATGATAAAAATTTAAAAATTTGAGTTTTACGTAAAAAGAGGAAATGATAGTACATCAGTAGACAGTTACAGTATGCTAAAGAATTGTAATGATTATATAGAGTTAAACAGTCTCACTGATGATATGTCCATAGGTTTTTATACACTTAGTAAACTTTTTCGGGATATAAACCTAAATCTTCACTTACTTATTTCGTGGGGAACACTACTTGGATATATAGGTAACCCCTGAAATCTTGTTTGAAAGATTCCTTTTTCTGATATACTAGGTCTTTATACTCAGTGATATCTGGGGTATTATTCTGGGACTTCTGCTGAATGGAAGTTCTGACCTAGTCCTCGAATAATACTTTCCGCAATGCTTGAAACATAGCATCACCCTCAGCATATATGATAAGACAATAAAATTGCTTAGCAATACTGTTGTAAAAAAAATCCTCTAAAGGGGACACACCCAAAAGTTGAGTCATGATCTCTCTGCTGAACGGTAGTTCTGACCTGAGCTCTCATGATTCTTCATAATTTATTAACCCCTTACAGATATCATTTGTCTTATACTTACCTGTAAGACTGAATATTGGGATCTGGATACGGGAGTATATTCAAGAGGTGGGACACATGAATGGGTTTAAGTTCTTAAAATACCTAATTCGTATCCTGAATCAGTTGAAATTTGTATGAAAATTTAAGTGGACCAGTATATCGACAATCTAAGTGAATTGTTTAATTCTTAATGTGTAATTAAGCTCAGCGATACTTGTGACTTGTCAAAAACTGATATGATCCTCTGAGGCATACTCAAACAAAAATATTGTCTGTAAATATGTTTGTACATATTTCTTTACTGCTTTATATTTTCAGAAAATACAAAAAGATTTTGATTTCTGCTTTATTTTCGACAACTGATGTCTGAGTGCTGAGTTTCAAAATCTAAGTAAGCTAATTGTGTTTCTGAGTATAAAACAAGTTCATTAAATTGAAACTTGAAGTTTTTAAAATAAAAAATCAAAAACAGTTTGTAATATCTCCAAGGTCATTAAGTTGGACTTGGATGATTAACTGTGGGGGATTTGGATGCTTATATTGTTATAGAGCTAGTTTCTGATATGATTCGATGAAACTGCCAAATTCATGAGAAGTGGTTTAAATGGTGTGTTTTGTCAGATTACGATATCTGGAAGTTTAAAATGATGTTACTTATCAAGTGTATGAGTGATTGCAGGAAAAGTCCAGACTACGATCCCGAAAGCAGAGTCTAAGGGGGAGTCTGAAGACAAGCTGAAAGTTAGGAGAAGCTTGTAGATGGAAAGAGAGGTGTCGATCCCTAAAAGCACGGAAGTTTGATGAGAGGGGGAGCCTGCTGATGATAAAGCTGTTGATGATAGAGCCAGTGATGAGATCCTGGTGTAAGAGTCAAAGAGAGAAGCTAATCAAAGAGAAAGATTGAAAGATGCTTTCAATGTTACAATCTGAACGAGAAGGCAGAATGATCAAGACAGAAAAGGTGTCATAACAGAGACTAGACACTGAAGACTTCGTCAATATCCGACGGGGAGTCTGTTGGTGCATTACGTCTATTGACTTTGTCTTGTATCATGTAATGTAATAGGATAGGTTAGAATAATCAGTGCACGAGGTTCGAGAATCGAAGATTAGAAGTTAAGGAGCTGATTTCGCTCATATGTACATGCCATATAAGCGAAATCAGAAAACATCAGATTTCGCTCATAAGGCAGGTCATAAAAGTGAAATCATCACAACTATATAAGGTGCACTTGTTCATTCATTTGGCACGGATTCAGAAATTGTAACGAAGTGCTGCCAGATTGTTCTCAGGTTGTAATCAGTGTTAAATCAATCTAAGAGACATTATAATTAGTTTGAGCGTCCGTTTCATTGATTTCGCCTTTGAATCGGATAAACAACTCTTCTGATTGACTCATTCGGGTCCGACAACGATCCTACATCTAGGTATACATGCATCCTGGTAATAATAAAATGTACCAAGATTTAACGAATAATTTCTGGTGGATAGGAATAAAAAGGACATAGCTAGATATGTTTCTAATTGTCTTACTTGTTCACAAGTTAAGGCAGAACACCAGAAACCTTCAGGTCTATTACAACAATTAGAAATGCTTGTATGGAAATGGGAACTCATAACAATGGATTTTGTTACTAAGTTACCCAAAACCAGAAAGGGAAATGACGCGATTTGGGTAATTGTGGATCAATTAACCAAATCAGCTCATTTTCTACCCTTGAAAGAAACCTTTAGCATGGAAAGGTTAGCAAAGTTGTACGTAGACGAAGTAGTATCCTTATATGGAGTTCCACTCTCCATTGTATCGGATAGAGATAGTCGTTTTACTTCCCATTTCTGGACAAGTTTCCAAGAAGCAATGGGAACTCGACTAAATTTAAGTACTGCATATCATCCTCAAACAGACGGGAAAAGTGAAAGGACGATACAAACCCTAGAAGACATGCTTAGGGCATGTGTGATAGATTTTGGTGGAAACTGGGATGATCACATACCCTTAATTGAATTCTCCTATAACAATAGTTATCATGCAAGAATCGAAGCTGCACCATTCGAAGCACTATATGGACGAAAATGCAGAACTCCAGTTTGCTGGGCAGAAATAGGAGAAAGTCAACTATCAGGTCCTGAAATAGTGCAACAAACAACTGAAAAAATTACTCAAATCAAGGAAAGATTAAAGACTGCTCGAGATCGCCAAAAGAGTTATGCAGATAATCGACGCAAGCCGTTAGAATTCCAAGTTGGAGACAAACTACTGTTAAAAGTTTCTCCTTGGAAAGGAGTAGTTCGGTTCGGTAAGAAAGGAAGCTAAGTCCAAGATACGTAGGACCATTTCCAGTCATCCAACGAATAGGACCAGTTGCCTATCGCTTACAACTACCTGAAGAGTTAGCTGGACTACATGACATATTTCATGTATCCAATCTCAAGAAATGTCTATCTGACGAGTCTTTGGTAGTACCTCTTCAAGATATAGAGGTAAATAAAAAGTTAAAGTTTGCTGAGAAGCCATTACAAATAGAAGATAGAAAGATCAAGTTTCTCAAGCACAAGCGGCTAGTACTGGTCAAAGTCAAATGGGATTCGAAGAGAGGATCTGAATACACCTGGGAACTGGAATCAGAAATGAAGCGAAAGTATCCTCAACTATTCAAGTAAATCTCGAGGATGAGATTTTTATTAAGGTGGGGAGAATGTAACAACACTCACCAAAACTATTATTTCTTATTATATTTTGTCCAATAGGAAACCCTAATTAAGACCCCAAGTGATCCTGCATAAACCCTAAAATTTTCAGAACAATCGGAATCAGGATCAGGGCCCCTAAAACTCCGAGGGGTAAACCCTAGTTGATAGTATCAACACAGTTTTACGTGTGATGCGAATTTTCATGAACGGCCAACTCACCTGAGCTATGCAGACACGGGGCTACCATATGCTAGGGGAGCACCCCTCGCGCCACGCGACAGCCCCTCGCGCCACGCGAGGGGGCTGTTTTTCAAGTATAAATATAGGGGTGTGGGACTTGGTTTCAGGCACTTGTTCGACGTAAAAACTGAAATTGTACGCTGAGATATTGTCCAATTACTACAAAACACACAAATCACGAATCGCTGCCATAAAACAGGGTAATAACTTGATCGCTGATACGATTCAATGTCCGATCGATTAAACTATCCAATGGATGTTTAAGTACTGCCCGCATTAGGGTTATGCTTTGTCATTCGTCGTGAATTCGATGGATGTTTAAGTATCGCACTTTGTCATTTGTTGTGAGGGTTTAATCTCGTGAGTTATCGTAAATGCTGTATTAGTTACTAACCTAGTTTTGTGTGCATTGTTATTTAAACTAGGTTAACAAGGCTAATCAGTAGGCTAGACTCTGCCCGTATTAAATCTGCAATGTGAGTCCATTCTCTTTTTCTCACAGTTTGTGAGTTATTCTCTTTTATTAAATTGTTTCCAAAATCCTATTTATTTTCAAAGTTATAATTACAGGGATTAAGTCTTTGTAATCTTCAATTACTGCCGGTATGTGGGGTTTTGTATACATTACTTGATAACCGTCACCATTGGACAACGGGTTAGCCAAGGGGTGATATGACCATAGTCACAGACACCATTGGACAACGAGATAGCCAATAGGTGGTCGAGTGACAAATACCGTGGGTAGTTGGTTGATATGTATAAACATTGTAATCGCTCTTAATACTGTAAATTATAACAACGCGTCGTTTTTAGTAAAAAAAAAGAATGATTCACCAGTATTTCCCTGCTGACAAAACCTTTTTCAAACATGTTTCAGGTGATCTGTTGTAATCCAGGAAAAAGTGCCACGAAGCACTACTAGCTTAAGGAAGTGGCTCAAAATAAATAAACATGTTTTGTAAAATAGGGGTTTCCCAGTGAAATTACCTTGATTGTAAATAAAGAGGTTATTCCAAATTTTGAAATAAAATAATCGGGCATTTTCAGTTTTAAAAAGATCATGCTAAAATCTTCCGCTGTCAACTCAATTAAATAAATACCACGGGATTTTCTGTCCCGCGGCTCCTGAACCGGGCCAAACCGGGCCGGGGGCCGTGACAAATTGGATTGAAGGGAGCGCCGGATCAGCCTGCGTACGGGAACAGAAGCGTAAGTCCTCCAAAGTGCTGAAACGGTCGAAAATCAGAGTGTCGGTGGGATACAGAAGCTTCGTACGAAGTTGTGCCTTCGTACGAATGTATGCCTTCGTACGAAGGTGGGTCTTCGCACTAGTGCAGCTTCCGTTGTCCAAAATCGACTGTCTTCGCATCGGTCTTCGGAAAATCGAGTGTTCATCCCTCCAACCTTAAGCTACAGATTAAACTTAGAGTCGGAGAGGTCTTTGTCTGAGTTACGAAATGAGAGTCGGGCTGTGATTTGTACAACATGGTGCCTTCGTACGAAGCCATGTGTGCCTTCTTATGAAGGCGGTGCCTTCGTACAAAGCCAGGCTTCCAACAGAACAGTCCAGCTCGCGTTCGAGGCTGTGTTTCACCTGAATCGGATGTGTTTTCGAGTCCAATTCATGACGGTTTCGATACTACCTCGTTCCACTATCCAGTGAACGAAATATGTGCCGTTTTAGGTCCGTTTTAGTGTGAAAATCAAGTTTAAAAATGGTTTTAAAGAGTTTCAACTTAGATCTAACACTTGGTGAGTATGAGATCTTCAGATCTACAACTTGGGAAGCCAAAGCTAAACCCAAATCACCCGTTCAAGTGTAAAAAGATGAAGGTTTTGCTGAAAACAGGGAAGTTAAGGTAAAAAGATGGAGTTTAAGTGAAAACACTACGTCAAAAAAGGATTACGGCCACATAAAAAAATGTGACTATAAGCCTTTCGCCACCCTTTTTTTTCTTGCTCAAATGTGACCAAAGGTCGAGTCATCGTATGTATCATACTGCCTCATTCACTTATGTGTGGCCGTAGCAACTTAAATTGTGGCTAAAAGGTCTTGCTGAAAATCAATCATTTTGTACAATAAGTGTTGCTAAAGGGGTAGCAACAGCCTCATGAGTTTACTATAAGTGTGACCAGTTCTATTATATAGTCACTAATAAGTTTGTTTTAGCCACATCAATTTTAAAAAAATGTGGCAAAAAAGGTTTTGTAATGAAGCAAATGGTTCATTAAACGTGGCTAAATGATATCAACGGTCACATGAGTTTAGTGTAAATGTGAGTGTTTCTATTATATAGCCACTTGATTTTACTGTAAGTGTGGCCGTTTATATTATACAGTCACTAAAAAGTTTGATTTAGTCACATCAATTTAAAAAAAACGTAGGAAAATGGTTGTTGTAAGCAAGAAAACAGTTCATTATGTGTGGCTAAATGGTATCGGTGGCCACATAATTTACTATAAGTGTATTCGTTTATATTATATAGTCACTAAAAAGATTGTATTAGCCACATCAATTTTAAAAAACAGTGGCAAAAAATTTGTTGAAATCAAGCAAATGGCCCATTACGTGTGGCTAAATGGTATCGACGGCTACATGAATTCATTATAAGTGTGGCTAAATGGTATCAACAGTTAGATAAATTCACTGTAAGTGTGGCCGTAACTATTGTATAGTCACAAGAATTTGTTGTAAGCGTGGCTACAAATTGTATATAGACACATAAAAATGTAAATTTAAGTGTGACTATTGTCTAACCTTTGGTCACACATATTGTCTAACCTTTGGTTATAGTTTTATGTGGCCATTTTCGTGTAATTAGCAATTTTAATTTTTAAATTTTTGTGAAATAAAAAGTGGTAAGCAGGAACAAACCTAAAAACCAAATTGATGATATAAACAATAATAGACCAAAATCCATACATAAGTTTTCAATTTTAACACTAAATACATAAACTACTAATCAAAAGTTATCTACAAATGATGCAGCAACTACAACATAACCTGAAGCACTTGCAAAAGCAACACTTTTGTCTCGGCCTGCATCACTCCTAGCAACACTTGCAAGTAACAAGTATCAGCAAACCTCTACGCGGTTTGCCTTGCAGGCAACGAGCTTTTCTTTGAGGCCTGCTATTTCGGGATTTAATCACGACAGTAAATCCCTTCCCTCTGGGGTTAAATGATCAACAAGTTCTGTTCCCATCTCATCTCTTTTCATAGCAATATTATCTTTGACCTGATCAACTTGAGTCTGTATGTTTGCAAGTAACTTCAGCTGCAATTTTACAAATTATCAAAACAGTTAGATCCAGTTAGATCAGAAGATTGACATAATTCAACAAGCTGGCAATAGAAAGCCTCGGAAACCTTCTTCTTAAGAACTTTAAAGATGTTTATTATGTGCTTGTTATCATTAGCAACATCTTGCTTAAGTTGCTCAAGTTTCGATCTCTAGTGTGCCAGCACAGCATCATCTCTCTGCTGCTCACTAATTATTTCATTAATTTTCCTATCTATATGTGCAAGACGTCAAGGCCAAACCAGTTACATATGTCTCAAAAGTAGGAGTATTAGTAACAAAAATTGATCGTATTTATACGAATTGGTCAATGTAGGTTATGACCTATCTCTAGCGAGTCAAATGGATTCAGGAACAATATGTAATAAACTAGTTTAAGTAGACTGACTGGACGTATAAAGGATATTCTGAAGTTCAGATCTGACATTCTCGAGTTCGTTTTCCTTTGCAGTGATTGCCATGGCATTTTGCCGAATGATATTCATAAACTTTAGCTTTGAACGCCTTTTATCATAAAATCCACCTGTCATACCACCTTTCTTACTAACCTGATCACCTGTAAAAGATAAAGAATAAACTTAATAAAATCAAAGGCAGGGACTAAAGTAATAGAATTGAAATGCAAACCTTCAACAGTAATGCAGTCTAAACCATCAGTACGAGCAACACGGGTAGCAACATCAAGATCTCGACAAATCACCGTTCTAGCAAAAACCTGAGGGGTAAAATGAGCAGCATCCGAATACAATAAGAAAGAGTTACAAAACTTGTCAACCCCACAAAACATAATCTTCAATAACAATATCGGTTAACATGTCACAAAACTGTATATATCTAAGCATCATACACACCTATATAGCATGAGTCTTCTGTTACAGACAAAATCTGCTGGTTTGAAGTCTACATGTGCTAGAAATTAGAACTTGCCCCTTTTAATCTTTTTTTTTATTAGTAGCTATTATTCCTATAACCATACTGGTTATAATTTCATATAATATAATAATAAAATGTCTAATAATAAACTATAATTTCATGAATAGCATGTTGGAAAATCAGGCCCTTGATCGAACGAACAAACATGTTCAACTCTTTTATTATTAATTATTATGAACCGGAAAGCAGGTTCTGAACTACAAAATACAAACTTCAGACTTCATTATATGTGCAATCGTGTAAAAGTAGAACAAATAAGCAGGTTCAATAAGTAACCTAATCCCAATCGGACCAAAATCTGACCAAATTATGAACCCTAGACCAAAATAAGCAGGTTCGGAACTACGAATGGAAACAAATGATGAACCCTAGACCAAAATATGATCAAAATCAGACCAAAATTTGACCAAATTGAAACGATGACGAACCTGGGTGTGCGTTCTTACATGGCTGCGTTCTTGCGTGACCAAAATCGACCAAAAGATAGATTAAAACAATAACGAACCTACATAATTGTGTAATTAGGTTAGTCACCACACACGTGCACAAAGAAGAAACAACATTATTCGAATATGAAACGGATAATCGACGGAGATTGGTATGTCGTGAAGGACCGTTAGGGTTGTAGGGTTTCGATTCACTACGAAGATGGCCTGTTATCAGCCATTCAACCTCCATAGGCACAAATTACCTATCTGTTTGAGTTAGGGTTTGGTTGGGTATCTTCTGGACGAAAGAGATGGATTAAAACTGACAATGAAGAGGCAATTTTGGAATAGAGGGAATGTTTGAAATATTTGGGAAATTTCAATGATGGAATTGTGATTTAGAAAAAAGTTAATTTTATTTTTTTATAACACATTGTGCAAATATATTGTTTAATTAAATACTTATATATAGGTGCATAAACGAACCGAACGTTCAGCGTATAGTTCGTGAACCGTTCAGCAGAAAGTCCGTTTATTTTCGTTCGATTACTAAATGAACGAATATAAACAAGAAATTTTGTTCGTTAAGCTAAACGAACAAACATGAACAGAGGATGTGTTCGTTCGGTGGATTCTTCATAATCTACTTATATAAAACTTAATAAATTACAAGCGATATTGTAATAGACCGAATATATTGGTTATATACTTGTCAGGGTATCTCATATATTTTTTTTTTTATTTACTCTTTTGGTTCTTTGCAATACTAAGGGATTTACTATTGGGCATTTTGATCCATTAAGGACCAATATCATCCATTAAGACATATGCAATCTACTATTGGGCATAATGATCTAATAAGGCACAATATGGTCCATTAAGTCCTATGTGATCTACTAATGGCTATTTTGATACATCAGGGCCCAATGAGGTCCATTAAGACCTATGTGATATACTATTGGCTATTGAGATACATTAGGGCCCAGTGTTATCCATTAAGACATATGTGATCTACTATTGACCATTGTGATCCAATAAGGCCCAATATGGTCTATTAAGACGTATATGATTTACTATTGTCCATTGTATTCCATTAAGGCCTTGTATGTACCATTAAGACATATATGACGTATTAGTATTATCAGTCATGATGCATTAAGGACATATATGGTCCATTAATAGTTTTCATGGTTGATATTGGAACATGATGGGCTTTAATATGTTGTATTGGGTGTTAAAGGATTATATAAGGTTCTAGTAAGTCATGCTATATCATAAGACATGTATGATCTACTATTGTCTATTGTGATCTGTTAAGGCCCCACCATAAAGCATGTATGATCTACTATTGTCTATTGTGATCCGTTAAGGCCCAATATAGCCCATTAATACATTTATGATCTAGTATTGGACATGGAGGTCAATTATGGCCCAATATGGTCCATTAAGACATGTACGATCCAATACTGGCCATTGTAATCCATTTAGGCCCAATGTGGTCCATTAAGATATAAAAGATCCACAATTAGCCATCGTGCTCCATTGAGGCCCATATGGTCCATTAAGACAAATTTTGATTTACTATTGACCTTGTGATCCATTAAGGCCCAATATGGTTCATTAAGACATACATGATTCACTATTGGCCAATGTGACATATCAAAGCCCAATAAGGTCCATTAAGACATATACGAACCACTATTGTCCATTGTGCTTCATTTAGGCCCAATATAGTCCATTAAGACATTTGTGATCTACTATTGTCCATTGTGATCCATTAAGGCCCATTAACACATATATGATTAGGGATGAGTTCGGTACCGGTACTAATACCAAACATGCCGGTACAAAAAATGCCGATACCGGAAATCATCAAATATCGGTACAGATACTGGTACAAAAAATGCTCGGTATGGTACTGTACAGTACTCGTACCGCAACGCTATATGAAAGTAAAATTCAGTAAACTACCGGTACCGTATCAAACTGAAAGTACCAGTACTGAAAACAATTAACTACGAGAAATCGGGTACCATTATTAATATGCATACATTAATATATCATATATTTAGAAGAAAACAAATGTGGTTTAAAATATATAATATTTAATAATAGTTTGAATTATTAAATATCTAGTAAGATCTTTTTTTGTTTTTTAATATTAAACTAGAATTGAGACCCGCCGCAATGCGGCGGGGATTCTTTAGTTATAACTAAGTCGATCTAGGACACACACGTTATGTTAAACATGTCAAACGGGAAAAACCCCTAAAGCCAATGTTACGACAACCATATGCATAACCATTTTTTCTTTGGAAAACCCCAAAGCACCCCCCGGTGGGGCGTAAAACGGTGTTAAATAGTACTAATGTCACACAACCGTCATCGACCACCAACACTGACTCGACCTAGGATATGCGTGTTACGACAAACCTGTCAAACATGAAAAAAATAGAAGTAAACACGTTGAACCACACATGCACGTTGCGCCGTGTTGACTTGAAAATTTTGAAACAAAACATAAAAAAGGTGAACCACACTCGTACGTTGTGTCGTATTAACTCGAAAAACTTAGAACTACACGTAAAACAAAATTTTGCCAAAGATGAAAAGTATAAGTGACAAAAGTTGTAAAGTTAAATTGCAAATAATAAAAAGTTTGGGGTTAAAGTTAAAAAAAAATTATGTAAGGTTAAAATTGCAAAAGCTAAACACCTTTGTGTTAAAAGTAAAAAATTAAGTTTTAGGATGAAATATTTTGGGGGGAAGTTTAAGTTTTAAGATGAAATATTGTGGGGGGGAGTTTAAGTTTAAAATGAAATATTTTGGGGGAAAGTTTTAGGATGAAATATTTTAGGTGGAAGTTTAAGTTTTGGAATTAAATATTTTGGGGGGATTTTTAAAGATGTAGTAACTTTAATATTTGGTCACACATTTTTTTAATGACGTTTGATAACATTTTGTCACACAAAATAAGCAAAATGATGATTGTGTGACGAATGTTAATGGAAAACCCACATTAAATTGTGTAATTTTAAGTGTGACTATTGTCTAACCTTTGGTTACATAAAATAATATATGTGGCCATATGTATTAGATTCTAGCCACATTATTAAACATATAATGCGGTCGTAGAACACATTTGGCCACACTTTTCTAATGTGGATGTTTTATCTTAACGTGTGACTAAAGGTTTGGAATAGCTTTGTGTTTAGTCATGCGAAACAAATACAGTAGCCTTAGATCAAAGTTGACCACACTTTTTAGTGTAACTAATAAATGTCACAGTTTTTTCTTAAAGTGTAGCTAAAGGTTTTGAATACAGATGTTATTAGTCAGAGAAAAATATATAATGTGATCGTAGATATCATTTAGCCACACTTTGCTAGTGTAGCAAATATATATCACAATTTTTTTCTTAAAGTGTGGCTAAAGGTGTCAAAGACATGTTTTTTCGTCACGTGAAACAAAAATATGTGGCCATAGATCACATTCGGCCACACATTTCGATTTGTGGCTAATAAATGTCACTTTATTTTCTAAAAGTGTGGTTAAAGGTTCTAAACTGGTATAAATGGTCACATTAATAATAAAATGTGTGGCTAAAAGTGTTTTAAAATATTATGAATAACCTTTAGCCACACATTTTTATAAATGTGTGGCAGGGCGGTTTTGCCAAAAGTGTGGCCTAGCCCATTTTTCACGTAGTGAAAAGATGAAGTTTTAGGTGAAAACTCTAAAGTTTGGATGAATCGAAGTGATTCTTGTGAAAAGTCGAAGTGGAAAACGTTGTGCAATCACATAAAACTGTTAAATCTTACTTGAAAATGGTCGGACAACAATTCGACAGAGTTTCGGCTCAAAAGGCAGCAAGTGAATGAAATGGAGAAGGGGCTTGGGTATTTATAGGAGGTAGGATCGCACAAAGCACCTGGTTCGAACCTGCTGCCTTCGTACGAAGGCAGTGCCTTCGTACGAGGCTGCATGGCTTCGTTCGAAGGTGCTGTTTTGTGCGGGAAATTCTCATTTTCGCGCATAGGATGCTCGTTTAATGCGTTTTGTTACGTTAGTTAGTATTAGTACTTTAAGTATTTTAGCGTAGTACTGAGTTCCGGGTCGCGTTGCGTTTTAGTGTGGTAAATCGGGTTGAGCGAGTAGTGTTTGAGCATTTCGAGCGACTATACAATGCATGTAATAAGCACACACACAATTAAAGCATATAAGAACACACAACATAACATCACTACTACTAATAGCGTTTGTGATTTAGCATTTTTAATCGTGGTAAGCGAATGCGGAGGCGTATGGTAACCAGACAAACACACTCGACAAACTAAATACCACAATTCTCTGTAATTCGTGTTGCGTTAACGTTGCGAATATAAAGTGTTTAAACGTGCAGTGGTGCGGTGTGATGAAAATGTATTTAGTTGTAACACCTCGTAAAACCGTGTCCAATAATGTATTGACACGTGTCCCTAATCCTAATTTTGTCAAAAGTTGGTTAAGAGGGACTATTTTCGTCAAAAATGAAAACTATGTTTATGAAAGGACTAAAAGTTTCAACATGCTGAAACTAAGCCTCTGAGTGACCGTATACGGTGTCCGTATTCTCATATGAGCCACTTGTTGGACGTGAGGAGCCGTTTACATAATTGTTTGAAAGTTGCGTAATCGTTTGAAAGTTTAAGCGACGAAGGGTTAAAAGCGTCAACATGTTAATTCTTACCTCCGAGTGACCTTTTAACGAAACGAGAGTTTTATGATGCTTGGTCATACTCTTGGGTGTGCCTAATATTGGCCAATGAGGGCTTTTGTGATAATCATAACAAAATATGCATTATTCGAGCTCAAGGACTATTTACGACAAACTACGAAAGTCTGCCGATTCTCGTAGCGACGTACACTCCGAAACAAGGTCATAAGCTAGACATACCGTAAATACCCTTAACATAGCTTAGAAATAAGCTTTGGAGGGTTCGGTGTGTGAAAATATGCTTATTTGATCACAGGGACTAAAAGCGTCAAAATTGCGAAAGAATGCAAATTCGCGCATATTCTGCATTCTGACCATATCCGTACATCCAAAAATTTTTGTAATCATTAAAATATTATATTTTTGTGATGGGAATGCAAAAATACCATTCGTGCTTAATTTGGATTGTTTTCGCGTCCGTTCGAACGTTCGTCCGTCGTAATTTAGCGAAAAACGCGACCGTACGACCGAAAGAATTGACATCCATGACATTTTTTAGCATAATTCAAGTTAAATATACTCTAAATTCCTTATGGATCTTAAAAATGTGGTTAACGGGTGTTAGAAGTGCCAAAACTCAACAAATTTTGTGCAGGGACTAAAGCTGTCAAACTTCAAAAATTGACTTGTAGCCTAAGTATACAGCTATAAAACCTCCTAAATGAATCTATGGGCTAGTTAATTGTTTTAGACACCTGTAGGGACACTTGTTAACATCCTAAGAAGTCCCATAACACTTGGTATCATCCTACAATTTCAAGAAAACTATAAATAGGGGTGTTCTTCCACCACTTTCACTTGCACCTTTCCATATTTCTTTCTTTCCTTCTCTTGTGGGAGTTCCTGAGCAATTTGGAGCATACCTCTGAGTTATAATCAGTCCCTAGGACCACTTGTAAGTGTTCCTTTCGTGGCTAGTTCGTTTAATAGGCTTTTAAAGCCGAAAAGTCAAGTGTTTACGATAAACCCTTTGACTTTTAGTTAGACCTTAGATGGTCAAGCCATTGTTCGCAAAGAACATGGATACGTGATCGTAATTAGGTAGGTGTTAGTCCCTCAAAAGGGCACCTCCTAAAAATCACGTTTGCTTGGTCAATTGACGAGTGAACATAATATTGTTTTAAAAAGTCAACAGGTCAGTTTTTGAAATAATTGCGATATGGGTTTAGAATTGTTCTAAAATATGTTTTTATCATTTAAACAACTTAGTAATAATTTTTAAAACATGTGTAAACATGTTCGGCTCGTCAATTCCAGTTTTAAGGTCGGTTCGCAACCGAAAGTCGCGAAGTTTGACTTTTGCGTTGACTTTCGATTATAAACCGAATTAGAGTAGTATGCTACTGATTTAAACTTCCGTTATGATCGTATTATGATATAGTATAACCCTATAAGGTTATATTACACGATCAGACTAGTAATCTGAGTTTATGCGCATGTTCCGTTATTATGCCGTACTTTGACTATTTTGCCCTTTTGCTTAAAAATAAGGTTTTAAATATAAATGAGCATGCAAATGAGTTATGTACTGATAAGTAAACATGTTTAGAATATTTTGGTGTTTATAAATTGGTCATAAACTGAGTTTACGCATATAATCGTAAACTACGCTTTTAAAAGGACTAAAATGCCCTTTTACATCTAAAATGAGTTTAAACCATAAATTCTTGTCAAAACTCATTATGTACTGAAATGATATTATAATTAGGATTATTTGGGATGCTAAGTTAGATTGTAAACTGAGTATAACTTCAAGTTCTTAGACAATGCCGATAAATGACGATAATGCCCTTATGGCACATAAAATGGGTTTTATGCATAATATTCAAACCAAACCTTTTTATTACTGATTTGTTATGGCAAATAAAATATTTTAACTATTCAAAGTTGTTCATAACTTCAGATTTCATAAACCATCGCATAAATCGTCATTTAACGACATTAACGCCGTTTAGGCGGGTAGTATGGTTTTAAACCATATTTAGGAACCAAGACTTGTTACCTACTGATTTTATAAACCATTTTAAATATTTTTATAGTAGGTATAAGTCATGAACTCAGAATCCCAAATAAATTCTCAAAACTATGTGTGAAATGACCAAAATGACCCTACGGCGCGTAGTTTGGTCTTAGAGCGTAAACCACACATATACTTAATATCCTACTGATATGAGATCATAATTAAACCACTTTTACAGAATGTTTATGACCATGACATCAGTTTACTTGCAAGATTCTTTTATAAATTGTAAAATTACCAAAACGCCCTTATGAGGCATAGTTCGATTTTAAAACCTTAATGGGCATACAAGTTGATATCCTACTGATATTATAACTTGTTTAAAGTATATTGGCGTATGGAACTTGTTCATGACTCATCCGGTTACCCGTTATCGCTTATACACGTACGGTTAGACTTACGTAACTAGTTTACCTAAGTTTACCGAAAAGGGTTTAACCTTATCGTTTTGAACTCAAAATCCAGAATGTACTATGTTTACCAATATTATACAAGTCCTAGTACTTGTTGGGTTTAAACCACATTCTATTCGGTATACGCTTAATCTAGCGAATCTATTCGTAAGTATCGGGTCATATCTAAAGGAACTACCTTTGGCCCGTATACATTCTAACAAGTAATAAATCTGTTCATTCCAGACAATAGCACCCCCCAGATAAGCAAACTTGGGTCAATTATACTTAGACTTGCGGCTTTTGCCAAATATAGTCTTATTGATTGGAAGCTAGCAAAAAGGTAAATACTCTTGACTTATTTTAGAGTAAAACTTGGGATGGCAATTATGCCTCTTGGGGCGGTTATTACACAAGCAAGTCGCCTATGATTGTGCAAAAGTGTAAAACTACGGTTTAATCCGTTTACTTGATAGTTACTATAATTGGGGGTTAACGATACCATGTCCGGACAACCCAATGGGTTAATCAAGTATATAAATCTGGTAACAAGAATAAATCCCAAGATATATTTAAAGGATCACCTATGGGTTTTTGTAACACCTCGTAAAATCACAACCAATGATGTGTTGACACGTGTACTAAATCCTAATAAAGTCAAACGTTGACTATGAGGGACTAATTTTGCGAAAAATCAAAAACTTTGAATGCGAAAGGACTAAAAGTGTTACCATGCTTAAACTAAGCCTCTAAATAACAATATACGGTATTCATATTTAGAATTAAGCCACTCGTTGGTCAAGAGGAGTCGTTTGTATGATTATTTGAAAGTTTGCACGTCGAAGGGTTAAAAGCGTCAACATGTTAATTCTACCTCTGAGTGACCTTTTAACAAACTGAGAGCTTCACAATGATTGATTACACTCTCAGGAATGCCTAATATTGGCCATTTAAGGCTTTTATGCCAATAAGTAACGTTACGCGCAACCTTGCAAGTTAAAGGGGATAAAAGCACCAATATATTTAATTATACCTCTGAACGACCTTTTAAGGAACCCGAAGTATTATGAAGTGCAAGAATACCCTTGAGAATGCTTAATTTGGATTACATAGGACTTTGATGCTATTAAACGATGATAATCGCAAGTTTGCGCGTTGGAGGGACCAAAAGCGTAAACTTTTAAATCTACGCCTTTGGGTGACCATTTAAGCAAACAGGAGTGTCATAATAATTAGGCATAGACTCGAGAATACCCAATATAGGCCTCGGAAGATTTAGATATCGTTAAACGATGTTACGCGCTACTACGTGTGACAAAGGGACTAAAAGCGGCAATAAGCAAAACTACGCCTTTGAGGATCTTTTTAAACAAACGGAGAACTCCGCAACGCTCGGCCGCATCCCTGGGTATGCCTAAGATTTTTATGTTAAAGGATCTTATACTTTAAATTAATATTGCACATATATATAGAAAGCTATGCGCCAAAAATGTCATTTATGAAAGTTTTTAAAGCTGAACATAAGGGCAGGGACCAGAACTGTTAACCAGCATAATTGTTGCCTGGACAAGGCTGCTTCGCAGGCCACGAACACTCAGGGCCTGCCCTTCACGTACCGTTAAAGAACATATAGTAAACTTCAGCTGAAATATAAGTTTTTGTGCCATATATGTCACTTTTGAGAATTAAAAATGGACTTAAAGGACACAGGGACCAAAACAACACATGGGCCAAACTTTTGGTGCTGGGCTGGACAGCCTCGCGGGCCGCGAAGCCCACAGGGCCTGCCTTCGCGGGCCGCCAAAACAGTAACAGCAGCAACAGTTGTTTTAAACTGCTGATTTAGGGTCCTGGTTTGTTCTTCACACATTTAAAACCAGTAAACTCATACCTGGGGCTATAAACTGGATTGTAACAGCTGTATAGACACCTGGGATCATCTCATGGTGTCCTTAGACACTTGTCATGATCCAATCCATCCTAAAAATCTATAAATAGGTGAGAATTTCTTACTTGTGAACTCACCTTCATTCCAATCTGCTATATCTCTCTATATCTAAGAGGATCCTGAATTTTTGGAACCTCCTTCAGTCCATAGGACCTTATGTAAGTGTCCTTTCGTGACAAATTTATTTTATTAGGCTTTTAAAGCCAAAAAGACAAGCGTTTTCAATAAACGCTTTGACTTTTAGCTGGACCATAAACGGTCAAGCCATTGTTCGCAACGAACATGGCTAAGTGATCGTAATTAGGTAGGTGTTAAACCCTCAAAAGGGCACCTCCTAATTATCACATTTACTTAGTTAATTGTCGGGTCAAAGTAATTAAAATAAAAGTCAAACGGGTCAATTTTTAAATAAAATTCATAACTGATGATGTGGAAGCTATAAAATCAGTTTTGTCACTTTAATAACTTAGTAAATATTAATTGAACATGTTTAGGCATGTTCAACCCGACAATTCTGAGTTTAGGCTCGGTTCGCAACCGAAAGTCGCAAAAGTTGACTTTTGCTTTGACTTTCAGTTCTGACCCGAATTAGCTTAGTTTAGTTATGCCTTAGGATTCCTTTATGACCATATTATATATAAATATAACCCTCTGAGGTTATACTACATGGTCCCATAGAAATCTGAGTTATTTGCATGATTATGTTAATATGCTTAAATTTGACTATTATGTCCTTATGCTATAAAAACGAGATTTTTGAAAATGTGAGAGGACAAAAAGCTTTATTACTGATATATAAGTATGTCACAAAAATTTGACATCTGTTTCCGGTCTCAAAAGAAAGTTATGCTAGATATCGTAAAATGAAACTTTTTTGTCAATTAAATTGCATTTTTGGCATAAATCATATTTAAACCTAATTTTTGGCACCAAACTTGCTACCCACTGTTATGATATAATATTTTGGGATTTTTGGAAATTTTTGTCAAATTTTATACTTACCATAACATAGAGTTCTTGCATGGACTAGGTAATTGACGATAATGCCCTCTTCGCTAATAAAAGGAGTTTTACACATCATTTACATTGTTGGGATTGAACCCTATCAAAGGAACAGTTGATTAAAGCCAAAACCAGATCAGGGCAGTGGATCCAGAATAAGCATTGTTGTATTCCAACTTTCCCCTTGAAAGTGGTTCTAACAACTGATGACCTTCAGCCACTGATCCTTTCCAACAACTGCTGCCTTGCAACGTCTGATCAAGTATAAAGACTGATGAAGACTAAAGCCCTGATGATCAATCTACTGTTATGGGTCAAGCACTGCTGAAGAAACCAAGTACTGCTGGAGTCACAACAGTGGAAGGATAAATCAGTAGTTTAGTCTTTCCTATGTAACGTATTGTAATCAGTAGTTAGCATAGCAGTGTTTATATTAGATCAGTAGTTTCAGGTTGTTAAGAGGTTAGATGTCACTTTCATGGTGATGTCAGCCAAGATGCTTCAGTGGTTTGCTCGTGCCTATAAATAGAACAGTACCCTGTACTGTTCTATTAGCTCTTCCACCACTTGTCTTCCTGTACAAGAAAATACTGTGAGCTCAGGCTGAGGGGGAGTTTGTAGTACATGCATGCAAAATTGTAATCAGTGATTGGAATAAATTTAAGCATTTGGTTCAATGTTCAAACATGTATGTTGAAAGCATTTCTCCTGTTTGATTGTGTGCAAAGTTTAAATCCATTTTATTTCCGCTGCAATTACTTGTTCATCTTCATTAATTTCTAAAGAAAAACACAATAAAAAAGAAACTCAGATCCTAACAATTGGTATCAGAGCTCGAACAGTCAAATTTGATCTAACAATCATTTTTAACATAAATAGTTCAGCTCGCAATCGTTGATACTGATAGTTGTTCGTTTTGTTGAAAAACAGAGTAAGGTTCAATCATGTTCAAAGTTGATTAATCCGTACCTGTAAAACAACCAGGATAACGACACAATCAGAAGATGATAAAAATAACATCGGTTCACTTATCAAACCACCCATGTTGAAACGAAATTAATACAACATCTGGGAGAGAAGGATGGGTCACATCCTTGCTCAACAGAATACCGGATGTTGGAGATCTGTTGTTTTTGGACCACATGTTCCTATGGTGCCAAGTGCTGAGGATACAAAGAAGTTCGAACCAAAGAAACCTGAAAACTATACTGAAACTGATTTTCAAAAATTCGAACTCGATGCCAAAGCATTTAGCATCATTGCATCTGCACTACCCAATGAAATTTATGCTAGGCTGTTACACTGTAACAGTGCCAAGGAATTATGGGATGCACTTAAGGAACAATTTGGGGGAACTGAAGAATTAATTGAAAATAACAGGGAAATTCTGAATCAGCAGTATGAAATCTTTTGTCACATTAAGGGTGAATCATTAACCCAACAGTTTGAACGATTCAGTTGTCTCATTAGTGAGCTAAGACTTGTTAAAGTTGAATTTGCTAAATCTACACAAAATAGCAGGTTTCTTAGATCACTGCCTGAAAAATGGGATACAATTGCTTTTGTGACCAGAAACTCTATTGAGTTCAAAGATCTGACACTGGCCCAGCTTCATGGTAGACTCCTGTCCTATGAAAGGGAGTTGAACCAGAAAAAGAAGTTGCAAGAGTTTGGTAAAGTTGCAGATGACTATTCATTTGGTAACACATCTCTGTTGGGACAAGAAGAGTCTGGCAGCAGTAAGGATCAGAGTTATGGTCATTTTATTGACATAACTGCTGGTGGTAATTTCAACTCTGATCCTCACTCATCCAATTTTGCTTTCACAGCAAATGGAGAAAGCCAGAACTCAGATAATATGTGCTTTGAACTCAATGACTTACAACACTTTGATCCAACTGACCTTGAAGAAATGGACATTTTGCATCAATTGGATTTGCTTAGTGTAAGAACAAGCAAATTCTATAAAAGGACAGGGAGAAAATTCCCAGGGTTACATGGGAATTTAAAAGTGGGGTTGGATAAGTCAAAGATCAAGTGCTATAAGTGCAATAGGCTAGGTCATTTTGATCGGGAATGTAGGAGTCAAACCACTGGTCCAATTATTACTCATCCCAGCTCAAACCCTAGACCACAAAACCAAAGCACGGAGCACTATTCCCATTATACCCCTGCTGCCCATGTAAACACTGCTCATTATGCAAACCATGTTCCTACATTATGTTCAAACCACTGTCCCTCAAATTCAGTATGACCAAGCTCCTGTACCTTAGGTTCAAGTGCAACCAGTTGCACCACAACAAGCTGCACCACCAGCAGTGGTTCAACCAGATCAGCAAAGCTTTTTCACCCAAGGTTTTGTTGACTGGAGCAGCTTACCTGATGAGCTAGGTGATGAAAATTTTACACTCTATGCTACTAATGATGCTTCTAATGATGAATTCTGTTTTATGGCATTAGAGTCAGTACCAGAAGAGCTGGATGTTGAGAAAGGGCAGACAAGTGTTGAAACAGTGGATGAAGTTGTTGAAGCAGTGGTAACTGCTGTTGCTGGTGAAATACTGCTGGGAGAAAATTCAGAACCCCTGATAGAACCACTGTCTGACCCCTGGTCTGAAGAATAAGAGAAGAAACATGGTGAGAAGGAAGAGAAGGTGACTGATGAGAAAGAGCATACTTGTGATTGTGCCATGATGGCTGCAGCTAAGGTATCATCTCAGGTTCTTGAAAATCTGTGTTCAGACAAATGCATCATAGCATTTGCTAACATTAAAGAGGTGAATGAAAACCTTAGGGATAGAGTGTTTAATGATGAAGTCAAATTTGAAAAGTCTTTAAAAGAACTTAAAAAAAAATTGGCTGAAAAGGATAAAGAAATCTGCAGTCTAAAAGAGGAGCATAGCATAACCAAGAACCAACTCTAAACAATGGTAGAAAAATATCATGTTTGCAAAAAGGAGTTGGAATCCACCCAAATCACTTGTGAAAGATGGGTGGAATCTTGTAAAGGTTATGAGGTCATGCTTGAAAAACAGCTTGAAAGTAATGTAAAATTTGGCATAGGGTTTAGAAAATATGATGAAATTGAAAACACTGCTGCAAAACAAGCTGGTTCAGTTGAAATAACACCAACCAACAAGAATGGCCAAGAAGTTAAGATAACTTACAAACTTGGTAACAAGATCACTCTGGAAAGATCCGTGGGGTCCTCAACCTTTGAGGAAATTGAGAAATATCAATTTAAACCCACATGGTCTGATGAGTGTGACATTCTTGAAAATTTTAAACCAATGGACTTCACAACCACTGATGGTGTAAAAGCTCCTTAAGCAAAGGTCATTCCTCTCAAAGACATCCCAACAGTGGTTCAAAACTCTGTTGCTAAGGAGTCTGAGAAGAAGAAAAGAAGAGAAAAAGTTAAAAACTTGTTTTGTGATTTCTGTGAAAAGAAGAATCATCTAACAAAAGACTGTTTTCATCTAAAAGCATATGATATCAACAAAACTAGTGTTATTGTACCTGCTGAGAGCTGCACCATCTGTGGTAAAACAAACCACAAAACTCAGGAATGTGTGCATCTCAAATCCTTTGATGTAAAAAAGAATGTGAGTACACTGCAAAAACATCCTTGAATTCATCAACATCTTCAGTCAAATTCACCAAGAATCAACCACTGTTTGTGCCAGTTCAAACAGCTGTTACAAAACAGCTGAACCAAACCTCTGTTAAAAGAGATGTTCAGGTGACTGATGCACCCCCTGCCAACCAATACCGAAGAGGTAAAGGTCAACCACCATACCAAAGGATCCCACATGTTTATGAGGTTTACAAAAAGCCTTCTAAACCAAGAGTGAATAGGCATCCTTTTGGGTACCAGCAGATCATTGGGCGAGACCCCCAGCAGTGGTTAGAGAAAAATAGTACCAAAACTGTCCAAATCCCTGAACTAACCACTGTCCATCCACCTGAACTTAACACATACACTATTGAGACCCCATCCAAAGCCTTATTGGCTTTGGAGACCCTAATGAACTAATCCTTTTTACTTCATGTGCAGGGAGCTTCTGCATTCTTAGATAGCCTTTGGTATGTAGATAGTGGAGGCTCCAGGCACATGACAGGATGTAGAGCCCTACTCAAAGATTTCAAAATCCATGGAGGGGGTGATACATCCTTTGGCAATAATAGTAAAGGGAAGGTTCTGGGGTCTGGTACAGTTCAATCTGGTAAAGTTAAGTTTGAAAATGTCAATCTAATAGACAATCTAAAATTCAACCTCCTGAGTGTCTCACAAATGAGTGATAAGGGCTATGGCTCATTCTTCACAAAGGATTGTTGTAGGATTGTTGGACCAGAAATGGTTAAAAAGATTGAAGAAATAATAAAAAATGGAAAAAACTAACTTGTTGCTCAAAGAAGTGGCAATGTTTATGTGGTTGATTTGTCAAAAGAGAGCCCCAGGACTGATGCTTGTCTGTTCTCAGCTGCCTCTAACAAAGAGACAGAATTATGGCACAGGAGATTGGGGCACAGAAATCTCAAGACAATCACTGCTACATCCAAACAGGGGTTAGTAAGAGGTTTACCTCAAAAACTGTTCACCTGTCCTGAGCATTGTGTTTCCTGCCTAAAAGGAAAACAACATAAAAGCTCATACAAATCAATTGAAGAGTCCAAAACAACCAAGTGTCTGCAAATGCTCCACATGGATTTGTTTGGCCCAGTTAAAGTCATGAGTCTTAGGAAGAAAAGATATTGTTTGGTTATTGTTGATGACTTTTCTAGGTTTACATGGACTTACTTTTTACATTCCAAGGATGAGACTGCAGGCATTCTGCAAGACTTTGTGACACAGGTTGAAAAGCAGTTTGATCTTCTAGTAAAACTCTTTAGGAGTGACAATGGCACAGAGTTCAGAAATAAGGAGTTAGATGATTTCTGTGTGTCAAACGGAATTGTAAGGCAGTACAGCATTCCAAGAACACCAGAACAAAATGGGGTTGTTGAAAGAAAGAACAGGACTTTGATTGAGGCTGCCAGAACCATGCTTGCTGATTCAGGTTTGCCATTAACTTTTTGGGCAGAAGCAGTAAACACTGCTTGCTATGTCCAAAACAGAGTTTTAATCAACCCCAGGCATCAAAAGACTGCCTATGAATTGCTGTATAAAATAAAGCCATTGATTTCATATTTCAAAGTTTTTGGTTGCCCATGCTTCATTTTAAACTTAAAAGATTCTATCTCAAAGTTTGCAGCTAAAATTGATTGTGGTTATCATCTGGGATACTCAACCACTACTAAGGCCTACAAAGTGTTTAACACAAGGACTAAGACAGTGGAAGAGACTTTGAATGTAAAGTTCAATGAACTTTCATCAATGAAAATCCCAGCAAACCCTGCAGAATTATTTGATCTTGATAAATTCACATTTGAAAGTGTTGCTGTCTAGACTAACAATGCAGGTTCATCAGAAAATTCTCCATCAGACTTTGGATATGAAGTCATCATTCCACAACAAAAGTCTACATCAAATGGTAGAGCAGCAGATGCTCAAAACAGTTGTCAAAGTTCAACCACTGCTACCTCAACAGTTGTTGACCAAAGTAGCCCATCAACCCCTGCCTCCACATCATCAAACACTATTGATAAAAGTCCTCAAACAGTGGATCAAAGTCAGCATGTGTCCACACCACTTCCTCCTATTCCACCTCCATTTGAAGCCACTGATGGATCATCAAAGTCACCAGCAGTGGTTAGCTCAGATGATTCACATCTGCAGCCCTCACCACTCAATGCCATTGTTCCATACAAAGGAGATCTTATCTTCTTGAAGTCTCATCCACCTGACCAAATCATTGGCAACATCAGTGAAGGGGTGCTCACTAGAAGTCAATCCCAAAACATCTGTCTTTTTGCTGGTTTCCTATCTCTCCATCAGCCAGTCAAGTACCAAGAGGCACTAAAAGACAACAGCTGGGTAGAAGCCATGCAAGAGGAACTCCAACAGTTTAGAAGAGAACAAGTTTGGGAGCATGTACCATTGCCAGACGGTGTGAGTCCTATTAGAAAAAAGTGGGTCTTCAAAAATAAAACTGATGAAAGGGGTATTGTTGTCAAGAATAAAGCCAAGCTTGTGGTTCATAGGTTCAGACAGGAAGAGGGCATTGACTATGATGAAACATTTGCCCCTGTAGCAAGATTAGAAGCTATCAGATTATTACTGGCCTTTGCTCTCAACCACAACATCAAGGTGTATCAAATGTGCATTCCTCTATGGTAAGATTCAAGAAGAGGTTTATGTTTGTCAACCTCCAGGCTTTGAGGATCCATTTAATCCAAATCATGTCTACAAGCTAAATAAAGCTTTGTATGGCCTAAAACAAGCACCAAGAGTCTGGTATGAAACTCTTTCCACCTTTCTACTTTCCATTGGTTTCACAAGAGGTAAAATAGATAAAACACTGTTTTTGAAATAGAGAGGGAAAGTCTTGATGATTGTCCAGATTTATGTGGATGACATCATTTTTGGAAGCACATGTAATAAAATGTGTGAAGAGTTTAGGCAACTCATGACAGCTGAGTTTGAAATGATTGCAATGGGTGAACTCCAGTGCTTTCTTGGTCTCCAAGTAAGGCAACTGCAAAATGGCACTTTTATCCATCAAGGCAAATATGCCAAAGAACTTTTAAAGAAATTTGAGATAGATGATTGTAAACCATGCAATACACCCATTGCAACAAATAAAATAGTCATGTCTAATGAAAAGGATGATTTGGTTGATCAAACTTTATATAGAAGCATGATTGGGTCTTTATTGTACCTAACTACATCTAGGCCAGACATCATGTTTGCAACATGTGTTTGTGCAAGATCCCAATCAGCCCCCCGAAAGTCTAATCTTATTGTTGTAAAAAGGATATTCAGATACCTAAAAGGTGCTCCCACACTTGGTATCTGGTATCCAGCTGATGGAAATATCAAGCTTTCAGGTTTCTCAGATAGTGACTTTGCTGGATGTGACAAGACAAGGAAGTCCACTTCAGGAGGGTGTCAATTCCTAGGCAATTGCTTAGTGTCTTGGCAAAGCAAAAAGCAAGCAGCTGTTTCCACATCCACTGCTGAGGCAGAATATATAGCTGCTACAAGCTGTACAGCCCAACTGCTTTGGCTTCAAAATCAGTTGCGGGATTTTGGTATCACTGCCCTAAAGACACCTCTCATGTTGGACAGTCAGGCAGTAGAAAATATCATCAAAAATCCAGTTTCCCATTCAACCACCAAGCACATTGATATCAGACATCACTTTGTGGGGGATTGCTATGAAAAAGGTTTGATTTCTCTGCATCATGTTCCAACTAAGGATCAGCTGGCAGATGTACTAACAAAAGCATTAGATACATCTACCTTTGAAAGCTTGATCTCTAGGATTGGCATGCTGAACATGGAATAGCAAGCAAAATATTGTTTTTCTATGAATAAAAGCATTAAAATGTTTTCAGAAAATCAAAAATCCATCCTTAAAAATAGCTAAAAATGAAATTTTCATTAAATCCTAAAAGTCTGCCATAACCACTGTTTTGTTCAAAACATCTGTTCTGTGAAAAGTTGTCCACTGCTGAAAGTCAACCCCTGTTCTCTCATTTCCTTGGTAATCACTATTGTTCAAAATCAGTGTTTTTATCCACTGATAGGCTATCCACTGATAGTTAAAGTCACACATTGTTTTCTTTATAACAGTTGCAACCACTGATATTGCTCCATCAGTGGTTTCCTACAAACACCTGTCTTCCATTACTCATCAGGAGTTGGCACGTGGACAGTACATAGCGGTCAGATCTTTTGTAACCGCTGCCACATCAGCATTCACTTTTTCCCTATAAAAACCCTTATCAAAACCCCCAAACAAGGTTTTTACTGTCGAATCGAATTCAAAATTCCTTTCTCAAAGCAGTTATCATCCATTCCTCTCGATTCATTCATCATTCTTCTTTCTTCAAAATGGCAAAAACACCGTCTTCATCAGAAAAACCCACTGAAAAAGCCATAGAAATTCCATACAAAGCTCCTCACAATTACTTAGGTCTACTCACAAAACCCACTCACACTGAAACCTTCGATTCAATCATTGATGCACTTTCGTCTTCAAAGTACAAAACTTTGTTGACCGCTGATGCTCCGATTTACCTAAAAACCCAGAGAGAATTTTGGAAGAATGCCACACTTGAATCTCAAGGTGAAATAATCATAGCCATCAATTCCTCAATAAAGGATAAAAAGGTTCAAATTACACCAAAATCCATTTCAGGGGTATTTGAACTCGATGATCTGCAAGGTAAAACTTCTTTTCCATAAATCGAGTATAAAACTGATTTTATTGAGAGGGGGTATGATGCAGAAATGAAAAGGGACACCTTACAAAAAAAGTAGTTTTCCTCTTGCAACAAAATTTTTATTCCATACCCTCTTGATTTGTGTCTCAAATAAAACAACTGCTTTTAATGAAATACCATTAAAGATCCAATACCTGGGTTATGCTATTTTACATAAAGAAAATTTCAACTACTCCCATGAGATCTTTGATGACTTGGTTAAAAAAATTACCAGCAATTTACTATTTCCAAGGTTCCTAAGCTTTTATTTTCAAAAGAAATTTGGAAAGGATGATGCTCATGTACTCATCCAAGGTGAATCTTTTTCAATAAATAGCTTAACAGCTGAAACTTTTACAAGATTATCAAAACCTTCTAAAACAAAAACAGAGGCTCCTGAGCAGAATTTAGCAGCTACCACTGCTCCTCAGGCTCCTGCTGCTGAGCCCACTGCTCTAGGTAATCACAACAGCAAAACAACTGCTGTGAAACCCACACCTAAAACCACCAGAAAACCAAGACAAAAGAAAACTCAAAAGCCCCCTAAACCTACAAAAAAGGCAACTCTGGAAGATGAGATCCCAGAGCAACTTCCAGTGACAACACAAAAGTCACCAGAAACCACTGCTGCTAGTTCCTCACAGCAGATGGTAGAAAGATCTCAACCCTTGCCTCAAACTCCTACTGCTTCTTCTCAAAAAGAAAAGGTTGTAAGAATAGGGACACCACCATATGATGCTCTGGAATCACTTGCTTCCATCATCCACAGTCCACTGCCCGGGGCAAATTCGCTTTCTACACCCATACTCACTGCCACAATTCCCCCACAAATAAAGCTTTTGTTGGATGCTCTTGATTTGAACCAGACATAAACCAGTCCTTCTCACTCACCTGTAAATGAGAATATACCCCCAACAAGTGACTGGGTCTGGTGTTTCAGTCATTGCTAACCCACCAACAACACCTGAGGAGGTTACACCCCCTGAGTTACATGTAACTCTTGGTGGTAGTTCAAGTGAAGCAGCTACTACAAGTGTTGAACCAACTGGTTTGCACTTGGACAGTAGTTACATTAATCAGACTTCCTTGAAGGCAATTCCTTCTTTGGGAACCATGGTGCATCTAGTTTTTACCGGTTCACTAAAAGTGGTCACCCCGGCTGAAGGAAGAAGTCCCCAGTTCCAAGACAAAGGGGCATCAGTGGATGACTTTTGGAATACATTCCCTGAGTCAACCACTGTTACAACCACTGAATGTGGGAAATCAGATTATCCCATTAAGTTGGGTGATGGTTTAATGTACCGAGAATTGACGGATAGAGTTGACAAAATGGATACATCTGTTGCATAGATCAAAGACATACTGCAACAGTTGTTGAAAGTCCAAAAGGTACCACCCACTGCTGCATCACCTCCAACAGCTGCTCCATCATCTGTTCCTACTACAGATGAGCTGTGGAGTTTATTTCAACCTCTGCTCCATCATCAAAGAGAATTAGCTGATTAACAACGTGAGATACAAGTTCAAACGATCAGAAATCTCATGGAAGCAAGGTTTAAAGACACCCTGGCAGATATCAAGGATATCAAGGACCATTTATTGAACACCACTGGCACTGCTCCTCCCTCTATCATTTTTGTGGATAACCCACCACCAGCTGATGCCAAAAAAGGGGAGAAATTGAAGCAGTTGAAGAAAAAGGGGTATGAAGATGGTCTCTACATTGCACCTAACAATTCAAGCATGCTTGCAGACATCCCCAAGCCAGATGGGTCTAAAAAGGTTGATGTAACCACAAATGCCATTGCTGATGCAAAAGCAAGGGTAAAAAGGGATTTGGAGGCAAAGGATAAAGCCAGGTTTGAACAGGAGAAGAGACTTTTCATGGAACTGAATGAGCAGGGTACTTCTGAGCCAAAGGATGATAAAAATCCTGAGCCAAAAAGAAAGAATTCCACTAGAAAAGTGAGGGAACCCAAACACACACCATCCAGATCCACAAAACATACTCCCAAACCTCCTAAAAGCTCCACACATCAATCTCCCAAAACAACAGCTGTTGTAACACCTGTTGTATCAACAACTGTTGGTACTTCAGTGGTTTCAGCAGTTGTTAACCCAACAACCACCACTTCAACTACATCAACTGCTCTCACTTCAACCACTGCCCCACCAAAAATACCATCACCACTAAAAACAACTTCATCACCACCATCACCTCCTGCCAAAAAGCAGAAGACGGCTGAAGATACATCATCAGTTGTAATGACAACAATGGTTGAAACACCAGTTGTTTCAACAGCTGTTAGTCAGCCACCTTCCACTTCAATAACCACCACTCAAATCACCACCACTGAACCAACCAAAACACCACCAGCCTCTCCTAAACCAAAAAGGAGAAGGATAATTTTGAAAGATGATGATTCTCCACCACCACCAACATCTTCACAACCATTGTCACTTGCTATAATTCCAAACCCTGATCCACTTTCTTCTGCACAAGCTTTTAACCCAAATACTGCCATTGTCTCAGCAGCTGTCCAATATCCTCTGGAACTTATAGCAGTCAGAGAAGAGATCAAATCTTTTTATTCTGAAGATGACCCTGCTAAAAGGAAACTACCATCTGTTGAAGGATATCCAAGGCCAAATAATATTGAACAATACCTGAAAGTCAAAGCTCAACAAGCAGAGGAGATTTCTAAAAGAAACTCACAAGGAAAATCTGATAAGGAAATTCAAAGACACTATCAATTCCTGCTCACAGAAGTCAGAACATTGGAGCAGTTTTCAAAAGATTTGTGTCAAAAGCTTTCAGAAAGAGATGATGAAACCTTAAAGAAACATTATATTGAGCACATTATGGCCTTCAAAAGGTACAAAGGAGATAAAGCTCAATATAAAGAATGGACAGCGGGTGAACTCAAAGAGGAGTTAGAAAGGATTGAAAAGATGAATAAGGACAAGGTTAAACATACTCCACCTGTCTGGTCAAAATACATGAAAAAACTACCAGACAAGATGCTAGAGATGAAAAGAATGAAAGAGGAACTTATTACTGCTGATTTTGGGTCAAGAAATCAAGTAACAAGATGGAAGGAAGACAAGGTCAGGGCAAGTTACCAAAGGCTGGTAGAACTAAGGAAGAAAAATCATGATATTCCACAAAAGCCTGATTATTCTAAAGAAGTGGTTCCAGAAAAGCCACAAAAGCAACAATTCAAAAGATCCACTGCTCCACCTGATGCCTTCCTTTACCAAAGAAGGAGACAAAAGCAGATGGATAAAGTAACAGCAGCAGATCAAGAAGCAGAAGAGTATCTTGTGAAATAAGGAGTTAAAAGAATGATTGAAGAAAGACTTGAGTCTGAACAACCTTCAACTACTGCTCAGCCAGTTATTTCCAAGCCACCATCTCCAAACTCATCTGCAATAAAACCTCTCCCGAGAAACCCACTGGATTCAAAAATACTAAAGTGGAAGTCTGACAAACACACCCACGTATTGACTCTGATCAAATCCAGTGGTGAAGTGAAGAAAATATCAAGGGAACAAGCATTGGGCCTGGGTGTTGAAGATCTGCAAGATCTCCTTGATCTTCTACTGTGCAGGGATG
This sequence comes from Helianthus tuberosus, assembly GCA_030545235.1. NCBI lineage: Eukaryota > Viridiplantae > Streptophyta > Magnoliopsida > Asterales > Asteraceae > Helianthus > Helianthus tuberosus. The sequence goes on along the minus strand of CM060353.1, from coordinate 130,604,262 downwards.
AGGATGACACAGATACCCTGGACTTTGAGTTACAACTTAAAGGACAAATAAGGGAACTGTTGATGAGGCAATAAAGATCTACAATAATGAAGGGTTTTGGCATTATCTGTTCCAGGAGGAGATTGTTGGGATTGAACCCTATCAAAGGAACAGTTGATTAAAGCCAAAACCGGATCAGGGCAGTGGATCTAGAATAAGCACTGCTGTATTCCAACTTTCCCCTTGAAAGTGGTTCTAACAACTGATGACCTTCAGCCACTGATCCTTTACAACAACTGCTGCCTTGCAACATCTGATCAAGTATAAAGACTGATGAATACTAAAGCCCTGATGATCAATCTACTGTTATGGGTCAAGCACTACTGAAGAAACCAAGTACTGCTGGAGTCACAACAGTGGAAGGATAAAGCAGTAGTTTAGTCTTTCCTATGTAATGTATTGTAATCAGTAGTTAGCATAGCAGTGTTTGTATTAGATCAGTAGTTTCAAGTTGTTAGGAGGTTAGATGTCACTTTCATGGTGACGTCAGCCAAGATGCTTCAGTGGTTTGCTCATGCCTATAAATAGAACAGTACCCTATACTGTTCTATTAGCTCTTTCACCACTTGTCTTCCTGTATGAGCAAATACTGTGAGCTCAGGCTGAGGGGGAGTTTGTAGTACATGCATGCAAAATTGTAATCAGTGATTCGAATAAATTTAATCATTTGGTTCAATGTTCAAACATGTATGTTGAAAGCATTTCTCCTATTTGATTGTATGCAAAGTTTAAATCCATTTTATTTCCGCTGCAATTACTTGTTCATCTTCATTAATTTCTAAACAAAAACACAATAAAAAAGAAACTCATATCCTAACATACATGTCAAACCTTTTTCTACTGATTTTATATATTAAATAAAATATTTTTAACATTAAGGATTGATCAAAACTTAAGAATTTTATAAACATCTCGAATATCGTCAATTATCGACTGTTTACGCTAATTAGGCGCATAGTATAGTTTAAAACCATATTTAGCACCTAATACTTGTTACCTACTGATTTTAAAAATAAATTTTAATACTTTAACAGTAAGTATAAGTCTTGAACTCAGACTTCCAAATTTGACCTTAAAAACATATGTGAAATGACCAAAATGCCCCTACGGTGCATAGTTTGACCATAAATGAGAAACCTCACATATGTATAATATCTTACTGATGTAACTTGATAAAATAAATATTTTTACTGAATGTTTTAGAGCAGAACCTCAGTTTGCTAATAAACCTCGTTTATAAGCTTTAAAATGACCAAAATACCCTTACTGGAATTAAATTGATTTTAAATTCATTTGTGGCATAATTGTGGATATCCTACTGATATCATATCATATTTAAAGCATATTAACTAATGGAACTTGTACTTGACTCATCCGGTTACCCGTTATGCATATATGCGTTCGGTACGGTTTATGTAACTAGTTTGCATAGATTAGCCGAAACGGGTCAAACCTTATCATTTTGACTTCAAATTCCAGAATGTAATTAGTTTACCCATATAATACAAGTCTCCATGCTTGTTGGGTCTAAATTACATTCCAATCCGGTCATCGCTTAATCTAGCGTTTCGTACCGTAAACCTTTCTTTAAAACTAACCGGTCTAAGTTACAACTTAAATAAGACCCGTTAGGAAATCTAATAGGATATTAAAACATTCGTTCCAGATTAGGAGCCCTGTAAAAGTTCCTTGCACTTGCTGATTAGAATATACGGCTGAGTATAATTTACATTTAGCTCAGGTAAATACTTTTAACTTATTTTCCCTTACACGGGCTTGGGATACGGTAAATTATTACCGCTTGGTCGGGTATTGAATATTTAATCGATTAGTGGTTAAATCATTGAGATAACCCGTTTTAATCTGTTTTGTTTGGTACAAAGCCTTTGGGGGGTTAATGACCGTGTCCTAGATATCCTCGGCTCATTCATTTGAAATGGCCATGACTTAAGCACGGGGTGTAGGCATACACCTAACAGTTGCATATGTAGAAAGATATACCCACTTGTTGAGGATAACTCGCCGTGGGATTATATTAGTGGTGTGCCTATTATTCTTGTCTCGGCTCTTCTAACCAGGCCCTGAACGGACGACAAACATATAAATCTGTATACAAGATTATTTTAATAATTGTCTCAAGTTATAAAAGATTTTATGCCTTGCGCATCCAATCCAATTTTTATAAACACTTTTCAAATGAGTCAGTTAATTGTATTTACCAGTGTAAACTGATGTATTTTTCAAAAAGATTAAGTGCAGGTACTACGCGTAATGGGCTAGAAGCTCCAGAGTATTAGATAAAGAGTCTTGCAAGCTCTTAATACTTAAAGTCTGTCGAACAATATTTTCTTTATGTTCTAGATCCGCATGTGGATCTACTTACAACCATTGTGTAATATTTTATTATACTTTCAATTCGGTTTGTATTATTATTTTTAGACTTCCGTTGTGCATTAAACTGTAATTAATTGACCATGATGATATCAACTACGTCACGATACTCCCCACCGGGCCCACCGGTAATACGTGGAAATATCGGGGTGTGACAGTTTTCCATATGTATAAAACTCTTTTCGAAAAACTATTTTTCCAAAGAGTCAATTAATTGTATTTACCAGCTTTGGCTGACGTATTTTCAAAAGATTGAACAGCAGGTACCGAACCTTATTATAGGATGGGAATACGGGTCGGCTAGAATGAAGGCTAAGGAATTTGCACTCCTGAAGCTTAAGGCCTATGATGTCTAAAGCTCTGTTTATTTAGATCCTGCATGTGGGCTTGCATCAAACGGTTGTAATACTTTCATACACTCAAGCTTTATTTTAATAATTGTAATCCAATACTTTCGTTGCATATTATTATATTGTGATAACTGTTATCCAACCGTCACAACTGTACCCATCCGGGCCCACCAGAGATCGGGGTGTGACATTAGTTTCACATAACCCTTTATTTATATCGAATCTCGGAATACAAAAAGGTCACAAGTCGAAGCAAGTAGTAAACGGGTAACAATCCGAAAAGTCGGGTTGTTACAAATATTAAGACACCGATATCAGTTTTTAAAAGACTTTGTTTTGCTATTCAAAAAGGGGTAGCAGCGCAGCTTATTGCCCGGGCTTGAAAGCTTGAACGTATAGGTTGTTGGATCACAATAGGTGGAGTCTCTAAAAGCCTTATAGAAACATGAGACTGAAGAAGTCAGGCAGCAGTTGGTGTGAGTGACTCCGCCCGAAAGGTTAGCGAATCCGACTTCATTCTTTTTTAGGGAAAGAACTGACCCGAACCAAGGGGGTTATGCCTCCCTAAGCTGTCTTGATCCCTTAAGGGCTTCAAAATGGAAGGGCAGTTAATGGAAGAGTAACTTCTTCACCGGAAATACTAAATGGTTGTGAAGAAACTATCATACCGTCTATCTCGATGTAAATGTATAATGTAAAACAAAGCAAGTTGACTAATCAAACTTAGAGGTAGACCAGTAGAATTCAATAAAAATTGAAAAGTACATCTCCCTCACAAACAAACTTTGTTAATTAATAGTGAGGAAATTTTGGTATTTTATGAAAATGATTAAAGTAATAATTATTTATTAAATAGAAGCTATCCAATAACATTAGGAGTGAGAAACAAATAAGTGATATTTTCTTAGATTTTATAATCAAAACACTATTTTGATAAATATTTTGAGTTAAAACCATTATGGTAAATATTTTTTCTACCAACACTCTTTGAAAAAAAAAAACTCCTTAAAGTTGTGTTAATAGTAACTTTCACTTTTTTTCTTTTTTTTTATTACATACCTTATACTATAAATTATATATTATATATGTTTTTAACTCTATAGTTTATAACAATTATCAACTTACATGAACAGTAACTTTAACTTTTTCTATAAGTTTCTATTACAAAACTTATACTATAAATTATATAAGTTTTTAACCCTATAAGTTTGTTTGTATTTCTTATAACTTTCGCCCATTCGTTTTTTTTTTAAAGACTAAATACGTGGTTGCGAATTAATTTTAAGCATAACTTTTAAGATATGATTTTGTATAAAATTTCGAGTATGAAACTTTAACAAATCAAGTCTCATTTTGTGTCATAAGGTATAGTGAGTGTCGGTACTGAAACCATGACAAATTGAATAGACGTCGTCCTAAGAATATTGGTACCACGTCGATTCGGACCTTACAACATCGTTATCGGTTTCAGTACCATGAGAATAGCTACCAATATTCACTTTTATTATTTCTATCAATGTAACACATGTGTCGATATCCTTTCGAGCAGATCCTGACTGTATTTTTTGGTTTTTCTCATTAATGGCACCATAATTTTCTCCTTCACCACCATTAATGTGTTAAGTCCTACACCAATTTTATTAGGTGTGACAAAATTATTTAAAAGTGTGTGTCCTACACATTTTATTATGAGTCACAAAATTATTTAAAAGAAAAGTGTTGGGATCCTACACATTATGTACCCTACACCAAAACATTGTTTTTATGGTGTAGGAAACATTGTTTTTATGGTATAAAAAAACGTTGAATATGTAGGATCTTGTGCATGAATGTTTTTATTATGTAAGGTGCACTACTATTTTATAGGATAGACTCATTAAATGATTAGGGTTCGTTAATGTGAATATCAAAAATAAAGAATAGACTAATTAAATGATTTGTTTAAAATACCTTTGTACCATTTATTCATTTTATTCTTAATTCGTGATTTCTTCTCATTTGAACCTTCCACTATATATATGGGTTGGTTAACGTACAATTTTCCTTAACGTACGATGTGTACGTTGGGAAGTTACGCACGTTATAAAACTCAAAAACCCTAATCACGCGTGTTGAAACCCATAATCAAGCATGAACATAATCACACATGTACAAAATCAGAAATCACGCATGGGGTAAAAACCCTAATCACGCATGTTATAAAACTAATCACGCATGTTGTATTTTCCTAGCGTACGTTAACCCAAATTGTAAAAATACACTTTATATATATATAGGGAACCGCTAAAATGAAAACCATCCCCAGTTACGAGAACCGCGAGAACCACTCTCCACCAATCAGAATTTGTCACATGTACACTATTATTTTATATTCTAAGGGGTATTTTGGTCATTTGATTCAATTGTCTAATCCTCTGTCTCTGTCTCTCTCTCTGTCTCATTAAATACTTTTTATTACACCAAAAAATTCAAAACCTCTCATATCTCATCTCTCTCTCTGTCGAAATTGTTCCAGAACCACAATCATCATCTCTTTCTTTAAAATCCAGCATCTCTCATCTTCATAAGAAATCATAAAAATCATCTTCAAAAGAGCCAATGTCGGAGCTAGCGACGGACCTGACTTTCACCGTCGAAGTGCCGGTGGCCGGTTCCTGGTGCCGGAGCTAGGGACAGACCTGGAGCCATCGCGTCATACACTAGGAGCTAAGGCAGTCTCCACTGGCTGCCGTCTTCACCGTCATCGCCAGTGGCTCTAAACGCGGTCATGCAGTCGGCTGTCTTCACCGGCTTCTGAACCCGACCCTTCTAACTTCAGGCCTCTGGCCGGTCAACCTTTCATGAGTCTAAAGGTTCGAGTCTCAAATCTGATGTTAGTTATCTTTCTGGAAATGATGGTTTAATAAATGGTGGTTTCTCTCTCTAGAAATGGTGGGTGTTGTTTCTCTCTCTAGCTTTTGAGAAGTGGGTTTTGCATAAAGTGATTCGGTTGAGTTTTTTTTTGAAACAGTTTGATTTGTGTTTTTTGATGTAGGGGGTGATTTGTGTTCTTGATTCTGTTGGTTTGTGTGTTTTGCTTAAAGTACTTATGTTGGCTGGCTTCGATGTCGACTGTTATTTGCTAGCGGTGTCGATGGTGTCGTCGATGTCGGAGGTGGTGGCTCTGTGAAGATTGACGGGTGGTGGGTTTTGACGGCGATTATGTGGGTTTGGGGTTCTTTGATTCTGTTGGTTTTTGTTATGATGGGTGTTGATTGGGGTTCTTTAATTCTGTTGATTTGTGTATTTTTGATAGTTTGGGTTTAAATTAAAGATATGGGGATTTCGAGTTGGCAGTGATAGGGCGAGATTTTTTTTTCCGACAGTTTGATGACGATGGCGCGGCAATGACGGTGGAAGGTAGGTTTTTCACCTACAACCCCGCTTTTGCAGCCATGAGTATTGAAAACTTTAAGCCAAACTCCGGTTTTTTCAATACCCCACACATGATTTTTGAGTTTGTCTTTTTTTTGTTGGGTTTTTGATTTTTTGTTGTTGGTTTTTTAGGTTTTTTGTTGTTTAGAGAAAAGTGTTTTGTAAAAAAATGTTTTTTTACAACTGCAATTTTTTTTTGTAAAAAATCTTTTTTTACAATAGCAAAAAATTTTTGTAAAAAATGTTTATTTTTTACAACCGTAAAAAAGTGTTTGTAAAAAATGTTTTTTCACAACCATAAAATTTTTTTGTAAAAAAGTTGTTTTTACAACCGTAAAAAAAAATTTCTACATTTTTTTAACTAAAACGTAAACTTTTAACGTAAAACATAAAACGTAATACATTGTGTTACGTAAATTGTAAAACATAAACGGTAAAACATTTTTCGTGTAAAAACATAATACGTAAAAAAAATTTATGTAAATTGTAAAATGTACAACGTAAAACGTAAAAACTTTTTAATGTAAAACGTAAAACATAAACTTTTTAAAGCAAAACGTAAAATGTAAACTTTTATGTAAAAGCTTTTTAACGTAAAACTTTTTTATGTAAATTGTAAAACGTACAACGTAAAACGTAAACTTTTAACGTAAAACGTAAAACTTTTTAACATAAAACGTAAACTTTTTAACGTAAAACGTAAAAAAACGGCGCGTAACAACGGGGCGTAAAAAGCGGCTCGTAAAAAAACCGAGTGATAAAACGGCGCGTAAATAAGGGGCGTGAATACGGGGCTAAAAACGGGACGTGAAAAACGACGCGGTAAAAAACGGCGCGTAAAATCGGTCATAAAAAAACGGCGCGTGAAAACAGGGCGTAAAAAAACGGCGCGTTAAAAAATGACGCGTAAAACCTAGCATAAAAAAACGGCGTGTGAAAAAGTCGGGCTTAGAAACGACGTGCAAAAAAATGTTTTTGTTTAAAAATCTGGATATAAAATGTTTTTTAATAAAAAAATTCTGTTAAAAAACAAGTAATATAATAATACAAAAAAGTAATAAAAAAAACAATAAAGACAAAAATACAAAAAAGAGTTAATTTACTAAAGTAGCATTTTGGATTAAAATATTAAAGATATAATAAGATAAAAAGTATATAATATTAGTTTTAATTACTTTTAATCTCATCCATCCATTTTGAAGATATAATGATTGAAAATTGGTTCTCTCGATTCTTACAACTGGGGATTATTTTCTTTTTAGCGGCCCCCTATATATATATATATAGGGTAGGGATCCTAAGAGAAGTCCACCCTATTTGAGAAACTTGAGAAGCAATCTGGACCACACATTTTCCCTAAGCAAAAAATGCAAAAAAAAAAAGGTAAAAAAAATGCAACATTTTTTTTTTTTTTTTTGGAAAAATCGCAGTTTTTTCTTTAAGGATTAAATTTTTTATTTTTTTATTTTTAATTTTTTTGGGGATTTATAAAAATGTGTATATTGTTAATCTTTTAACTATACATATATGTATATACATGTTTAAAATTGAAAAAATATGTGTTATAAATCCTAAACCTTATACCATAAACACTAAAGTTAAACCTTAATGCTAAACCCTAAACCTTAAAGTTAAACCCTAATTCTAAACCCTAATGCTAAACCCTAAAGCTAAACCCTTAATGCTAAACCCTGATGCAAACCCTAAAAATAAAGTTAAACCTAAAAGTTAAACCTAAAAGTTAAAGCTAAACCCTAATGCTAAACCCTAAATACTATTACTAAACCCTTATGCTAAACCCTAAACCCTAAACCATAAAGCTAAACCTTAAACCCTAATGCTAAACCCTAAATACTAATGCTAAATCCTAAATAACACTTATTTTTCAATTTTAAACATGTATATACATATATGTATAATTGACAATATACATATATGTATAGTTGAAAAGATTAACAATATATACATGTGTATAAATCCAAAAAAAAAAAATTTTAAAAATTAAATTCTTAAAGAAAAACCAACAATTTTTCCAAAAAAAAAATTGCATTTTTTTTACATTTTTTTGCTTAAGGAAAATGTGTGGTCCAGAATGCTTCTCAAGTTTCTCAAATAGCCTACTACTTCTCACATGATCCTTATCCTATATATATATATATATATATATATATATATGTATGAGATTAAAAGTAATTAAAACTAATATTAAATACTTTTTGTCTTATTATGTTTTTAATATTTTAATGCAAAATGGTAGTGTAGTAAATTTACTATTTTTTGTCTTTTTGTCTTTATTGTTTTTTATTACTTTTTCGTATTATTATATTACTTGTTTTTTTAAAAAATATTTTTTATTAAAAACCATTTTAGATCCAGATTTTTAAACAAAAACAATTTTTTGCAAGCCGTTTTTAAGCCCGGCTTTTTCACGCGCCGTTTTTGCGACCGATTTTTTACACGCCGTTTTTATTCCCGATTTTTACGCGTCGTTTTTACGCCCTGTTTTTCCGCGCCGGTTTTGCAACCGGTTTTTTAGACGCCGTTTTTTATGCCCGATTTTACGACCAATGTGAACACAATAAAATAAACACAACCCACCACCACCCAAAACCTAAACACCCACCACCACCCAAAAACCTAAACACCCCACCCCTAAAAAAACTATATCACGCGTTGCAACAGCGTTGAAACGTAAAATAATTCAAATTTATACCGCCTAGCGAAAACGTATTGTATTTGACCTGGCTCGTTTGCAAACAAAACTTATGATATAAAACATAGACCAGCCGAAAATATACACAAAAAATAAGCATGAAAGCGTATTATTATATATATGACCAGCGAAGCACGTAAAACTCAAGGAGATTAAAATGACATTTTACAAAGTTTTTATAAAGCTAAAAGGGTGTAAGTTACAATGCAAAATATTGAGGAACTGAGATACAAAACAACAAAAAAATAAAAGACAAAAAAAAACATTGATCAACTATCGCTACAGTAAAAAACCATTCTACAATTGTTATTTATAGTAATTTGATCGGGCTTGTTTCGAACAAAATTTATGACAAAACATAGAATAACCAAAAACATACATTAAAATAAATACGAAAACATATCCTATTTTATATAAACCAAATATTTGATTTTTGATGATCCTGCATGCACCAAACAAATCAATTAAAAAGTCATGCACAAGGATTGTTTTTAAATTAAAATATTTTAACCATACCAAATAATCAAGTTAGATAAATTACACCGTGGTTTTTTCTTTAAGTAGACACCCCACATAATATACCTTTATTTTTTAAGGTGACTAAAAATTAGATTCACATGTGAGGTAAGATCATGGGTGTATAACATTTAAAGTGTTAAAGAGTGACATGACATGTTAATTGACATTGCAAACCATTTTCTCTTTGTGTTAAATATCATTAAATGGGTTATGTGTTAACATGTTTAACCCAATTTTAAGATATCGAATTAATTATTTTTTTCTTTTTTTTTTAGACCAAAAACCACTAAAAGATAGGGTTAGATGAAGTTAATGAAATTAAACCATATCCTTGAGGTAAGGCAAAGTGAAATGGGGGGAAAATGTTGATATGACACTTAGGTAGAGTTAAGATAGGTTAAAATATATTCAAAGGCCTAAGATTCTATACTGAATTAGGTTTTGTTCATAATTGTATCTCTTTGAAAATTTGAAAATGTAATTAAAATTGTGTGCTATAAAATTGTGCTTTTTTATAAAACTTAAAATAACACTGTGTAATAATAACTTAACTAGTTTGACATGTGAAATAACATTATGTATTATAAAATAATAGGATTTATACAAAATAAATAAAAAACAACATTTTCAAAGACTTTTTTATTAACGTTTCTAAGTGAACTCGAGTTAGTTCACATGTTAAACAAAGTGTTTCAACTTTCAAGTGAAACATAGTTGTCCATGGTAAAAATGAGGATAATTAGTTTTTTTTTTTTTTTTTTTAATTTTTCAAAGCTTTTTTTTTTTTTTTCTAAATATCATTTCATTCCAATAGCTGAAGAACACGAGTGAATAATTAGAAAAAGTTAATCAGAAGCAGGTGGTACATAATTACAAACTGAAGAAACAACAAGCAAATTGGGTGTAAACATGAGGATATTGACAATAATCTTGACATGCATAAGGATACCAAGAATGTGAGTAACTATTTGTATGTGATTAATTCTTTGGTTTATTTTCACAAACAAACACCTGATCGTGCCCACTACACCATAGTTAGTTTAGTTAGGGATCAGACCGTTAGTACCTAAATACATAGATCCTGCTATAGGAGATTCGTAGAATAAATATAAGTTATGTCTATGTGGTCGATTGAAATTTCCATCAAACATTTATAAGGTATGTTTATGTAGCGAGATTGAAATTTCTATCAAACGTCAAGTTTACAATTTCATAACCTTGCTCAAATCCGGAAGTGATGTTTGTTCTCATATTTGCAATTCGATCTTGTTTACTTGAGTTCTTGCTTCTTAATTTTCTTGCATAATTTAGTTAAAAAAGAGAAAAAAAAAATACTTTTATATCCAAACAATATGCCTACCACTAATCACCTGATCTTTATGGATATGATACCATATACCCTACCTATCTAGGTTATTTCGTTTAACTTGACGACAGTCATCGTATCAAAAGCAACCAATTTGATAACTGATAGATGCATCTATGTGAAACACACAATTCATAAATAAGTCATCCTATATGTGTCTATACACAGACAATAATCTTATCACATACGATCAATATAAAAGATATGCTACAAAACAAGGTTCAACGTGAGACATATTGGACAAGAGAATGCAATTAGTAGATATGTGTATTAACAAATAGAGGTGCAGTTATATCCTGGAAATCTTCCAAATAGAGGCGAGTTATGAAATATAACTTTATCGTAATATGGAGAAAATTTGGAATGATTACGTTAATTTATATATGCTACAATGTCCTAGACAGGTGCCGGCCATATATATTGTGATAGTCGATCGTCAATTGACAATACTCATAGCACGGTGTATAATGGCTAGTGAAGGTACATATGTTTGACGTAGACATGAATTTAGTTTTCAATATAGATTTAATCAAAACCATGTAGTTAGATGAGTTTCGGATCTAATATAGACTTCATTAATTCACTTTCCCGTATGTATATAACTGTGGGCATCATGAGAATTGTGAAGTCAAAAGACTTTTTCCAAAAGTCTTGGGATTCATGTTGGCATGTAACATCAAATTGTAGATAAGGTTTTGTCATGAGTCAGTTTTATAAACGGTGCTTGTTGTTACACATGGTTATTTAATGTGATGTTGCTTTCTTGAACCAAGAATTTGTTCATATTTATCTATCGCATCTGTCATATATTTTATCTAATTATGTGGAGCAAAAATGTTGATGAAATAGTATAAGCGTGACATTAGTGTAAGAAAAAAGAAAAATTCTGACCATAAATTTTATCTACCTATGACCAACGTACCTAACAATGTGTCGAAGAGAACTTAAATCCATCATGTAAAACTATTTCCTTCAAATTTTTATAAGTTTTTTAGTGGCGAAGCGAGACGGCAAGGATAGTAGCAACAGTGGCACGGACCCAAGATTTATATCTTGGTGTGTGTGGGTGGGGGGGGGGGGGGGGGGGGGGGGTTGTGGGCTTAACCCTTTTTTTTTTTTTGAGGAGAGTGGGAGGTGTCACAGAGTAGGTCCGCCACTAAGTGGCAGCCGAGGCACCGGTGGCCATGTTGACCATCAACAAGAGGTGGGTAGGGTTTGATGTAACAATGCATGAGTTATAGAATTGCAATAAATTAGTGAAGTTTGTGCAGTTTTGCAATAAATTCCCCTTAAATTTTTTAATGTAAAATTGTCATTTGAACTTTAATATACGTAAGATTGAAAATAGAGTGTCTTTTTTTAATTTTGTTGATAGTTGGAATATAATATTTTTGGATTTTTAAATATATTTAATGGCATATTTGTATACCAGATTACCATCCTTGGTTGTTATTGATAGTTGGAATATAATTGTTTTGGATTTTTAAATATATTTAATGGCATATTTGTATACCATCCTTGGTTGTCATTGATAGTTGGAATATAATTCTTTTGGATTTTTAAATATATTTAATGGCATATTTGTATGGTTGTTAGGCCGGAGGGTGTGGGGGGCGCCACCCCCGCCATGTCATCACCTATAGCGCCCGGGGCGCTATACCCCCACACCCACCAAATTAAAGGGGGCGCTATAGAAGGGGGCGCCATCATGTTAACTTGAAGAAGGGGGGTTATCAGGTGGGGCCCATTTAGTTAAACCAATCAAAATTTTTTTTTTTTTATTTTTTTTTTTCTCTATAGCGCCCGGGGCGCTATACCCCACACCCACCATATTAAAGGGGGCGTTATAAAGCCCACTTGGCTGACGTGGCGCCTACGTGGCGCTGAGGTGGCATTTATAACCCCCAAGGGCTCCATCCCACACCCTCTAGCCTTAGCATGACATATGCATATTTACTGAGAATGACATCATAAATTCATTATTCATTTATTTCTGTTTGGGAACCACCGAATTAAAATCAGCGTCTCATCTCCATTATTGTGTTTATCTAAAAATAAATATTCAAAAGTATATTCTTCTTCCGGCTTAAATACATATTAAAAATGACTATGACATTATAGTCTAGTGACATCTTCGTGGTGGGATAAACCTTATGACTATCAAGTCATAGGTTCGATTCCCAAAGGGGTGGGGGGGAGGGGGGGGGTTTCTAAATTTATTGGGTTTCCTTCTAAATTGGGGTATTGGCATTATTGTCTAGTAGAGATGGATATGATCGAATAGTTTCGCAAATGGCACGATGATACTCTAATAATCCATCAGTGATCCAAATTTGTCGTTAAAAAAAACATATTAAAGATATATCTATGATTAAAATATATGGTAGTGTCTTTATCTAAAAATAAATATTCAAAAAGAATCTTCTTATTTAGGCTAAATAGATATTAAAAATATATCTATCATTACGTGGTTTCATTATACTATCTATATGAAACCCTACTGAGTGATTATATAATTACGTAAAAACAAAACATGTAATACATAATATTTCATATGTAATACCTAATATTTCGAGTATAATCACGTATTAAGAATAAAATATATACAAAACATTAGCCAAATCTAATAACCACATAATGTCGTATATTAGAAATTTAATCACGTAATAAACATAAACAATTAAGTTCTTATTATTGAATGTGTAATTGATGTGTGCGTGAGTGTTATTAGTTTTTAATGTATATGTTAAGCCCTTTTTAACACTTTTTAGCCAAGTTTTAAATTTATAAAACACGATATTTACTAACACTAAACTCACATATGGGCAAGTGCACCCATCGTGAGCATAGTATAGTGTTGGCAAGATACCGATGTCGTCCAAGGACACAAGAGCTTTTAGTACCGGTTTATCCTCAACGTCTAATCAAATCAAAAGTTTAGAAAAATGTTTTAAATTAGAAAAAGAAAATAAAAACTAACTAAAATGCTGAAAAATAAAAATAAAAGAAAAAACAGATAGACAAGATGAATCACTTGGCTCCGACTCGTGTATATTGTAACCTTTGATTATTTCCGCACTTTTGCACATTTTAAGAGATTATCTTAGTTATTGTAGTAGGCCCCTCTTTTGAAGGCGACGTTACCCTCAACCCAGTAGTTTGAGTCAGCAAGGATACAATCCTAAAGGGTCGGATTATTGAAAGATAATTAATTAAGTTATTAATGCATATTATGGTAGGCCCCTCTTTTGAAGGTAACGTTATCCTCGGCTAAGTAGCCAGAGTCAGCAGGGATACAGTCCTAAGTAGCCGGGTTAAAGTATTAATAGTAGTTTAACTTATGAGGGGATCAAAGAGTTTGGACCCCCGCCATCCAATACCGTTAAGTATTGAAGGAGGTCCTACTAAATTTGACCCAGGTCCTTTGCAGGATCTATACACTGAACAATGGCAAGACTCTTACCAAACTGTTCCCTTAACCCCCGACCAGGTAGCCAACATACCTCCATATAGACCGTGGAGATATGAATGGTGAAAATCTTTTATTTTATATAGACAGTAAAATAACGCCAAGACACCACAGACAAACGATAAGGAAAAATCATCTTCAACATAAGAAACTAGTTATTAAAGTCATTAATACATAACCAAGTAAAAAGTGCGAAAAGATTAAAAATAAAAAGTATTACACTAGACACTTTGTCTTCACCAAGTGATGTAAGAGACTTTGGCAAACATGGCCTTGATTGTCAAGAACTCTTACGATCAATCTTGGATCCCGAGACGACTCACACACTCTATGATGGACAATGGATGATGGTGGTGGATGATGGTGTTATGGTGGTGGTGGGTGGTGGGTGAAGTGTGAGAGAAGCGGTGTGCCAAGGGATGGTTTGAGCTTGAGCCAAGCACTCCTATTTATAGGCTGAACAGAAGCTCGGGCACGGCCCCGTGTCCACATCCTTCTCTGTCTTCATTAATTGCTCTTGTTTGTATTAGTTGACCACGGCCCCGTGTCCGCTGGGCACGACCCCGTGTGCAGAAGCATATCTGTACTATCAAGATTTGCCTGGATTCTGCGAATCTTATAGTTGAGCACGGCCCCGTGTCCGTTGAGCACGGCCCCGTGGTGGGCGATGGAAGCTTCTACAACTTTGTCTTTTATGCTGACACTTGGGCACGCCCCCGTGCTCATTGAGCACGGGGCGTGTTCAGCCTTCTGTTCTCTTGTTTTGCTTGGGAAGATGCTGTCGTGGGGTCAGGCATGTCACGTTTGTTCCTTTTCTTGTATTTATATTAGATTTAGCTGCCTTTTTGCTTCTTTTGTTAATTTGAGCTCATTTAATCCTTAAAATACAAAAGGAAGACAAAAACACACTTTTTCCAACATTAGTACTAAAAAAGGGTTAGTTTTATGCCACAATTGATGTAATTTATATGTTGCATTTTGCACACATCAAATGCCCCCACACTTGAATCTTTGCTTGTCCTCAAGCAAAACTCCTTATAATGTGGCTTTACACTCCCAAATGGAATGGGTAGAAGAGAAGGTTTTTGGGCTTGTCATAGAGTGTCGGGATTTCCAAGATTCTTTATTAAATTTTATTTTTATTTATTTACAATCCTATTCGTCATGATTTATTTAAAACTTTTCATAAGATAAATTACTTATTAGGGCATAACATGCCTCTTTAAAATTCTATTTATATACAAGTTCACATACCTCACGGGGGATCACTCAACACTCGGCCGAAGATGTATTTTAGTGAATCACTCGAGAGCGGCATGGAACTTACTCCTACCATAGGCTTGCCAAGCAATCAATCCTCCTCCTTTTTAACTATATACCTTTGTAAATATCAAGAGGACTTTTGGGTGAAGGGTTAGGCTTGGGTTAAAGGTAGGTGGTTGGGTTAGTGGTTAGTAGAAAAGGGCGAAAAGCGTAAAAAGCATCGGTTTTCGTAAGACTTTTTATTTTTGCAGTTTTTATTTTGATGAAGCCATAATTCAAACAAAGTTATTTTTGATGAACTTGCTTGCTTATTTCTTTTGCTTCATCATCAACAATTTTTTTTTTTGAAAGTCATACGAAAAACCGAGCTTGTCACTAAAACAAAGGGTTAAAAATAAAAAGGTTTTGGTGGGTGAAAGGGTGTTTGGTTTGGGTTAAGAAATGAAAAGGTTTAGGCTCAAAGGGGTTAACTAGGGGGATTTTGGGTAGGTGGTAAAAAAAAAAGAAAAAATAATGGTGTAGAAATAAAAAGGGTTAGTCCTAATGCCTCCATGATTTACTTACTCGGGTTTAAGTTGGTAAGGACCGGGAATGCATCGTCGTGGCAAGTTCTAGAGTCGTAAGAACCAAGCGGCTATTCACACAAGAAACGAAAAATGAGCATTTAGTTTAAAGATATATATTTGTATGGTCAATAAAGGCTCAAAACTCACTTTTGTGGGAATGGGTTTTTATGTGATCAAGTATATATAATCAAATTTTAACTAAGCTTGTCATGCCGTTTCATAATTTTCTTATGTTGGTTCTTTTTATCACGACGCTATCGGTTGTAAATTTGTAAAAATATAACCTTTTTAGAATTTTGAAATTCCCAAATTAAACCTAGACAAGTGATTAGCGGTTCCAATAGAGTTTTGTGTAAGGCTTGTTATTAGGACTCGCAAGATTCAAGGTTTTAGCATCCCCCCACACTTAAATTACACATTGTCCTCAATGTCACATTGTCCTCAATGTGTCCCAAAAATAAGTTTTTAGGTTGATTGAATGTGTAAAAAGTGTGAAAAAGCAAAAAATTGTGTTACTGGACACGGCCCCGTGGTGTCCGGGCACGGCCCCGTGTTCAGGTGCCAGTAACAAAATTGAAAAAGAGAAACAGAGCCTGGACACGGGGGCGTGTTGGGTGAACACGGCCCGTGTCCAGTTTACCTGAACTGGGCATTTTCTGCAGACTATGCAGCACGGGGCCGTATTGGGCGGACACGGCCCGTGCTGAACCTGCTGTAATGAAGAAAGTTCGTCGGATGGCCCTGTTTTCCTGCATGGGGTGCTGGTTCAAGTTTCCCTTGTTTCCCTTGCCATACTGAGTGTGTTTTATTCCTAAAAATTAAAACTAACTAGAAAACATAAAAATTAATCTAAACTAAACTAAGGATAGTTCCGCGGAATGCCTCTGTGGTGCGCCACGTTTATAAGGGTCCTTGGCTAGACCCAAAGCATGGTCATATGTCACCCAAGTGGGATGTTTAGCATCCCATGCTACACCGTCGGAGAGCGTCATCCAAGCTTGAGTCTATGACATTCATGTAGTTGACCGGGTCTTCGTCTTCTACTCTCTTTCCAACTCCAAACTTCACTTCCTCATCCCCAAACTTTAATGTTAGTGTTCCGTCATTCATATCCACCACCGCTTGGGCGGTGGCTAGAAATGGCCTCCCGAGGATGAGAGGGACATCGGCGTCTTCTTCCATATCTAGTATGACAAAGTCGGTCGGGAAGACTGTTGGATCGTTGTTTGACCCGAATGAGTCGTTCCGAAGAGTTTTACATCCAGTTTAAAGGCGGAATCAGTAAACCGGACACGAATACAGCTTATACTCTTTAATCTGTTGCTTGTATTGCTTTAACAATGATTACAACCTTAACAGAAATCCGGCAGCACTTCGTTACACTTTCAGAAGTCGCGTACCAAGTGAAATGACAACAACCCTATATATAGACAAGTAGATTTCGCTTGAACTGGCCTGAAGCGAAACTGACCTGAAGCGAAATCAACTGTCTGAAGCGAAATCAAGTCATGATGATTTCGCTTGAACTGATTTCAAGCGAAATCTTCATGTTACACAAGTCTAAACCCTAATTAAAACCCTGTTGTGTGTACATTCACCCTATCTAGACATAAGACTTGATTATGACGTAATCAACAGACATACAGTGCACCAACAGACTCCCCCTTGGATGTTGATGAAGTCTTTGGCTTCAAGTCTTTGTCTTTAACATTCTTCAAACCTTGTAAACACTTTCCTCAATCTTTATCTTCAACTCAGACTCCCCTTTTCACAGACTCCCCCTCTCGATATGCTAGAATCTGAGATATCTGATTCAAGCTTTATCATTTAGCTTCCTTGGGAATTCCTGAAACCTGCAATCACTCATCCAACTATAAGTAACAACATTTTAGACTATCCAGAAATCGAAACCTGGCAATTCCAATCAAATTCTCTAATCTACTCCCCCTATCAACATACTATACTGATATGGCAGTGTTAAAGAATCCATCTCCCTCACAGTTTATCATCCAAGTCCAAATTAATGACCTTGGAGATATCACAAACTATTTTTGAAATTTTTGATTTTAAATTCAAGTTTCAATTTAATGAACTTGTTTTATTTTTCAGAAACACGATCAGCTTACTTAGATTTTGAAACTCAGCAATCTCAAATATTAGTTGTCGAAAATAAAGCAGAAATCAAAATCTTTTTGTATTTTCTGAAAACATAAAACAATAAAGAAATATGTACAAACATATTTACAGACAATATTTTTGTTTTGAGTATGCGTCAGAGGATCATATCAGTTTTTGACAAGTCACAAGTACCGTTGAGCTTAATTTCACAGTAAGAATTAAACAATTCACTTAGATTGTCGATATACTGATCCACTTTAAATTCTCACACAAATTTCAACTGATTCAGGATACGAATTAGGTATTTTAGGAACTTAAACTCATTCATGTGTCCCACCTCTTGAATATACTCCCGTATCCAGATCCCAATATTCAGTCTTACAGGTGAGTATACCTAGATGATATCTGTCAGGGGTTAAATGCGAGGGCCGTGAGAACTCAGGTCGATCTTTCGATACGCAGAGAGATGACGGCTTCGACTTTTCGGTGTGTCCCCTTTAGAGGATCTTTTTTTACAACAGCCATGATTAGCATTTTTCAATGTTTCATCATTTTTTAGCTGAGGGTGGTGCTATATTTCAAGCAATGCAGAAAGTATTCTCCGGGGACTAGGTCAGAAATTCCTTTCAGCAGAAGTCCCGGGATAATACCCCAGATATCACTAAGCATAAAGACCTAGTATCTCAGAATAAGGGACCTTTCAAACGAGATTTCAGGGGTTACCTATATATCCAAGTAGTGTTCCCCACGAATTCACAAGTTTGAATTTAGGTTTATATCCCGAATAAATCTACTAAATGTGTGAAAACCTATCGACACATCATCAGTAAGATTGTTTAACTCTTTTAAACTATCCAAATCTTTAGCGTACTGTAACTGTCTACTGATGTACTATCATTTCCTCTTTTTACGCAAAAACTCAAATTTTTGAATTTTTATCATGTTTTTTTTTTTTACTTTTTCAAATTTTCAAATGTTTTTGTATTTTCTAATGACAATTTTTCTCCCCCTAAAATGCAAAACCATTTAAAGAAAAATTTGACAACCAACACTGATAGCTTTGTCTCGCCATCCATTTTCTGCTTCAAGCGCTCTGATTGGCAGAAAATATAATGTACCCCCATGATTTACAACCCATTGATTTTCGACAGTTTGAAAACCGTTTTTCAATCTTGTGAAAGTAATCATGTTTGTTCAGCCGTGAGGGTTTCGGCGTATTCAATCAACATACAATCAAACAAAATTAAAAACAAACATATTTTTTGGGTTTTTTTTTTCAAATTTTAACAAACTAAAAACATATTTTTGGTTAATTATTTTTTTTTTTAAATTTTTGGGTTTTGAAAATATTGTTTATTTATGTACAGAAAATAAACTGAACTCCCTGTTCAACCAAACCAGGGTCCTGCAACCTCTTCCTGTGCCAGGTTGCTCCAACTGCCATTCTCACAGTCTTCAGCTTCATTGAGCACCTGCACATTCAAATTTTATCAATCATTTGAACAATTTAGCCCAGGTCTGTTGAACCTTAGGCATTTCAATACAAAAATGTTTATTCAATTTTGGAAACTCTTTGTCATTTAAAACTTGTTCAACTTTGAATTCAACTTTCTCATCTTTTACCATCGTCACTTGTTTCTTAGCACTCCACATTTGACCTTTCGGAGTACCTCTTTTGTAAAAATTTGTCTCTTTTTGAACCTTTTGATTTTGAACAACATTTTTAGGTTTCCAAAACTCTTGAGGTTTTGTCATATCAACAGATGTTCTCCAACTCTGTGTTGTTCTCAATCTGGGTGTGTGAGAATTCCAGGTCTGTCTTGAATCGAACCTGTTCGTGTTAGATTTCCAATTTTGATTTGAAGCAAACTTGTTTGTATTGTACCTCCAAGTTTGTTTCGAATCAAATCTGGTTGACCTTGATTTCACATCCTCAGATTTCTGTTTTTCAACATCAACAGGCTTTGGATTTGGACACTTTCGTGCAACATGTCCAATCTGATCACATTTAAAACACACTTTCTTTGAAACATCCTTGGCCTGTTGTTGTTTCTTTTTCAAAGCATCAAACTCATCATTAGACTGTTTCATTTTGAGTTCTTTTTCTTCTTCTAAACTGCCTCCTTCAACAAAACTCGTTTTTGTTTTAAAATTCAGAGTTTCATTTCTTTTCCAACTTTGTTTCTTCTTATAACCCAACCCAGCCTTCATGTTTTTCTTCTTATAACCAGGTTTGTTATACGAACCTCTATGACTCTTACCAGCAAACTTTGAAATCTCAGACTTTTCAATCTCAACCATTTTGAAAACTTTATCAACCTTTTCTGAAATCACATTCTGAATCGGGAAAACAACATCTAAGAATAATTTGTCTGATCCAATCATGGTATAAACCAATCCTTTTGAATCATCATTCAAACTTTCCTCGGATTTTGTGTTTTTCAGATAACCATCATGAAGATTTCCTTCATCTTCATCCTGTGATTTAGACTTACCTTTTGTAGACTCATCTTTCAAAACGCTTTCAACAACCTTACTTACCACCTCTGAATCATTAGCATCATCAGATTTGGAGTAAGTCACATCGATACTTTCAGGTAACTGGTCAGCTATGTTCAAACCCTTTGCCACCTTTTCTTCATCATAAAAAGTATAATTGTTTCTCAATGGTGGTGGTACCTGATGAAATTCTGAACCAATACCCTTTTTGCAATTTTCAGTATCTTTGTCATCTGGTGTGATGTTGAAAATGCGTTCGAGAATGTACGAATTGTTATGATAACTTTGAAGTTTTGTAACAATCTTTTCTTTTTCAGCCAAGACTTGCTTAAGATTAGCAATTTCATCAACACATTTGTTCAATTCAATTTGCTTTTCTTTAAACCTTCTTTCATACATTTCTTTAGTTGTTAAAGTTTCAGACAATCTTTGATCAAAACTTTTGACTTGGCTCTTCAAAGTATCATAAGCTTCTTGTACTCTCTGACTCGACCACTTTAAAGAATCATACTGTTTTTGTAAATCTTGAAATTTTGATTCTTTTTCAACACAATCGACACATTTTGTAGAACACAGTTGTCGATAAATATCATTATCCTTTTGAAGACCTTGACATTTCTGTGTCAAATTTTCAACTTTTAGTTTCAAAATTTCTTCTTTTTCAATCATTTCTTTACATTTTATCGTGAAACCATTTTCAAGTTTGTTTAAATCATTTTCTTTTGTTTTTATGATGTCATCTTTTTCAGTACAGACTTTGCACATTTCTATGCAATTCCTGCACTTTTGTTCTTTTTCATCAACCAAATCAACATTCGATAGATCAGAATATTTTCTAACCTCAGTCTCATTCAGCACCGTTTCTTCTGATTCAACTTTCTGGTCGTTCTCCTTTTCTTCTTTCTGAGCTTCTGCATTCTTCTGTTCTTCTTCAGCTTTCTGTTCCTCTCCAGCAAGCTTTGCAACAGTCTTCACTTCTTCAATCATCTTCTTCAATTCTTCTTCTTTTCTCTTCTTCATCTCTACCACCTTTGGTAAACTTTCTTCAAAAACTTCTCTAATCTTCTTCTCCAAATCAGGCAGATATGCTTTATCAGATAACCTACGTGTGTTGAAAGTAGCCTGCCTTGGAACCAAATTTATTACAGCTTCAAAATCCACTTTTGATGGGTCAACAACTGGATTACCCCATGGATCCATGTAACATTCCAACTCTTCATTCCATCTTTTTGCTCTCTGGGCTTCTTTGAATGGTTCGTTTAATTTTCCAATTTCCCATCTTGCATAGTCTGCTTTCCAATATCTATCAGGATCACTTTCTCCTGTCATTTTAAATCTTTTTCTTGATATTTTCGCCTTGTAAATCACCTCGAATCAAGTGCAAACAAACAAACAAAACAAACAAACACTTAGTAAAATTTTAAGTTTTGAAAATTCAGCAACTTCAAGCGAAATCCTTGAAGTATATACAGCTTCAAGCGAAATCAGATAACAACACAAATCCAAGCGAAATCAACTATTTCGCTTCAACTGATCTCAAGCGAAAACTAAGTACAGATCTGATTCAAGCGAAATCAATAACAAACTATTTCGCTTCAACAATACAATCTTCAGTTCAAGCGAAATCCTGTCAAACTCTATTTCGCTTCAGCAGTATTTCAAGCGAAATTGTCCAAAAATTCAGATCCGAAGCGAAATCAGTCCATTATCTACGAAAACTTTCAAGCGAAATCTGGTTTTAGGTAATTTTTAACATGTTTTAGTCCGAGTTTTAGTCCGAAACTTTGTAGGCTTTGTTAAAACAACGTTTTGCACGTTATACTCGAAAATCAGACCATTTCGACCGTTGGAACTAGTTCAGATCTGAAAAATGTAAAAAGAATGAGTAGAAATGAGAGAAATCGGTAGAATCAAGCTGTAGTAGTATGAACTCCTCGTCCTGAGCTCTGATACCACTTGTTGGATCGTTGTTTGACCCGAATGAGTCGTTCCGAAGAGTTTTACATCCAGTTTAAAGGCGGAATCAGTAAACCGGACACGAATACAGCTTATACTCTTTAATCTGTTGCTTGTATTGCTTTAACAATGATTACAACCTTAACAGAAATCCGGCAGCACTTCGTTACACTTTCAGAAGTCGCGTACCAAGTGAAATGACAACAACCCTATATATAGACAAGTAGATTTCGCTTGAACTGGCCTGAAGCGAAACTGACCTGAAGCGAAATCAACTGTCTGAAGCGAAATCAAGTCATGATGATTTCGCTTGAACTGATTTCAAGCGAAATCTTCATGTTACACAAGTCTAAACCCTAATTAAAACCCTGTTGTGTGTACATTCACCCTATCTAGACATAAGACTTGATTATGACGTAATCAACAGACATACAGTGCACCAACAAAGACGAAATTGTCGACTTTGACCAATAGATTTTCAGCGACACCTTGTGGAAATTTGACGGATCTGTCGGCGAGTTGTATACTCATCTTTGTAGGGCTCGTTTTTCCTAGGCCGAGTCATTTGAACATTGATGAGGGCATGAGGTTAATGCTAGCCCCAAGATCGGCTAGTGCACTACGAATGGGGGATTCCCCAATCGAGCAAGGAATAGTGAAGCTTCCAGGATCAATTTTCTTTTGTGGGAGTTTGTTGAGTACTAAGGCGGAGCATTCTTCGCCTAAGATAACTAATTGCAATGATTCAATTTTCCTTTTGTGAGTGAGGAAGTCCCTCATAAATTTTGCATATTTAGGCATTTGGGTTAGGACCTCGATAAAAGGAATATTAACATGCAATTGTTTTAGTAAATTTTCGAACTTTGCGAATTGCTCATCGGTCTTTTGACGAATTAACCATCCGGGGTATGGAACCGGAGGAGTCTTGGTTGGGACGCAGGTGGAGTCGTGGTTTGGTTGGACTGGCTTCTTTCAGTTGGCGGTAATGGAGCCTCCTCGGCACCCACGGTTCGGTTTCTCAATGTGATGAGATGCACTTGTGCCTTTGGGTTGGTTTCGGTATTGCTTGGTAACGCGCCTTGTGGTCTCTCGGAGAAATTTTGAGCTACTTGATTTAATTGTTTTTCAATGTTTTGAATGCTAGCTTGTTGATTTCTAAAATTCGATTCCAATTGCTGAAATCGATCCGAGTTTTTCTTTTCGGTGTCGGAGATGAGGCGAGATACAGTATCTTCAAGCCTTTCTCGTCCACCTTGTTGTTGAGAAAAGTTTTATGGTTGTTGAAAGTTAGTTCGTTGATTTTCTTGGTTACTACTATTGACGGGATCTCTCCAACCAAGGTTAGGGTGGTTACGCCATCCTTGGTTGTAGGTACCCGTTGGTGGACCCGACGGCCTAGGTCTATTATCAATGTAGTTTACCGTTTCCGTTTGATCGTCTACTTCTTTCATACAACTCCAATTTTCATGTGGTCCACCACACCCCTCACAAGCCATAATCGAGGCCGTTTTTTGCCATTTCTATTTTTTTTTATTTTTGAAGAAAGGGCCTCGATTTGAGCTTGTAAAGAAGTGCTTTCATCAACCTTATGGGCGCCCGGGGCAATAGATTTATTGCCTCGGGGAGTGTGCCACTGAATATTGGTTTGAGCAATTTCCTCAATTTGATTATATATTTCATTTGGGCGACTGATGACGGGGGTAGCTCAAACCTTAATAACCTGATTAGAAACACAACAGCTTAAAAGGTTGAAAGGTTAAAAGGTTCGGAAATAGTCCAACGGTCATGAACAGTAAAAAGACAAGTCAGAGCCTTGTCACATCACCCTCTGCGTGACCAACACTCCCACAGCCGTAAAAGAGAGTATGTGCACAGAGAACCCCCTTTTACCCGCAGGTCTAAACCCTTCAACCCTCAAATGGGCAAGTCCCTCACTGTAGCGAAGGATCACTGGTCAAAGGCTTCCTCT
The DNA here is from genome assembly GCA_030545235.1 of Helianthus tuberosus. Taxonomy (NCBI): domain Eukaryota; kingdom Viridiplantae; phylum Streptophyta; class Magnoliopsida; order Asterales; family Asteraceae; genus Helianthus; species Helianthus tuberosus. The sequence goes on along the minus strand of CM060353.1, from coordinate 130,579,630 downwards.
TATAGAAGATTCTTTCCCTATAAATAACAGCCTCTTGCCATCCATTCCAGTCATTCCAGATCAACTCAGATCACCCTTGATCTCTGATCTTACTTCTCCTCTCTAGAACTTGCTCCATGCTTGTTCTATTCTCGGCTCACTACAATATTATCTCACTTAACATAGACATTCTGGGTTGAACCCTTCAATCCAGAATTCAAAGTGAATAATAACAAAGTGATCCGCCTCCACGTGCTACAAACGTGGGGGGACCCCACGACCTGCGTTAGGCTAATCGAAACCTTGAACCCTTTTACCCCGGAGATATCGCTACAGGCCTTGGTCTTGTATTTGTTGCATCAACAAGTTGGCGCCCACCGTGGGGCTACGCCGCTTACTTTATCTTAAAGACCAGTTATGTAGCTCCATTTTCTCTTTACATCATGTTTGAAAGCGAGTCTCTCGGTCAGGTAAATCAAGTGCCTAACAACACTGATTTAAAACCAAATTCGGGTCGGATCTCACCGGTCTTATCTACACCTCTTTCTACTCCCGGAAGTACTCCATCGGGATATGTTCCCAGAGTTCACTTCTTTTCAAACACAAACCCATCTCGGTCAGGGGTTGCACCTACTCAAACCGATGTAATGCATACACCAGAACGCATAGATCTAACACCCGAGTGACTAGCTAGAAATTTCTTACAACTGAGATTTCTTCTCAACTAGCGTGTGAGCCTAGAAAGCGAAAAAGAGATCAGAATAAGACTAAATTATGAGGAGTCTGAACCCTCATTATCACATGGCCCTCCATCTCTTCCTTTTAGCAGCTCACGTTCAGCCACGTCTTACCTTGAAGCTGGTCCTAGTGTGACAGACCAACCACTCAAGCCCTTTAGCTTTTAGGGAGGCCTAGTCCAACCGCTTTTCCCTTATTTACCTCCCAACCCGTTACAACCGGTGCATCTATTGGACATGAAACCACTCTTGATCAATTATGGCAGTCACCAACTTCAAGTGTTCCCCCTCTCATTGCTATTTCGTGGTAACAAGCCATGGCCACCCTGTCTTTGGCTCGAGGTACGACAATGTACACATCCATGGGAATTCCTTATACAGGACCATCAGAAAGCCTTCAAGGCTTTAACCTTATGCCCCAGAAGATGACGTCTTTTATGAGTACCATCAGAAAGCCTTTAAGGCTTTAACCTTATGCCCTAGCTGATGACACAGATGATGGCACAATTTCCTTTGCAGCACGTGAAAGCTGGATGATGACACAGAAAGCCTTCAAGGCTTTAACCTTAACTTCATCAACCAAGTGCCAACCACTCACCAGGGTACCTCAAACGGTAATCCAGCTTCAAGGGTAATAAAATACCTCTCAAAACCTTACAAGCCCAATATCTTGCTTCAACAAATTGTTGAGTACGAGTTTCAAACCCAGATAAAGATGCCATCACAGTACTGAATACTACTTCCAAATCTTCGCCGGGACTACAAGAATAAAAAAATGACCCATCTCCGAATGTTGTCTCATGTTCAGGCAAACCCTTGAAGGGTCTTCGCGCATATGGTTCAATGACCTTCCTGGACGAAGCGTTCAGACCTTTGACGATCTTAGAAAAAGTTCCCTATAAAAACATAGGTATGTCAAGGACGCCATGATAATCTTCCAGATCAAAAAACATGATGATGAAAGTCTCAGAGACTTCATCGAAAGTTACAAGAAGGAAGGTTTAACTTACGCCGATGAAAAGGTTAGGGTTGCAGGATTCATGAATGCTATAAATTCCAAATATCTCACAAGAGACTTCAATAAATGCCTGCCCAAAACCCTTGAAGAAACACTCGAAAGGGCTGAAGCCCACATTCGAGGAGAATAAGCTGAAGACATCAAAGAAAAAAGAGAGAGAACTCTTAACTGGAGCTTCCAGTATGGCTCCTATGACAAATGGTTCAAAGGTTCGGATTCCTGAAGGCTTGAAGGCCGGAACCCTCCAAGCCGAGAAAAAACCATAAACTTTACAGCCTTAACCAAGACTCCGCAAGAGATCTTGGCAACCGAAGAGGTAAAACACAGCTTCCACCCTCCTCAACCTTTGCCAAAAAACAAAAGATCGAAAAAATCAAGCCAATATGGTAAGTTTCACGAATAGAAAGGTCACCATACCAATGATTTCTTCCAACCAAAAAAAAAAGGATCGAAGAAGCCGTCAAGTCCGAACAGGCCCACTTGGTTAAAGGGGTCAAGAACCAGATGGTTGAAAAATAATAATAATAATAATAATAATAATAATAATAATAATAATAATAATAATAATAATAATAATAGTGAACATGGTCGACCTTGAAAACGAAGCTTCCCACAAACGCCATCATTCCAAGGCATGGGAACGTCAATATGTTTGCTTCCCACCACCAGAAGGAGAGTTGCTTTCAAACCCTCTGGTGATGGAATCCAACATAGGAACCATCAAGACACAAAAGGCTTACATTAACACCGGTGTAACCACTAAAATCATGTTTGAGAAAGGCTTTAACCCTCTCAGCGACGATGAACGTTCAAAGCTTCAACAGTCTGAACCCTCCATCGAAGGTATCGCAGACATACCCATCCAGCCTTTAGGCCAAATAACCCTTAATGTTTGTTTAGCGAGAGAACAAAGGGACGAACCGAACAACTCACTTTTTCGGTGATCAACATCCCTTCCAACTATGATATCATCATAGGAAGGCCAGGGCAAAGTGTGTTCGGAATGGCAATTTCAGTTGGTCAAGGCACTGTGAAGTTTCCCGCTGAAAAAGGGATAGCAACCCTTCAACCTACCCAAGAAGCTTTCGTGGTTGAAGGGGAAAGCTCAAGAAAGGATGAATACGATGAACAAGGGTTGGACATAAACCCAAAATACCCTCAACAGGGGATAAGGGTAAACACTAACCTTTCCAATGAAACCCTCTCATACCTTGAAAAGTTGCTCTTGCACTACGTCTTTGCTTAGTGCCCGGAAGATATAACCGGCATCCCCCGTAGCATTATTGAAACATGAGTTATGGATCCCATCTGATAATAAGCCCATTATAAAAAAGATAGAAAAGCTTGTTCTAACCAGAATCCTTCGAGAGGTTAAGTATCAATCATGGGTGGCCAATCCCGTAATGGTTCGAAAACTCGAAAAGTTTTGAAGAATGTATATCGATTTTAAAGACTTGAACAAAGCATGCCCAAAGGATTGCTACTCGCTGCCCCATATAGACCCCAAGGTTAACTCGCTCACATGCTTCCCGTCCAAGTGTCTTCTTGACACCTAAAAGGGTTACCATCAGATCCTAATAAAAAAATAAAAAATAAAAAACTACATTCCACACTGATAAAGATATATCTTGCTATCAAAAAATGCCTTTTGGTTTAAGAAATGCAGGTGCCACTTATCAACGTCTGGTTGACAAAGCGTTTGCCGGAAAAATCGGCAAGAACATTAAAGCTTATGTGGGCGATTTGATGATCAAGAGCAAAACGGAATACCAAATGCTCGATGACATACAAGAAACCTTCCAAAACTCAAGAAAGATCAACATGAAGCTTAACCCAGTTAAGTGCTCGTTTCTAGGGCACATCATGGGGAAACAAAGCATAAAATCCAACCCCCAAGGGATGTGCTAACAAGAAAGACTTTCGATGGAAAGCTTACAGCTTTGAAGTGTTTTACCTCAAAAGGAAGCCTTCAACCAAATGAAGCAACACTTGGCTTCACTCCCAGCCATTTTGGCTCCGGAAACCGGAGGAATGACCTCCACCTACCTATCGATTGCTGAAAAGACCATAAGTACGGCTCTGATTATTGAACGAAACAAAGTTCAGATACCCAAAACTTCAAAATTAGCAGAAATCAAATATTCTTCTTTGGAAAAACTTGCTCTAGCCCTAGTCCAAACGGCTAGAAGGCTTCGAAGGTACTTTCAGTCACACCCGATACAAATGGTCACTGACTAACCTATTAAGAATGTGCTTGAAAAATCACCTATGTCCCGAGAAAAGCTGTCAAAGCACAAGTCTCAGCTGACTTCATCATAGAAGTCCCTAAAATAGCCATAACAGAAGTTAATACAACTGCAGCTGAACCCTCCAACCCTGATACCTGGAAGCTTTTTACCGATGAGGCTTCCAGTATCGAAGGGTCAGGGGCTGGGCTAGTTTTAATTAACCTTGAAGGGTTAGAATTCACATATGCTCTTCGGCTTGTATTTCAAACTACCAATAATAAAGCCAAGTACAAAGCATTGATCACTGGGCTAAATATAGCCACAAAAATAGGGGTTCAAAAGCTTCAAGTCCTCACAAACTCTCTCAAGCCAAGACGACAACAACTACATAGCAAAAGAACCCAACATGAATAAGTACAAAAAGAAATCAAAGGAATTGATGAACACATTTCAAACATGTGCCATCAAATAAATTCCAAGATCTCAAAACAAGAGAGCTGATGCACTAAGAAAGCTTGCATCTCTTACGTTTGCCCACCTCACCAAGAAGATACTAGTTGAGGTATTAAAAACCCCATCCATCCAAAAAACACGAGGTTCAAGATATGATCACCAAAGAAGGGCCAAATTGGATGACTCCCATTGAAAAGTTCCCCACAAACGGTGAATTACCTAATGACCAGACTAAGGCTGAAAGGGTTCGTATCAAGTCAAGGAAGTATGTGTTACAAGGAGATATCCTTTACAAAAAAAGATACCTTGCACCACTACTACGATGCGTTGGCCCAGAACAAAGCCAATATCTGATCAAAGAGGTTCACGAAGGGATATGTGGAGCTCATTGTGGCCCAAAATCGGTAGTGTCAAAGTTGATGAACCTCGAACACTTTTGGCCTTCCATGCATCGAGATACCTCCGAACAACTGCGAAAGTATGAAGCTTGTCAGTTACGTGCTCCGGTACCCAAAAGCCTCAAACATGACCCCGTTCCCATCTCCTCGGCTTGGCTATTTCACAAGTAGGGAATAAACATCGTTGGTCCATCCCCACTAGCCAAATGAGGAGTCAAGCTCTTATTGGTAGCCGTGAACTACTTCACCAAGTGGCCAAAAGTAAAACTATTGGCAAAAATCTCAGGGAAACAGGTCATTGATTTCGTTTACGAAAACATAATCTGTCGTTTTAGGCTCTAGGGGTACTAGTCACGGATAACGGGAAGTAGTTTGCCGAGAAGCCTTCTAGCTCCTGGTGTAAGGAGTTCAGAATAACCCAAGTATTCAGCTTGGTAGCTCACCCACAATCCAACGGCCAAGTTAATAGGATAAACAACAACATTGTTGAAAGGATTAAATCTCGATTGGAAAGATACGACAACAACTGGCTCGAATAGCTTCCCAATGTGCTATTGGAAATTCGAACAACCAAGAAAACGAGCCATAAGAAAACACCCTACAGCCTAGTGTTTGGATCAGAGGGTGTAATCCTAGCTGAAATCGGAGTAACAACACAAAGAGCATTTAACATCGACCTCGAGCCAAATAAGAAAGAGACGATGTTGAATTTGGAACAACTCGAATAGGCTCGTGATTAAGCAGCCATACAAAAAGCAAGGTACAAGCAAAACATGGAATTTCATTACAATACACGGGTGAAGCATGAACACTTCAAGCCTGGGGACCTTGTGCTTCGAAATAATGAGGCCTGCAAGAAAGAAAGCCAAGGAAAGCTCGGCCCTAAGTAGGAAGGGCCATACAATATCCTTAAAGCCTACAAAGGGGGATCATACAAGTTGGCAGGTCCGCAAGGCAAAAAGCTTCCCCGCCATTGGAATGGCAAAAACCTTAAAAGGTTCCACGTTTAACCAAAACGTGTTACAAATAGTTCCCAAAAGTTGTTCTATTCCCCTAGTAATCGAATTACTTTGAAATAAATGAACGACGAATCAAAATTTGTCTTTCTATCCTATAATCAGGTAGAGAACCTAGCAAGAAACTCCATGGCAAGGGCCATGTAAGGGGATGAGCTCCCAGGCCACATCGCTCAATAGGTTCAAGGGTTGAATGGACCTATATAAGGGGTGAGTTCCTAAATCAATACAACTCCATGAGACTCATAGAAATCTTAAAAAGCATGTCTCATAGACGGGTTTGAACAACCTACACCAAATGTTCCTTAAGCCCTAACATTGGCTTACGAACCAAAAATACTCTAAGTGAATATCATACATAGGATAGAGGTTGTATCTTCTTGTTAAAAATATCCTAAGGCTAAGTGACTGCAGCACTGAACCCTTTAAAGTATAAGTAACATAAGATGCACCGCCCAAAACAAAGACAACATACAAAACCAATGAAAACACAAGGGAGTAAACAGAACAACACAATAAACATAGCAAGATAAGTTAAAGATAGCAAAGGCCATACTGGCCATCAAACATAAAACATTGTCCACAAGCTTTCAAGGCTTTAACCACCAAGGGATCTAGGCGTTTCCTTTAAAATAAAAAGATGCTCAAACAAGCAAACCATAACATTGTTCGACATGCTAAGAAAGCTATGAATTGAGGTTTTTTCTTCACTTAGCAACGTCAGGGATGGTAGACTTTGTTGCATCATCCTTCTTCGAACCTCCATCATCTTGGGTCTTTTTAGCCTTCCTCTTTTACCTCCCTGCTGCACCCGCTGCCTAGGAGGCTTCAAGGCTTGAACCCTTTGAGCCCTCACCACCTTCAGAACACATTCCCTCGCTATCTCCGAAGCAAGGACGTTTATTCAAGAGGGACTTCAACGCTTCGTTACAAACAGCCTCATTAAGGCCCTTAGATTTTACCTCCTACAAGATAGGCAAAGGTTTACCAAAACACTTGGAGACTTCACCCACATAAGGGTAAATCATATGCTCAATCTTAAAAATTGTTCCCTTGAAGACTTTGAAGGCTTTGGGTTGAAAAAGAGAAGACTTTTCCTGAGGCTCCCCAGGTTCACAAAGCTTTGTAACCAGCAAACAAACCTTGGTGTCTCACATGAGCAAGAAGCTCGGTGTACACATCACCCAAGACTTTGTTTAAACTCCGACGAATGGAGAAGATAGGTAACCACTTGCTGAAATCCATGCTCAATGAGCCATTTATTACCACCAATTACATGAGAAAGTGAAGCCTTTAACCCTTCTTTCTCCTCCAAGAAGGCCTTTTTATGAACCTACAAGGCAGCCTTATCGACCCAGACTTGAACCTTGTCAGCCTCCAAGCGTTTTTCCAACTCAACCATATCAATCTTGTGTGGGAAGAAAACTCCTCAAATCTTCAAGCATCAATGCTTTCTCCTTCTCAGTGTAGCCCTCAGTTTCTTTCAAAACAACCATTGAAGTTTTCATCTTATCCCTCTTCTTCGAAAAGACTTCATATTCTTGCATCCTTTTGCGAAATCTGGATACATCCTCTAGAAGCAAGGCAACAAGGTTGCAAGCACCCATCATCATTTTCGAAATCATTAGTTCATTGTCCATAGACGAGCAACAACCTCGAATAGTAGGAGGAGCAAAATGGGTAAAAACATTCTCATAAACAGATGAAGACATGAAGCTGTCACCAACTATGACCTTCCAATCCGGCACATAAACCTCTTCTGGATCAACATTGGTGGAACCTTCACCACCCTTCCTTAAACCCTTCAAGCTCACAACCTTCTTACCCGCTGCTTTACTCTCCTTAACAATCGCCAAGGGCAACTCCTTGTCTTTTTCCCTGAACCCCAACTTCCGAGTCGTCCGAAGCCTCTATGTCATCACTTTGTTCCACTGGCTCAGAGGCCGATGGTAGTTCAGCTCCCTTCAACATACGTCGGATAGAAGCTTTGGAAGCACCAAACCTAGTAAAGCGTTCGACATTTGGAACGTTCACATAACCTGAACCCTCGAACCTGTGTTCGGCACCTTTGGCAACAGCATCTTCGCCGGAGGTAGCCTCAGCATCCCCAAACACAACATCAGAGGTATCATCACTCTTTATAAAGCATAAGGAAAAACATCATACCCTGATCATCCCGCATGAGCACAGGGTCACGATCTGGCTTGTCCCACAAGATGCTCACACCCATCAACACTAAAAGGTGTTCAGGAAAGGGACGAAGCCTCGAAGGACATTTCCTAAATGGCTTTTAACAACAAACTATCTAGTTAGGACTCAAATGGCTTAAGCTTGTCTAACACAGCATCAGCTCGAAGGGAACAATGGACTCTGAAATCCAGAAAAATCGGTCCTTCCAAGAACCAAAGGTAGTAACCATTGAGGAAGTCAAACAAACATCAACTTGGGATATCTCAAACGTGACCCAATCGTCGTTCTTGGTCAAACGGAAGAAACATCGGAACAACAACGATGGGTCATACCCTATCATAAAACCTCAAAATGTAAAATCCCAGCAAGACCTTGAGGACGCAACTGAACAAATGACACACGATAATACTCTAAAATATTCAGAACAAAGACTGAAAATGGATGACACAAGTTGGAAAACTCGAAATGACAACAATAAAGAGCAATCGAACCAGCGGGACACTGATCGATCGATCTGTCTAAACCCAGAGCCACCGGATTAAACTTTAGATCGATCCCCCATTGTTTACAAAAAGCCTCAACTTCCTCTAGTGAGACAAGAATAACTCACATACATATCTTTGCTAGCACCCAGGAGAGACGATCGAAAGAAAAAAGAAAGTGAAGTCTAGGCAATTATTATTACGCAAAAGGCAAAAAAAACTGCCATCCATCACATTAACTGTCATTTCAAAATTCAAATCCAAAAAACTTAGACGCCTGATAACCTTTCAAGCCTTGAAGCCTTTAAGCAATAAAAATCGTGTACAAAAGTCAGAAGCATTTGAGCTTACACCCCAAATACCTCTGACTTGGGGGGCTGATGACGGGGGTAGCTCAAACCTTAATAACCTGATTAGAAACACAACAGCTTAAAAGGTTGAAAGGTTAAAAGGTTCGGAAATAGTCCAACGGTCATAAACAGTAAAAAGACAAGTCAGAGCCTTGTCACATCACCCTCTGCGTGACCAACACTCTCACAGCCGTAAAAAGAGAGTATGTGCACAGAGAACCCCCTTTTACCCGCAGGTCTAAACCCTTCAACCCTCAAATGGGCAAGTCCCTCACTGTAGCCAAGGATCACTGGTCAAAGGCTTCCTCTTATAGAAGATTCTTTCCCTATAAATAACAGCCTCTTGCCATCCATTCCAGCCATTCCAGATCAACTCAGATCACCCTTGATCTCTGATCTTACTTCTCCTCTCTAGAACTTGCTCCATGCTTGTTCTATTCTCGGCTCACTACAATATTATCTCACTTAACATAGACATTCTGGGTTGAACCCTTCAATCCAGAATTCAAAGTGAATAATAACAAAGTGATCCGCCTCCACGTGCTACAAACGTGGGGGGACCCCACAAGCTGCGTTAGGCTAATCGAAACCTTGAACCCTTTTACCCCAGAGATATCGCTACAGGCCTTGGTCTTGTATTTGTTGCATCAACAGCGACGATTACCTAGAAGTCCCCCGGTGCTATAATCAAGTGTTTGTCTTGTGTGTGGCAACAACCCATTGTAGGAAGTGGATACTTGTTGCCATACCGCAAGACCGTGATGAGGACACTTTCTTAGTAGCTCCTTGAACCTTTCCCAAGTTTCATATAAGGATTCCCCATCTTCTTGTGAATATGTATTAATTTCAATCATTAATTTAGCCGTTTTAGCAGGAGGGAAATACTTATATAGAAACTTTTGGGCTAGTTCATCCCAGGTGTTTACTGAGCCAACTGGGAGGGTATTAAGCCAAGCCGTAGCTTGGTCTTTTAGTGAAAATGGAAACATCCGAAGGCGGATGGCGTCGTTTGATGCTCCATTGATCCGAAAGGTATCACATATTTCTAAGAAATTAGTAATATGTAGATGGGGATCCTCGTCCGCAAGCCCATGAAAGGTTGTGGAGTTTTGAAGCATTTGTATCAAATGCGGTCGAAGTTCGAAGTTATTGGCTTTGACATTCGGTGCATTGATAGCAGCGCCGAGATTACCTACAGTGGGTCGTAGGTAATCCATGAGGGTACGTTGGTCCGCCATTGGAGGTGGGTCCCCAGAAACTTTCTCTTGGTTTTTAGCTTTAAGTCTTTTTCTGAGAAAGCGTTCGGGTTCTTCTAGAGGTTCTTTTATGTCTCTACTAGAACTGGAGCTCATGCACTACGTAGGAAGTTCAAATGTGGCGTCTGGGTTCCAAGTCCTGCAATAAAAACAGAAAAGAACGTTGGTCAGAAGGTTCACCACGGCCCCGTGTTCAGTGAACACGGCCCGTGGTCGGAGATACAGTGATTGTTTTCCGGATCCCTGTTACTGGGAGTTGGACACGGCCCCGTGTTGCACCGACACGGCCCCGTGCTCAGCTCTCTGTAACTCGGAAAATAAAAACTGCCAGTAACAATGCTGGGCACGGCCCGTGTCCAACCAGGCACGGCCCGTGCTGAGCTCTGCAGAAGCTGAAAAATAAAAATAAAAATCCTAAAAAAATAGAAAAATAAGAAAAACGATTAGGCCGTTGATTCCTAACTTTCTTAAAATCCTTGTGTCCCCGGCAACGGCGCCAAAAAAACTTGATGTGCGTGAGTGATATTAGTTTTTAATGTATATGTTAAGCCCTTTTTAACACTTTTTAGCCAAGTTTTAAATTTATAAAACACGATATTTCCTAACATTAAACACACATATGGGCAAGTGCACCCATCGTGAGCGTAGTATAGTGTTGGCAAGATACCGAGGTCGTCCAAGGACACAAGAGCTTTTAGTACCGGTTTATCCTCAACGTCTAATCAAATCAAAAGTTTAGAAAAATGTTTTAAATTAGAAAAAGAAAATAAAAACTAACTAAAATGCTGAAAAATAAAAATTAAAGAAAAAACAGATAGACAAGATGAATCACTTGGCTCCGACTCGTGTATAGTGTAACCTTTGATTATTTCCGCACTTTTGCACTTTTTAAGAGATTATCTTAGTTATTGTAGTAGGCCCCCCTTTTGAAGGCGATGTTACCCTCAACCCAGTAGTTTGAGTCAGCAATGATACAATCCTAAAGGGTCGGATTATTGAAAGATAATTAATTAAGTTATTAATACATATTATGGTAGGCCCCTCTTTTGAAGGTGACGTTACCCTCGGCTAAGTAGTATGAATCAGCAGGGATACAGTCCTAAGTAGCCGGGTTAAAGTATTAATAGTAGTTTAACTTATGAGGGGATCAAAGAGTTTGGACCCCCGCCATCCAATACCGTTAAGTATTGAAGGAGGTCCTACTAAATTTGACCCAGGTCCTTTGCAGGATCTATACACTGAACAATGGCAAGACTCTTACCAAACCGTTCCCTTAACCCCCGACCAGGTAGCCAACATACCTCCATATAGACCGTGGAGATATGAATGGTGAAAATCTTTTGTTTTATATAGACTGTAAAATAATGCCAAGACACCACGGACAAACGATAAGGAAAAATCACCTTCAACATAAGAAACTAGTTATTAAAGTCATTAATACATAACCAAGTAAAAAGTGCGAAAAGATTAAAAATAAAAAGTATTACACTAGACACTTTGTCTTCACCAAGTGATGTAAGAGACTTAGGCAAACATGGCCTTGATTGTCAAGAACTCTTACGATCAATCTTGGATCCCGAGATGACTCACACACTCTATGATGGACAATGGATGATGGTGGTGGATGATGGTGTTATGGTGGTGGTGGGTGGTGGGTGAAGTGTGAGAGAGGTGGTGTGCCAAGGGATGGTTTGAGCTTGAGCCAAGCACTCCTATTTATAGGCTGAACAGAAGCTCGGGCACGGCCCCGTGTCCACATCCTTCTCTGTCTTCATTAATTGCTCTTGTCTGTAATAGTTGACCACGGCCCCGTGTCCACTGGGCATGACCCCGTGTGCAGAAGTATATCTGTACTATCAAGATTTGTCTGGATTCTGCGAATCTTATATTTGACCACGGCCCCGTGTCCGCTGAGCACGGCCCCGTGGTGGGCGATGGAAGCTTCTACAACTTTGTCTTTTATGCTGACACTTGGGCACGCCCCCGTGCTCATTGAGCACGGGGCGTGTTCAGCCTTCTGTTCTCTTGTTTTGCTTGGGAAGATGTTGTCATGGGGTCGGGCATGTCACGTTTGTTCCTTTTCTTGTATTTATGTTAGATTTAGCTGTCTTTTTGCTTCTTTTGTTAATTTGAGCTCATTTAATCCTGAAAATACAAAAGAAAGACAAAAGCACACTTTTTCCAACATTAGTACTAAAAAAGGGTTAGTTTTATGCCACAATTGATGTAATTTATATGTTGCATTTTGCACACATCAGTAATCACGTAATAAGCATATTGTATTAACATTAGTTATAACAAATCATATCGAATGTGTAATCACGTAATGAATTTATATTGAATAAGTAATGATTTATGTTGAATATAGAATCTAGTAATGGGTATTCAAATGACGTAGTTGTGTATGGGGCATTCAAAATCACGTAATCACATAATGGGTACTAGGTATTTAAAATCACGTAATGAGTATTTAAAATCCTATAATTTTTTTAAGAAAACTATAGTATACTCGTGTCCAAAAACTGTAATAATGAGAATACACCAGTCATGTGTCAGTAGGGGTATATGGGATCCTATTATGCTTAATGGGGTGTGTCACTCTGGGAAGGGTAATAATGTGTTGTACCCACAGGCAATTAGTGCTTATAATGTTCAGCGACACACGTTCATGCCCATGTGACGGCCGTAGGGGGCACAGGTGGAGGACCAGTATGTGTGTTGTATGGTGGTTTGTGACAAGTCAAATGTGGCCTATAAGGTTCAATGAGGCCAACCTGACTATACACATGCCCATATTGTGTGTGCATATAATGTAAACTGTGGTCTATCTTTATGAAATTGTATAGTATGAGCTCACAACTATATAGCTTATGTTGTTTTGAGTATACGTATCTCAGGTGAGCCGTGAGGAAAGCTATAGGAACTACTTGATAGTTGTGTAGCTTAGAATATTAAGGAGTTCTTAGTTGTTAAGATCTAGTAAATAAATAATGTTTTGTACTCAAACAATTATAAGTTTTAATGAAAGTTCAGTTTGCTTCCATTGTAAGTGTATCAATTGTACATAATCACCCGAGTCACGGATGGGGTGTTACAGTTTAGATTCTGCTCCATATTCAAATGATGAAATAGAAAATATACGACATATATATACAACAAATATGCTAACTTCCACGCGATTGTAGGAGGTATCATAAATGTAGGACGTGGTCAAAAAACTGGCAGAACATGCGGCGATAAAACCTTAGTTCGCATAAGTGTTGCACCTAAAAAAATTTGTCAAATTTTTGGGGGTTATTCCGGCCAGGATTTATCCTCTAAAATAACCATCGAGTTTGGGCGGCCAAGATCATCTCAAAACGGTTATTTTTTTCAAAAATGTAGGGTGGCGAGCGGCGAATAATATATCTAATACTAATAAAAAAGTATCCTTAATGTCACATGGCATTCTCTCATAATAAAGGATTTTATCAAAATGTCATGTGGCAATTTATGATACTACATCAACCATAATAAATAATAATAACTAAATTAATATAAAGACTATTCTCCACCTTAATAAATAACTTTTATGCATCATCTCACTCAAAATAAATTGATATACCATTATGCTTGAGTTACTAAATTATACTATATGATATATAGACAAAAATATAAGAATTATTTTATCTCTTGAATATACCGATTTTACATATTAAAGATCAAGATTACCTTCACCTCTATGACATACGATAAAGGGTCATTGTATTTTTTTAATATGATTGTGTTTAATATGAATATCCTTTAAAATCAAAAGCCTTTTAATCGTAGGTTTATTATTATCTATAACAAAACTATTATTATTTTATTATTTTTTATATCCCTGATTTAATTATTTATGCATTATTATTTACTTTATTTGATAATATAACACCTCATTAAGATTAACCACGTATATTTCTAAAACCAAATGATTTAAAATATTCATTATTGATAAAGATTATAAAGTAACAAAACTACTAATAAAAAAGTCTCCTTAATGTCACATGTCACTCTAATTTAACTCCTAATAAGCATCAAATCTTATTTAACTTTTAGTATAAGATTTCAATTATTGTCACGTGTCACTTTCTCCTTCAACTTTACAATTTAGACTTACATTTTATTTAAAAATATTTTTTAAATCCTTATCCTTACTAATATAATAAATTTAATTTAAATATGTTAATAACCATATTAGGATGCACTATTTAATTAATTTTATAGATAAATATGTGAGTGCATATGTCTATTGCTTGCATCAATCATGTATCGTAGCTTAATCAGATGATACAAGATCGAAGCTAAAACGACAAGATGATAAAGTGTAAAGTCCATTTGGACGGATGGACACAAGGTCCATCCGAACGAATGCAGAGTTTGTTCATCCGAGAACACATCCATCCGGATGGAAGCCCATCCGTCCGGATGGAGGCCATCCACCAACCTAGTTCATCCGAATGTGCAATGCCTATAAATAGGAGAGTAGGGTCTTGTCATTTATAATTCGTGGTGTAAACATTGTCAAATCAGTAATAGAAATCAGTTATAATTACATCCTCATGTTCTATCCACACACGTGATTGGATTTCGCACATTTCACGTGTTCGTACGCATTCAACGGTTAAGGAATCGATCCAGATCCTGAATTCACAAGTGGTATCAGAGTAGGTGTTTGATTGCACGGATTGAAGACACGAAGATTCAAGTTTCTACATCAGATTCAGAACCTAAATCATCATCTTCTGCTACTCATCTTCTATATTTCTTCTTCTTTGAACTTAGATCTGAGATCTACAACATTTTCACGGTTAAAATTGACCAAATTTTGAATATGTTGTGTGAAAAGCGTTTTTGAACAATCTACAAAGTTTCAGATTAAAATTCAAACAAAATCATACTCAAATCAGTAAAAATCATGAACTTCGAAACTGGGTTTGCTGACGTCATGATCCATCCGGACGGATAGGCTTGTTTATCCGGACGTGTAAGCTAGTTAATTGTTCATCCGGAAATTAGTTCATCCGGATAAGTCCATCTAAACCAAAAGCCCATCCGGTCAAAAAGCTCATCCGGATCAAAAACTCATCCGGACCAAAAAGCCCATCCGGACCAAATACTCATCCGGACCAAACCTCATCCGGACGAGTCCATTCGGACCAAATACCATGTATTGTTTGTTTGTCAAAGTTTATCAAGTGTTTGTGTGATTGCAGGAATTATGGCTGAAGAATTTTACAACATGTTTTACAATGCATATACATCCGAAACAACAACTGAACCAATACTAGTTACAATGAAAACGGTTTCGAGTGCTATTTCAGAAAGTTTGAAATATGACAGTGTGTACGGAAATCATCAACGACCACCGCAACTCATGAACAGAGAAGATTATCATTGGTGGAGCACAAGATTTGAAAACTGGGTAAAGGCTTATGCCTATGAAAGTTGGATTATAATGACATTCAGATATAAAAAACCTGTGAATGATCAAAGTATTTTACTTACAATTCCACAATTTTCTGAAATTGATAAAACTAACCACTCTAATGAACTAAAAATGGTAACTTTGTACAACAATCTGTTAGAGAGGATATTTTTTTTTTACTCCAACATGGCGAAACTTCCAAGTCGATATGGGAAGCTTTAAAGCTGAAAGCCGAAGGCGGTAAAGACATCAAGAAAAACAAAATCTCTTTGCTGAAAAATGAGTTTGATCTATTCGGGTGCATGATGGGAGAAACAGTTAGAAAACTGATTGAAATATTTTTTCATCTAAAGATTGAGTTAGAAAGGTTTAGAATAAACAAGGACAGAAAAGAGATTGTTGATAAATTAATTGAGGCGTTGCCACACATTGATGACTAGAAAACGTTTGTGATTGTTATGAAGAATGATGCTAAGTTTGATGAGATCACGCTGGATGGTCTGATTGAAAAACTCGAAGTTCATGATTTAGAGTTGCAAAAACAAAACAAAATGACCAATTCAAGTTATCAGCAAAATGTTGATTTGCATTACCGAAGAAGTATGCTGCTGAACAATCAGTCACCAAAAGTTGGTACAGCCTTCAGTACTGACAATGCTGGTGAATCATCAAACAACAAATCTCAGAGTTATGATTCTGGATACCATTCATCATCTGCATTATCTAAATCGTCCTCAAAACAGAATTGGAAAAACTCTCCGCATTTGAATACTGATTTCGCTAAACAACACATGAGTTTCTTAGCTACTGTTTTGGAATCTTATGAGGGTTTAATTGCAAGAAAGATCGGTAATCCAAACATGACCAAAGAAGATTACGATCAAGTTAACCCAGAAGAGATGGAGCTCATGGACATTCAATGGTGTATGGCGAGTGTTATCAGGAGAGCCCAACGGTTTATGGAGATTACAGGTAGGAAGTGTTTGGAAGGTCCTGATATGAAGCTGGGATTTGACAAAGCAAAAGTTACTTGTTTCAAATGCAAGCAGAAGGGACACTTCAAGAGAGAGTGCACTAATTGCCAAGCTGATGATAGTGTGAATCCTTTTTACGAAGACTACTACAAGAAAGCTATATATCATCGCAACAACGAGCAACCGTCAAGAACAAACCAAAAGCAGATTGAAGAAGGACCATCAAAAGAGATAAACATGCTGCTCATGGTACAATTCATGATGATGAAGGTTTGACTGGGGAAAATATATTAAAGATGAGAAAGCAGGGAAAAAGGCGTTGGTTGCTGAGGTTAAAGAGAGTCGAGAAGAAAATCATGCACGAGCATATTTGAGTATAGAGTATAAGAAGTACAGAGAAGCAAAGTGGGCAAATAGATGGGATGCTGATAGAGAGTGTTATGTTGATCCTAAAGGAAACCCGACAGTTGATCCTGATGAGGTAGATTTTGAAGCACTAGTTATTGCAATTCCAACTGTGGGTGTCTAGTGCAAAGGGCACGAGGAAATCCCTAGATACAGAGAAAAGGTTGAGGAAGGTATAAGGAAGGTGTTATATGCCAGTTTGGAAAAGAAGAAGAAGAAGACGGTAGAGGAAATCGTTGATGAGAGCCAAAAGTTGGTGAATGAGGTGAAGAAAGTTGATGAGAGAGCAGAGGAAGCTGTTGCTGAAGAACAACATGAGAAGAAAGAAGCCATAGTGTCAAAAGCTGAGGTAACAATTCAAACCGATTCTTTTGATAAAAATGAAATTAAAACTAAACAACAGTGCAAGAAATGCATGGAAACATGTAGTGCTTGTACTGAAAAGGATAACAATCTGAGATCTAGAGACATTGAATTTATTAAAATAGAAAGAATTTTTAAAGATAAATGTAATGAAATGATTGAAAATGAAAAGTTTTTTAAAGAAAAACAAAAAGAGCTGACACAGAAATGTGAAAATCTTGAAAAAGAAAACAAAATTTTGAAAGAAAAGTGTTCAACTGTTTGCAACGAATGTGTTCCAAAAGATAAAACTATTCAAGAATTGCAAAAAGAATATGATGTAATGAAACTGGCATATCACACTGTAAAAGAAGCCTATGAAACTTTGAAAAGTAGAGTCAAAAGTTTGGATGATAGATTTTCAGCATGTCAAAAGACAACTAAATTTCTTGAAGCCAGATATGAAGGAAAACAAATGGTTTTAAATAATTACATCGATGATGTTGCTAAACATAAACAAGAACTGGCTGAAAAGGAAAAGTTGATCAATAAACTTCAAAGTTATCAAGCTTCTTCATACATTCTGGAACGTATTTTCAACATCACACCCGATGGAAAAGAGTCTGAAAAGAAGAAAAAGGGAATTGGGTCAGAATACCATCAGGTTCCACCACCGTTGGAGAATAATTATACATTCTATGATGGCGAAAAGGTGGAAAAAGCAATAAACATGGTTGACCAATTACCTGACAACATCGATGTGACTTACACCAAATCTGATGATCTTGATGATTCAGAGGTGGTAGGTAAGGTTGTTGAAAGTGTTCTTACAGAGGAGTCTACCAACACATATAAGTCTGAATCACATAATGAAAATGAAGGAAGTTTTCATGAAAGTTATTTGAAAATTTTGAAATCTGAGAAAAATGCGAATGATGATTCATAGGGATTAATTTATACCATGATTGGATCAGACAAATTATTCTCAGATATTGAAGTTCCGATTCAGAATGTGATTTGGGAAAAGATTGATAAAGTGTTTAAATTGGTAGAAATTGAAAAATCCGAAATTTCAAAATTTGCTGGAAAGAGCAAGAAAACTTTTTATAACAAACCTAGTTACAAAAAGAAAAACATGAAGGATGGGTTGGGTTATAAGAAGAAACAAAATCAGAAACGATTTGAAAAGACAAATTATTAGAAAAAGACGAACTTTGTGCACGGAACAAGTTCAGAAGAAGAGAAAGAACTCCAATTTAGACGAGAGTCTAATGAAGAGTTCTATGCTCAGAAAAAGCAAAAACAATATGTTAAAGATGTGTCCAACAGAACATGCTTTAAGTGTGATCAAATTGGGCATCTTGGTCGCAAGTGTCCAAATCCAAAACCTGTTGATGTTGACAAGAAAAGGAAGGTTGAAACACAGAAGTCAACCAAGTTTGGATCAAAACAAACTTGGAAACCGAAACCAAAGACACCCAAAGTTGTGCCATAACAGATTAGGAAACAGAAAGTAAATGTTTCAGAAACAAAATAAATCTGGAAATCTAAAAATGATTTCTCAAAACAAAACATTCAAAATGATTCAAAATTTTATCGAAGGAATGTTTTAAAAGGACAAGTTTGGGTGGCAAAGAAACAAATGATTTATGTGAGTGATAATCGGAATGAAAATGTGTTTGAAAAGAATGAACGAAACTATCAAGTTTTACCTGGAAAGATTTATGTTCAGCTACCTGAATCTAAAAAGGCTTGGGTCTAAAAAGGCTTGGCTTGCATTGTTCAAATGATCGAATTATTTGAATGTGCAGGTGCTCCAGAAGATGGATGATTGTCAGAATGAACAGAGGAGCAGCCTGGCACAGGAGGAGGCTGCGGATCCCTGCAACTGAGAAACAGGGAGTTTGTTTGTTTTTGTACATAAATAAACCATATTTCAAAAATCCTAAAAATAGAAAAATTTGAAAAACCAAAAATATGTTTTTATTCATTAAAAGATATGTTAAAAAATTCAAAAAATTTCAAAAATATGTTGATTAAATATGCCGAAACCCTCACGGCTGAACAAACATGATTATTTCACAGTTGAAAATGGTTTTAACATTGTTAAAAATCAATGTGTTGTAAATCATGGGGGTACTTTCTGCAAAACAGAGCATGTAAAGCAGAAATGGATGGCGAGATAAAGCTATCTACATCGGTTTGTCAAATTTTCTTTAAATGTTTTGGATTTTAGGGGGAGTAAAAATTTTAGAAAATACATAAACATTTGAAAATTTTGAAAAAGCTAAAAACATGAAAAAATGAAAAAGAGTTTTGTGTAAAAAGAGGAAATGATAGTACATCAGTAGACAATCACAGTACGCTAAAGAAATGGAAAGTCAAATGTGATAAACGGTCTCACTGATGATATGCCAGTAGGTTTTTACACATTTAGTAAATTGATTTCGATATATAAACCTAAATATCAATATATTGCTTATCTCGTGGGGAACATCTCTAGGATATATGGGTAACCCCCGAAATCTTGTTTGGGAGATTTTCTGATTCTAAGATACTAGGTTTTATACTGTTTGATGTCTGGAGTATTATACCTATTCTTCTGATTTTGCGTCAGCAGTGGCCTAGACCTCGTATAATACTTTATGCGCTTTAAAAAGCTTACCCTCTGCATAGAAATTGAGAAAATATCGAAAGATATATATCAAATGCAGTTGTAAAGAAGATCCCTAAGTGGGACACACCTCAAAGTCGAGCCTTCATCTCTTTGACTGAAAGGTAGTATATTCACCTGTAAGACTAAATCTAGGGAATCTTGATACGGGAGTATATTCTGAGATGGGACACGCGAATAAGTTAAGTGCTTAAAACACTAAATCTCGTATCTCGAATCAGTTGAACTTTGTGTGAAAATTTAAGTGGATCAGTATACTGACAATCTAAGTGAATCGTTTTGAACTTAAAGTTTTTATTGCTCAACGGTGCTAGTGATTTGTCATAAACTGATATGATCCTCTGACACAACTCAAACAAAAATACTGTCTGTAAATATTTCTTACTGTTTTATGTTTCAGAAAAAATACAAAAAGATTTTGCTTCTACTTTAGTTATGACAACCGATGTTCGAAAGCTGAATTTCAAAATCTAAGTATGCTGATCATGTTTCTGAAAATAAACAAGTTCATTAATTTGATATTTGGGATGTAAAATGAAAAATTTCATAAACAGTTTGTGAAATCTCCAATGTC